>JAIPRK010000081.1:0-438765 GCA_025469195.1 Chaitophorus viminalis
TTTGTTAGGATCGGTGAAATGTGGGCTACGGAGGTGGCGTGGAGTTAAGCAGAAGAGTTAAGTAGATTTTGGGCGCTTAGTTTGAGGAGCTAGATCTTGGGTCAGGGGTGAGGTTTTGAGAACTGTGGGGGACCGTAAAGTGAAACTGTGCTAGGGATGTGAAGGTATTTTTATGGACTATGAAAGTGGTTGTGGAGGGGGCTTCGGTGGAAATGGGTAAAAGGGATATCGTGAGAGGGCAGTAGAGAAGAGTGTAGAGGTTGTCTGTTGGGGAGGGTTAGTGGTAATGAATCATTATTAGACAGGGGTAGGCTAGAGCAGGAGAAGGCTTGGGTAGGAAGCTGCTGCAGAAGTGGTAGGGTGTCGTGGTGGCTGCTGTAGAAGGCAGGGTGTTAGTTTAGGGTAGCAGGCTTGGGTAGGGGATATTTGTTAGGAGGAGGGTGGCTACCGTAGAGTTTGTAGAAGGGGGCCGTTGTAGGGGCAGGATGTCATGGAGGCTGTTGTAGGAGGAGGGATGTAGTGGGGGCTGTTGTAGGAGCAGGATGGACTGTTGTAGACGGCGGAATGTAGTGGGTGCTGTTGTAGGGAGCAGGATGTCGTGGGGGCTGCCGTAGGGTGTTGTGGGGGGCTATTGTAGGTGCAGGATGGGCTGTTGTAGGGGACGGGATAGGCTGTTGTAGGGGGCAGGATGTCGTGGGGGCTGCCATAGTGGGGTGTTGAGAGGGGCTGTTATATAGGGAGAGCTATCGTAGGGGCTGGATGTCGGGGATATTGAATGTTCTTACCCTGACATCCAGCCCCTACGATAGCTCTCTCTATACAACAACACCCTACAACAGCTATCACTTAAAACAACCACCCACTGTAACACCCTGCCTCCTACAACAGCACCCTCGACATCCCTCCCCTACAATAGCCCCTATTACACCCCATCCCTAAAACGGTCTCCACAACATCCTACCCCTTGTCCTACGACAGCCCCCAACTAACAGCTTACCCCCTCCCCATCACTCTCGTCTATGGCCTCTCACGATATCCCCTTTACCGCCTTCCTCCGAAGCCCCCTCAAAAACCATTTCCACAGCCCATAAAAATACCTCTCCACATTCCTAGCACAGCTTCCCTTTTACAATCCCACACAGGTCCCAATACCCCTGATCTAATATCTAGCTCCCTCAAACTCATCACCCAAAATTTACTTAACTCTTCTCCATAACTCCACACTACCTCCGCAGTTAACTTTTATTCGACATACATAAGCCCTATAAACCCCTTCGATCCTACCAAATTTTCCTACCTATACATATCTCTTATTCCCCCTCTAAATTCACCAATAATTATCTCCTATTAATTCCTTGTCTCTTCCATCAATATTCCATTCCCAATCACTCACCAATTCTATTCACCCACCTCTATGTAACCATAATATTTAAATTAATTTTACTAACTTATTCGCAGGACACTTATACGCCACACCATACAACTTATGTACCCAAACGGCACCAACTCGTCACGTCACTGGCACATACCATCAATCCATATGAAACTTATTTATATAATTTGACTAATCTAAAATTTCAAAATAAAAACATAAATCAGTAAATTATAAACATGATGGTGTAATAGTTAAGAATAAGGGGTGATTATAAGGTAAAATACAAGGAAATAAACACTAAAACTTTGTAAAACTCGTTTGAGAAAATATTAAATGAAAAATAAATTTAAATTAATAAATTATTAAATGTATTATTTAATTTATTTTATGAATTAATTTTTTTTTTTTTTAATGCCAATTAGAAAATTGCCAAAATTGATAATAAATAAAAATTCGGAACTCATAGTTATATTATTCGGATTACTATTTTTAATCGTATAGCGTAGTTGAAAGTCTTAAAAACGGAACGCGTATGTGATTCCACGTCGTCCCAGCCACCAAATTATCGGATCCGGACGGCGAGACGGCCGCATATCGTACTCACGCGTATTGAAAAAGACGTGAATGTGAGATAATACGCTCGTAACGCGAAACCCGACTACAAGGAACGTCTACGAAAATACAACATATTGATGTAATACTTAAATGCACTAAAAAATAGCCAAAAAATCCCTCAAATCTTTCAAATTTTAGACTTGTACTTGTTTATGAGAATGTCATTTTGTTTAAAATTCCAAAATAATTTAATTCTTATACGAGATTTGAACCCATTATTTTTAATTTCATTGCTATTTTAATTGTGATTACAATGCGAAATATTTATTGGGTATTTATAAGTATATATTATATATTCTTATAATAATATGTTATAATCAATTTACAAATATTTTATAACTTTCAAAATATTTAACTACATTTTTATTGGTATATTAATTTTCCGATTAAAAATTAATAACAAACTTTATCATGAAATTTAGTTCTAAATATCATAATATTATAAATATATATATCATGTAGTTTTATAAAATATATATTGATATACCTGACCTTGCAAATTTTATTTTTTAATTATTGTACATTTTACACTAACTGTAAAATAAGTTAAAACCAATTTCAACCATAACGCCTAAATGCGAATAAAAACTCCTATCACCACTCCACTGACCGATACACTTTCCGAAATCACACTATAATATGCACTTAGGAGCTTATAGTAAAAAGTGTTAAGCACTGACCTTAGCAAAAATGATGTAGCTTCGTGCATCGTTATATGCGTTTGTCATTCCTATTGTAGTTCGTTTCGATCTGAATCAGTTTCTCGATTAAGGTCATTCTCTGTTAAACTATTAATTAAATTAATTAAACACTATTTCACTATTCAAATGTGCGATAAGATTAAAAGAAAAATTAAATGTTTTAAAAATTTATTAATTATAATTCACAAGCAAAATTCGTTACAATTCTGTCTTACTAAAAAAAAAAAAAATGAAATATTTCAATAACAGTAAATGAATAAGATGAGTAACATTGGCCATGGAATATTTCTTTCAACGATGATCACCATGGAATAGCCGACCCACTTTAAGCATCGGACCATAGAACTATTAACTAATTTTAGTTTATAGGTCTATGCATCGAACATGATTATTATTTATTACCTATATAATTTTACTATCAAATCACTTCTAAAGATAAAAAAATGGCTATATACTAATATAGTATTTTATATTAAAATTGAAATACAATAGTATACAATTTTGTAAAAATATAAATTTCAAACGGTCATAAAGTCCAATAAAAATTGTATTATAGCTTTTTGAAGAATTACTTATGGATAACCCAGTGTTAAAATTTTAATCCTTTAGTATAAACTAAAAAGTTTTTATGAATTTTCAACCACAAAATAACTTGCAAATCTTCGCGATTTTGATATATTATATACAAATTTGAAATTTGTGGGCTTATAAAAGAAATTTGAAACAAATGATCTTCGATATTTTTTAGTAACGATAAGTATAACTTATAATAAACATTTTAATAAATTTTCAACAGTTTTCGGACAACCAAATCAATTTTAGAGATATTTCAAAAAAAAAATAACTTACAAAAATCGAAAATTTAAATTGTCTATAAATAAGTCAAAATACTTTGAAAACTTAACCAAGTATTAAAAAAACCAATATAAAGATTTGATGAAAATTTCAAGTATTTGCGATTTTTCGTTTTTGAGTAAGAGCATTTTAAAAAAAGAACGGGTAGGCCTCGCTTTGCTGTAAAGTTGGGGGTAGAGTGTACCTCGTTTATAGGATAGGTCATTATTACAATGGATTTATTAAATTTGAATGCAATGATAGATATCATTGTATACGAATAACGATTCTGAACGGAGATGATATGTTGGTCTAAAATGTGTATATAATAATATAGTATTTTATATTTAAATTGAATTATAATACAATTTCGTAAAGATTTAAATTTAAAACAGTCATAAAATTTTTGCTTATGGACAACCTAGTGTTAAAATTTTGAACCTTAAGTATAAACAGAAAACATTTTATGAATTTTCAACTACAAAATAACTTGCAAATTATCGCGATTTTAACATATTTTATACAAATTTGAAATTTATAAGCTTATAAAAAGAATTTGAGTGAAACCATCTCCGATATTTTTTAGTTAGAATTAGTATAACTTATATTTAATCCTTTAATACATTTTCAAGAGTTTTCGGCCAGCCAATTAAATTTTATAGATGTTAAAAAATAAAAATTTTACAAAAATTGAAAATTTAAATTGTCTATAAATAAGTTAAAATATGTCAAAATACTTTGAAAGCTTAACCATGTATAGAGAACATCGATATAGAGATTTGGTGAAAATTTCAAATTTTTGCGGTTTTTCGTTTTTGAGTTAGAACATTTTAAAAAAATGTAGTTTGTAAAAACATGACTTTGCGTAAAATTTCCCGTTTTTTCGTAATTTTTTTACCGTTTTTTTCGATTTTTTCAAAATGTATTAAAAAAGTTTGATTTTTGACTTGCTCTAGTACCATCTACATTCACTTTTCTTTCACATAAGTTACTGTTTAAGAAAAACGAAGTATTTTTACTGCCCCAAAACGTAATGACAGACACAAAAATAAAAAAATTGAATAAAAATAAAACACAAAGCTTTTTAAAACCAATAGGATCTACCACTCCGTTCAGAATATAAAAACAATGTATTTGTTTAAATTACCTGACCATGAGGTTTTAGACATACAATATAATTTATAATCTTAATTTTCATTATCAAACAATATTTCAAAATTCATTGAGCCAAGGAGACAAAAACAGGTTTTTTTAGAGATCTGTAAGATGTGCTAACAAAAAATTAAATTCTAATAAATATGTAGTTTTGTATCATATACAGTTTAAATTATATTTTCAAATATTTATCCTCCATAATATACTATCAGCAAATAAATCATTATTTGCAGCATAAACGACCAGTTAAATAAATAAAACTTACTTGTAATCATAGAATATAATTGGGGTGATTTGACAATTTTAGTTGACCGGGCAAGCCTAAAATATTCCACCCACCACTGCATAAAATTGATATTTCCCCCAAAAAAAAATCAGTGGTCGAGTCATTACTTATTAGCAGGGTTTGAAATATTTTTAATGAACTTGAACGATTTTTTAGGTGTTCAAATTTATTTACCATTTTAAAATATACTTATAATTAATAAATATTGATTAGTTATGACATGTTAGTTGATATAAATATTTTCTAAAATGCAAAAAATTAAGCAGGGGCTCCCCAGCACCCGCAGGTTTTGTTAAAATTTTTATAAAATAGTTATATAAAACATCAAGAAAATAGCAAATTTACGTTGCAATTAGAATGAATGAATTTAATGTAAAAATTTAGTTTCATTTTTTATTTTAAAATATAATTTTTATAATTGTATGTATGATTACTAGTTTAAATTGTCTAAATATTTTTACAGATGGCAAAAATTGTTTTTTTATTATTCATTACTTGTTATAAACAAGAAAAATTTAAAAGGTTTAAAAAAATTAGAATTTGAAAATACATAATTATAATTATAGTTATTAAATTCTTAGTTGATATAGATTTATTTATAAATGCAAAAAAATATTGTGAAAGGGTTCCCCTGCATCCGCAGGTTTTGTATAAATTTTGAACAAAATAGTTAAATATAATATCAAGAAGGTTAGGTTATCTAACCTTATTTAATCTAATTTACGTTACAATTAGAATAAATGAATTTTATGTAAAAATTTAGAGTTTTATATGTTATTTTAAAATGTAGTATAAATAATTGTATGAATGATTACTGGTTTAAATTGTCTTAAAATTGTTTATAAATATCAAAAATTATTTTATGATTATTCATTACTAGTTATAAAAAAGAGTATTTGAGAAAAAAATTAAATATCATGAAAACATAAATACAATTGTAATTATTACATTCTTAGTTGATATAGATATGTTTTAAAATTCTAAAAAAATTGTGCAGGGGTTCCCTGGCACCCGAAGGTTTTGTTAAAATTTTAATGAAATAGTAATATATAATATCAAGAGTGTTTAGCTTATTTACGTCGCAATTAGAAAAAATAAAATTTATTGTAATATGTTATAGTGTTTTTTATTTAAAATTTAAAATGTAAAAATTTTTTTTTGCTACCTTATTTTAAAAAAGTAGAATTTAAAATAATAATTATATTAGATGTTATAAACCTCATACATTATTTATTAAGTAATGTGATATACCTATAATATATTGCGAGTGTGTGAAATTACAATATAAGAGCTGATTTGGGACACATGCTGACGAAAAACTGTTTTTTAGCCGCTGCTCAATATAGATACAGATGGATAAAAATATTATAGTTTTTGACAATCAATTATTATTTGACCATCAAGTTTGATTGAGCAAGCAGTAGCGGCTGACCGTCATATACAACAGAAGAGTCTTGGTTTTTCAAAAGAGCATGATTGAAGGCCAAAGAGTCGAAGACTGGGAAAGATGTTCGACGACGACGCTCTGAGAAAGGGATGGACGAGCATGACCGACTTCCCAAAGGTCATCAACAGGCAGGTCAACTTACATATATACATAATTGCATTATTAAATAATACCTACAAATTAAATTATATGTTTGTATATTTTATATTCTATAGATTAGGTTGGGGCAGTCATGTCCTACTTATAATATCAATAGCGCCAAATTCATTGCATATTTCTACATGTAGAACACATTATATTCAAATTCCCTTTTTATGGAATATCATTAGGCATTGTGGCGACAGGAAATTTTTGTTGTTTTATCAAACGTACATGTATACATCTTTAGATAGAGGGCATTGGCAACTTTTACATAACTTTACAAACAGTAATAAAAAATATACAATGATTCTCACTCCATTTGTTCTCGGTATCAACCATTGATATAAATAAGTTTTTTATATATTCAAAATAATAGTAATAATAATAATAATGATCATTATAAAATTAATAATTAGATATAAATGAATGTATAATACTATAATTTTAATTTCCTATTAATTTTTTTATTTTTATTTTTTTTATTGTCTAGAATGTTTAATTTTACGAATTTTATCAATAATTGTTATATTCAGTAGATATGAACAGAGGAAAATTAGGATCGAACAAATATACTTATTATTTACTGGAAATTTTAAAAGTATAATTGTCGTCAGCTTAAGAGTCACTGTGCTGCGACACATGCTAATTCTTTTGGTTTTTATTTTTTCACATATTCATACATTTTGTCGTTCAATATTATTTTATTTTTCGTTTAAGATCCTCTAATCCAATCTATGTGTATTTATACCAATTTTGTATCACACACAGGGACCTCACGTACGGCTCCGCGAACGGTCACCGACGGGTTTGCGTAACAGTGTAACACTGCTCTTATGATTATAATAATGATAACCATGATGTTAAGTCGTACGAGACACTATGCAATGCGACTTTTATTTTTTTTAATTTTTTTTTTTATAATAAACAGTAATTGTTTAACCATAGCTGGTAGAGATCATCAGCAATACCAAATAAGTTTTTTTTTTTAATTTAATTTCTTGTGTGCCAAATTGAGAAATGACATTTTTTTACTAGATAGGCCATAACAGAATGGAATTATGAAAAATATTAAACGAAAATAAAATTTAATTAATGTATAGGCTTATTCGTTTCCAAGTTATTAATTTGCATTACCTTCTAATCAAAATTATTTAAAAAAATTATTTTTATTAATGTTTAATAAGACAATATATTTTAATTTTAGTAAACTTTTATTACAATTATTATTAAGAATTTATCCTAAAATCTGCATAATTTTAATACTTGACGAATTTTAAATTTAAATGAGTTGATACCTACAGGCTACAATCTAATAATATAGCAAATTGTAAAATGTTTGAAGATAATAATTACATATATTATCATGTTATATCAATTATTATTATGTATTGGGGTAAATTTAGCCCAACACCACACTTCATATATTAATAAATAAGTACATTTTTAATACATATCCAATAAAATATTTCAAATTTAAAATTTAAATTGGAGACAGTTAAATTATTGAAATTTCAAAATCTAAATTTATAATCAGTAAACATTAAAATTTGTAAATAGTTTTGATAAGATTATCAGAATTCACGTCCTCTACATTAGTTACTTTGTAGATTATTATAAGGAAAATATATTTTTTCTTTTTAATTTACTTTTGGTTAAAGCAACCCAAAAATTAAGATAAAAAGAAATATGTTAAAGTAACATATTTAAATACATACATAAATATAAATATCAAAGTACACCAAATACGTCAAGAACAATGACTTTTAAGAAATATGTAAAATTGAAACACTATATCTTACTCTATTTGTATTC
This sequence comes from Chaitophorus viminalis, assembly GCA_025469195.1. NCBI lineage: Eukaryota > Metazoa > Arthropoda > Insecta > Hemiptera > Aphididae > Chaitophorus > Chaitophorus viminalis. The sequence continues at coordinate 8,367 of JAIPRK010000081.1, forward strand.
AATCTCAAAAAAAAAAAAATGCTTGAGCTAATGTGTTTGTGTAGAATAAAATTAAAAGGTTTTGATAAAAAAATAATTTTTTTTATTTAACTTTTTTGTACAGTCCATGTACTACATGCAATACACTTGGCTCTGTTGATACGAGCAAATGTAAGATTCTACACGAGGCTTAGCAGGTAAAAAATACATACGTTAGTTCCTACATTGTTGGTAAGTGTATACATATGCTATTATGTTGTGAATAAGGTGTTCATATTTAATACTATATAAATAAACTATATTTCATATACTAAACGTAATAATCTTTATAATAATATTTTTTTAAAAAAATATAAAAATAGTAAACTAAATTTTAGAAATAAATAGATATGATAATCCTATAAAAAAATATGATAACAGTCACAAAATGTATTTCATAAACAAATAAATATATTATATCTTCAATCAATACTATAGTATTATACTCCAATAATCTTATTTTTCCACCGTACGGGTACTTGATAATTCGTGCACGTCTACCGCGCCGCCACCGTCGACATGGGTGGATTTTACAGTTGTTTCAAAAGTTTGTTTGGTGACAAAGAACTGAGAATTATAATCTTGGGCTTAGATGGTGCTGGCAAGACTACCATATTATACAGGTTACAAGTTGGTGAAGTTGTGACTACTATTCCTACTATAGGATTCAATGTTGAGACGGTTAATTATAAAAATATTAAATTCCAAGTTTGGGATCTTGGAGGCCAGACATCCATTAGGCCTTATTGGAGATGTTATTATGCATACACAGATGCTGTAGTATATGTTATTGATTCAGTCGACCGAGAAAGAATGGGAATAGCCAAAGATGAATTAATGTACATGCTTAAAGAAGAACTAAATGGAGCTATATTAACAATATTGGCTAACAAACAAGACGTTGAGGGCTGTATGAATGTTACTGAAATTCATCAAGCTCTCGGATTAGACGCATTAAAAATCGAACATTCCAAATATTTAAGACTTCAGCCAAAAAAGGTATAGGAATAGATGAAACTATGAATTGGCTTTGTAATACGTTACAAAACCACAAATAATAGAATGCTATACCTATTATTTCTATAGTAATTAGAAAATTGTATAAATTGAAATGTTGTATTATATAATTATGTTCTCTCTATTTTGTGAAAATGTTAAATTCAATATAATGTATAGCATTTTTACTTCTGTGTATGAATTTACACACTCGTCTTTTTTTTTACTATGAAGAAACTTACACATCTCATTTTAATATTCAAGTAGCCATGTAGGAACTAACGTATGCAATTATTTACCTACTACTTTCGTATAGGAACTTACTATCCCATGTAGATACTTGACAGACTTGCCCTTACTTAACCTAACCCTGTATATAGAATATACCTTTTTTTAATTTGTAGGTATTCTTTTATTTATTAAACGCAACTATATATGTAAGTTCACCAACCTGATAATGACCTTCAGGATGTTGGTCGTGTTATGCTCGTCCACCCATCCACAGAACTTCGTCGCTGAACACCTCTTACCAGTCTTCCACTCCGTGGACTAGAAATCACGCTCCTCTGAAAAGCCTGTACTACTCTTCTGTAGTATATGGTGATGGGCCGCTACTGCTTGGCTAATCAGCATTCGATGGCCAAGCATTAATAGAAATAAAAAAAATGAATTACTAGATAGTCAAACAATACTATTATATTTTTATCCACTCGTGCCGTTGTCATGTGGCGACTACAAAACAGTTCTTCGTCAGCATCCATTGTAAATCAGCCCCGCTTCCCATTTCACACGCTCAACATATACAAGGTGAATTATATCGTTTAAAGCGTTATCATTTGTTTTATATTATTTTGAAAGATTTAAATGTAATACATAAAAAATATTAATAGTTAAAGAAACATAAATTTAATTGACACGTAAATTAAAAATTGATATTAAATATTTTGCTCAGTCGTCAAACCTAGAAAAAAGTATAATTTTTTTTACCATGCAATGTAATCTAATTAACTAGATAATTATAATATATGCCCCGAATTAAAATGCCTAAAAATCCGTTGATAGATTCCTCAAAAAAATAGTCAAAATTACAATTAGATTAAATTATTATATTTTAAATCAGTTAAATTTATTATTTGAATTATTTAACTGTATTAGGTAAAAATATAAATTTTAAATTTAAAAGTAATAAAATCAACGGGGTAAAATACCAAAATGTTAATTAATGATCTAAATATTATATGAAAAAAATCATTAATAATTCAAGATTAACGATACCCACTTGAAGTATCTGTTTCATCAAACGAATTATATACTTGGAAATCATTGTCAAAGGTTGACCAAAAAAATAAGCATTTTGCTTTTAAATTCAGGTTCTAATGATATTTATTTTATTTTGAAAAACATTCGATAGGCAATAATTTATTAAAAAACTCACATTTGTTGATATAGAGACTGGCCAACCGATAGATATGTTATATAGTAATTTCAATCCTGAACGGGCTGAATGAATACATAGTTGAATAGTTCTGTACCTATATAAAATATAAATTATTTATACACGGTGATTTGATTACCTATGCGTTGTAGAAAATATAAAACAATATAGTATTCGTTATAAAATATATACGATGCTATATTATAATTACTATATTCAATATACGCTACCGACAAATCGCAATGAGAATTGAAACCGAAACTTTTAAACGAACTTTTATTCTACTGCTTTGGTAGGCGTAAAACAAATTATGTATAACAGATTTCAACCATAATAAACGTGTATTGACAAATAATAATTAGATGAGAAACATTAGACATAGAATACTCATAGACATATTTCTATGAGAATATTATCTTCAACCGTTGAAATTGAACGGCTACAACGGTGACATCGACACACCTTGATCGAAACACATTATATACTGCAAAACAACATTTTGCAATAGATAATATAAGTAGTTTTACTATATTTATGCTTTTTACGTGATAAAAATTTAATATTTTAATTTTCAATTTAATATTTGTTTCTTTATAGTAAAATAAGTGTTTGTACGTTTGTAGTTTTGTACATTATAGCATATTACAGGAACACGCAAAATTGTTTTTACCTTGTAAAAACGTCGTATAAGAATTTGGGCAATGAACTGGCAAATCTATCATAGGTAATACTTGCTAAATATTGGTGTAGCAAATCAAATAAATACACAATAGTAAATTAAAACAAACATTTTTAAATTGTTAAAAATAAATATAAAATGAATGAGCTATATTATAGTCATATTTTATTATAGATACTTTATTAAGTTCCTGATAATTATGTTTATGTAAAAAATGTGAATAAATGTTTTATGTGGAATAAATGTGGAATATGTTCAAGTATATTATTGAATTAAAAGATTGTTATCTTTTTAAAAATTTGGATGATTAGAATTATGTGATATTATAGCTTCAGTTTGAGTGGGTTTAATAATATAGTGTTTATTATCGCTTATCGCTAAATTATAATTTATAGTAATTACACTCACTACACGGCTAGCAGGTTATTTAATGTACTTTGAAACGGCATCATATTAATTTATGAATATGTATTATTTTATATTCTGGGAATCGAGTTTTAAAGTCACCTAATACTTTATGTTTTATATATGTTTTATTGTATGTTTTATGCTTATGTAGGAATAGATAGTCCCAATTTTGAGAATATAAATGAAAAACAATGTCACTGCATATTAGAACAATAAATTTTGATAAAAAGTTTAATGTAAGTAATATAAATTATGACAAGTTTCAACCATGACACTTATAGAAATATTAAAAAAATCCTGTTCGTCATAACATTGTCCTATACCCTTTTAAAGATAATGCAATATATCTATGGGTCTTACCTTAATGAAATGGGTGTAGTACGGCCTTAGATAAGTGTTTGTCACTCGTGGTGTGCTTCAATCTGATTAAACTTCTCAAATATGGTCGTTCATTTAAAACTATTAATTAAATTCATTTAACACTGTTTCACTATTGAATAGTAGTATAGTATAAAAATTAAATATTAATAAAATATTTTGTTTCAATATTATTTATTATTATAAATTAGCAAAATTTATAGAAATAAAGTTTGGATATTAATAAAAATTAAAATATTTAATAAATTTCAGTACCTATAATAAAACTAATTTAGATGGGTAATATTTATTTAACATAGAATATTGCCGTCATCGGTGATGCCTGCTAGTGCAGTATGATCCGAAACGCCATTTTACCAAAGATTATAAAAATAATTATTAATAAGTGTGATTTGAAGAAAATCCCTGGTTCTATCAGTATTATTTTTTATGTAAAGAGCTTTCTGTGTTATATCACTATTCACTTGTTATAATATATATATATATATATATAATACAAATTAAAATTGATTTTGAAAATTATCTCTGAATGTAATCTTGATTATTAAATTTTTCTTATAAACTGATAATATTTGGTGTTATTTATAACAAATATAGTGTTAACCATTATGACATACAAATACATTTTATTATTTAAAAATAAGTTTGTTAAAAAATAATACAATTTAGTTTAATGGATCACCAACATGATTAGTACCATATATAAATACAATTTAGCTATGTACATACTTAAATTACCAAAATTTAGTACACTTATTGTTGATTATTTTCATTACTAATTTTTTGTGTGTTTTCGATTCTGAACGGAGTGAATGTATTGATTTTACAATAATGTGTGTTTTTTTTATTAATTTTTTTTTTTTTGTGCCTGATGACAGCTATTTGGGCAGTAAAAATGCTTTGATTTCCTTAAAAGGCGACTTTACTGAAAGGAAAGTGAATGTATATGATATTTGGGCAAAAGTTAAACATTTTCAATACTTTTCAAAAACATAAGGAAAAACCATAAAAAAATTACGGAAAACATGAAGTTTTATGCAAAACTATATATTTGACAAAATAAATTTTTTTCAAATGCTCTGACCGAAAAATGAAAAACTGGAAATACTTGAAATTTTCACCAAACATTTTTATTAGCGTTTTTCATACATAGTTAAGTTTTCGAAGTATTTAGACTCATTGTGACTTATTTATAGACAATGAAATTATTGCTTTTGATAAAAATTGAAAAGTGTTTACCACAAATTTTTTTATCGGCGCCTAGAATTCAAATTCTTATGAAATATATAAAAATTGCCATTATTTGTATGTTATTTTGTGGTTGAATATTCATAAGGTTTTTGGTATTTATACTTAAGGTTCAAAATTTTAACACAAGGTTATCAATGAGTTTTTTTTTCAAATAACAATAAAAAAAAACTCCAACGGACTTATAAAAAAAAAATTTCTTAACAAATTTTTCTTATAAACTGTTCTATCCTATGTACGAAGTGCACTCCACCTCCTATTTTTTTTTTAATACATTTAGAATTATACATATTATTATATTATATAAAATATAAAATCTTTTCTCATTTTTTTGAGAATTGCTACATATTGCTACTGAATAAGTACAGACACAGAATATAATTTTGTAAAATAAATTTTAAATTTTACTTAGTTAATATTAATATTTATTTATATACTTACCTATATAATACAAATTATTTTTTCTTTATCTTTTATTAAGTACCTCTTTATTATAACCTAAATATTAAAAATTAATTAAATTTTTGAGGTACTCATTGATCATTACTTCATTAGCCATTATCCATGCACTTATACAAAGTTGTTAAAACACAAAAATATTAAATAATTGATAGCCATTTGATGAACTTATATAAATTTTTTCATTTCATTCACTGAATTATTAATAAGTAGGAACAAATTCAACGTCGTAGTTTTATTATTTTAGTTAACCTTGTTGGCAAGAATTACATCAGTAATATGAACACGATTAAGTTGTTTTTAAAAAATATAAAATTCTTGACATTTGAAATTTCATGGGCTGAGTGATAATATTTTTTTTTTAACAAATAAACATAAATTTAATAAATTATTAGAACCCTTGGAAGTCAAGGAGCAATATCAATTTTAGTGAATAATTCACAATAATAAAAATGCCTGTTTTCCTTGGGTGATGTATATTGCTTTGATTCACGGATTCACCCACTGTATTATTTTGCTAAACTGGTTTGTTTTTACATTACAAAATAATGCCATGATTACAAATAGTCAATATAAAATATAAAAAAAAAACAGAAAATTAAAGTGGGGTAACAAAGTGCTATTTTCCAAAAAACGAATTGTATAAATACCGATGACAGCGTCAAAGCCAACATCATTGTAATCTACAGTCATTACTTCAATACATTAGAATATTTATTTTATTCGTTGAGTTCTTCCGAATTCATACCAATACAAATCATGTACAAGTTCTTGGTGAGTAGCATGTTATATTAAATTTTTAAGTTTAAGTTTTACAACTATATAAATTAATAATTACATAAAATTATAATTTAAGTATATTCTATATGAGACTTCAACAATTTTAAATAGCGTGCAAATTTTAAATCACATAAATTTACCTTAACATACCTGCCAAAAATAATCGATATTATACATCAAATTTCTATTTTTTTTTCCTTTTACAATGCAAATGTCATAATATTAACGAAAATTGCATTTTTTTTTTTTTGTTGTTATCTAATCGTTTAAGTGATCCAATACTAATTAGTTTAAAACTGGAGTTGTTAATGTTTTCTTTAAACATTTTAAAAATTAATCTACTTTTCTACTACAACAAAATACCCCGTGTCAAGTGATAATATTCTTGTAACATAATAATTATGGATTTTGTTTTAGTTATTGATTGTTGCCGCTTTGGCTCTGGTCGCTGTCACTTCTGCTCAATCGATTGTCTACCCACAAAACTACGTACCGGTTTACACCTACCCGACTTACCACTACACTTATCCAGTGTCTTACAATCCATACATCACTCTTCTTCGTCGATAAACACAGAATATAGAAAAATACATCATGCTCAAATGCTATTACCATTCAGCACATATTTACGAAGGAATGGACGACGTGAAAGTTCAAATGCATATTTATTATTTATTATTTATACTCTGCACACATATTCTCCACTGATTAAAAATATTGTACCTAATCACCCATCAATGTATTTTTAAAAATTTTATTTAAATAAAAATTAAAAAAAACCTTTATGTGAATATATGACGTATAATAAATTATTTATTCATGCCTATTCGGTTATAATAAATATTACGTACCTATACTTTATCAGTACCAGTACACCTCACATAATAACCATTAATCTACTGTTATTAAATACAATACATATATTAATGAAAATATCAAAGTTATATTTACCTCATATATTTTTAAATATCAAAATATATACTTTGTGAAAAAAAATAACTGGTTATTATGACCTTACATGAACTTCCAAAACAGCTGAAACTATGAGTAAGAAATGTTGTTAAATGTTTTGGTTTATGATGTAGAGGCTAGAGAGCCACTAAAAAAGTATTTTCCCCTGATTAAACTCCTAAGGGTGTTAAAAGAAGTAAAATGGTTTAAAAATGGAATAAAGCGTAATTTTTTGGTTTGAACTTTAACATAAAAATATTGTACTTGGGCGAAACCTAGTTATTCAACTAGTAATCTTATAAAATTGTAAAAGTACTAAAAATTATTTACAATAAAACCGAGATGATGATATAATTCTAAGTATCGAGAATTATTTTAAATAATTGTCAATGTTTGTAGACAAAATAACATTATAGTTAATAATTACTACATAATATAAAATCGTAGAATACAATTTCTGAAGACCAAATCTCCCGGTGGTTGTTACGATAGAAATTTACTTTAAATCCAACCAAAAGTAAAACAAAGATTTTTACCAAAAGAAAATACATAAATTCAACCATTATAGAAATTAACAACCAAGAAATCTTATGGAATAGCAAGAGTGACTCAGTGAGGTATTTCGGGATATATCTAGAACCTAGATTCTAGATGAATGCGTGGCTTTCTGGGAAACTGAGGTCATGCTGGAGAAATCAAAACTAACATCAGCGATGAAAGCCGTGACTGGACCTACTCTTATTAGACGATATTGAAGATGAAGAATTAATAATTGTAAAAATTCTGTTTAATTGATTGAATTCACATAATGTATAAAACAGTATTGTAAAAATGAAAATTAATTAAGTCGTACTTCTTATCCATCATTAATATACCTCGAAATATTGAACTTTGAGTTCCAAAATTAGTGTAATTAAAATTTAAAAAGTATATATATTAAGATTACAATTTTTCTTAATTCTTGTATTATAACAATTAAAGCTGAAATTGACTTAAAAATATACAATAAAATTCCTTGTTTTCAAATTTCAATAAGAGTACGAATATTAAACTTTAAAAATAGTATAGAGTACAATTTTAGTTTGTTAAGAATGATTTTAATTATTGAATTAATAGTTGTTGATAATGCATTTATATGATTAGAGTAAATCCTCACACTAAAATAAGATTAGAAAAATTAGAAAATTGATTGTGTTAAAGCTTAGTAAATTGCCCTAATAGTTTTAAGATCTAACCTGTTTTTTTAAGTGAATGAAACTTCTAAAAATAATTTTCCGACAAGATTATTTACATAATATATATGATCTATAAATTTTAGTCTGTCGTTGAAATATACACCAAGGTATTTAATTATTTCTATTCTTACAATTCTATTAAATTGTGACTTTTTATATATAATTTATGTCTGTTATTGTTCATTGAAACATAAAGTCCGTTTGTAACTCAAATTTTTACTTTCTTTTTAATTTATTTTTCAACAAAAATAGTTACTTCTGAGGTATTATTTATAAATCCATTTGTTTTATTATTAATTGTATTAAATTTATCAACTAAAATGTCACCATTAAAGTCCAGTAATAAGTTGAACCAATCGAAAGTTAATAATAATTATTTAAAGGAGAGAAATTTATAATTCTCTTAGTGCTAATTAATGAATTATCATTATCGGCATTATTTTTTACAATAATATTTTCATTATTAATGTTAATAGCTTAACTATAATGATCTTTGATATCAGTAGTTTATGAGGTTAAATAGGAAATATTATTAGTAAAAATATAGTCTTAACGTGAACTTGAAACATAACAGTGACTTTAGTCTAACTGTCAATACATAAGATAATATGAAGCTAAAATATTTAAGTAATCAGAAATATCACTTGAGTTTTCCATGATGATATAATATTAATTTTAACATCACTACAAATAAAAGCTTTTTATTCTTGTGAAATATTAGACAAATAATTATTATCTAATCCAATCAGAAATCCATTAATAATTAGGAAAGGAGATCTATATAATCATTATAATCCTATTAATTTATAGGTTATACTTAAAAGTTAATTCTAAAGAATTACTTACAGCCAGGTATTGAATTCAACATAACGTTAGTGACTAATTTTAGTGTACTATGTTTTATAGAAATTGTAATGACATCCGTTTTGTTTAACCTAAAGAATGAAAAAATTTGTAACCATGTAACCATCCATTTGAATATTTAAGTCATAAATAAGCCCGGTTTCAGTTAGGACTATTAAATCAAACTTATGAAAGTTAGTACTTATGTATAACAAAAGTTCAACGATATATAAAGTAACACTACGAATATTATAACAGAAAATAGAAAAAACATTCCTATTAAAATTAATATCGGATAAATTACTAACAGTATTAACAAAGACCTTATGAATATTAATAAGTTTTTTTTAAATATTTATTTATATATAATTAACATATATATACATCACTGATGGGAAAAATTATTGTGCAAGAACATTAAGTCAAAGATCGTTATTCCGACACTCGAATTGTAACATTCATTTACTACGACATCAAACATTGACGATGGCAATTTTTTTTCCATTGACCTTGTCTTACATAAACTGCCTAAATGTGAAATTCTTGACATTTAACAATCTCAAGGACTAGATATTATTTTTTCACAATATACACAAATAATAGAAAACTAAACAGTTCAAGTTATTTTTACTGGTCACCGTCCTCCGATACTACTTATATATGCAAAACCTTAAAATAAATAATCTATAATAATAAAAATGCCTTTTTTGTTTGATGATACATGGTTTGAATCACCTAGTGTGTTAATTTCTCAAACCAGTTTGTTTAGACAATGTAAAATAATAATAATATTTGTATCAAGATGAAAAGTTAACGCACAACATACAAAAATATATATATAAGTGGGATGACGAAACACTAGTTTTTGAAAAACCAATTTTGGTATAAATACCGATAACATTTTAGAAGACCATCAGTGTGATTTGCAGTCATTACATCAATACATTTGGAATCTTCATTTTACTCGTCGAATTTATCCGAATTTCTATCCAACCATCATCATGTACAAGTTATTGGTGAGTACTGTTTTCATAGTGGTATATATAAATTTCATATTTTATTGATAGTAGACGTCTTATTTTTAGTCAATATTTATTTTATTTAACAAATTCAATTTTTATTATGAAAAATATAATGCGTATTATTGTTAAGTATAGTGCAAACCGTCATTTAATTTTTAGTAGGTACCCAGTGTAAGGTACCTATATATTAACTGACTACTATCGTTATATACGAGTAGTTGTCATTGTTTTCAATTTTTTCCCCTATCATTTTTAAGTCTTAATAATGTATTGCAAATGAACATATATAGCAGCAAAATATTCTTTGCAGAATATTTATTATAGTATTATATTTTTGTGACATGATAACGATTTTGTTTTAGTTATTGATTGTTGCCGCTTTGGCTCTGGTCGCTGTCACTTCTGCTCAATCGATTGTCTACCCACAAAACTACGTACCGGTTTACACCTACCCGACTTACCACTACACTTATCCAGTGTCTTACAATCCATACATCACTCTTCTTCGTCGATAAACACAGAATATAGAAAAATACATCATGCTCAAATGCTATTACCATTCAGCACATATTTACGAAGGAATGGACGACGTGAAAGTTCAAATGCATATTTATTATTTATTATTTATACTCTGCACACATATTCTCCACTGATTAAAAATATTGTACCTAATCACCCATCAATGTATTTTTAAAAATTTTATTTAAATAAAAATTAAAAAAAACCTTTATGTGAATATATGACGTATAATAAATTATTTATTCATGCCTATTCGGTTATAATAAATATTACGTACCTATACTTTATCAGTACCAGTACACCTCACATAATAACCATTAATCTACTGTTATTAAATACAATACATATATTAATGAAAATATCAAAGTTATATTTACCTCATATATTTTTAAATATCAAAATATATACTTTGTGAAAAAAAATAACTGGTTATTATGACCTTATATGAACTTCCAAAACAGCTGAAACTATGAGTAAGAAATGTCGTTAAATGTTTTGGTTAGTTAATAAAGAATAATACCTATTCACCTACTGTTACCTACCGTTCGGCGCCTTTCTTGTATAAAGAAATGGTTGATATGAAGTTTATTTTCAGAGCAAATTTATTATTTATTATTTATATACCATACACAGGGTTCCCGAACGGAACACAAAAAAACCGTTAAAGAACGTTATTGTTGTTCATAAACAAAAATACAACAGAACGAAACCAGTTATTTCATTAAGTTTATGGGTCTTCTATATGCAAAAACATTATAAGTTATTAAGTTTGCTGAACTTTTTAAAGAAAACCCGTTATAACCTAAAAAGTTCTTTGAACAATTACATAAAGAACGTTATAACCTATTAAGTTCTTTGAACAATTACACGTAGAATGTTATAACCTATTAAGTTCTTTGAAAAATTAAGCAAAGAACATTATAAACTATTAAATTCATTAAATAATTACACGAAGAACGTAATATACTAATACGTTCTTCGAACGTTTGACACAGAGAACATCACAACTAAACCGTTCTTCGAACTTTAAAAAAACTTTATGAATCAAAGTTATTATCTATTGACCATTTTGGCTTTTAAATTATTTAAAAACAATAAGTAGATAGTTCAATATCAAAAACTAAAACTTAAATTAAATCTAATAATTGTATATTATAGCATTTTTTAGTCCTATCTTTACTAATAAGTAATAACTAAGATAAAAACTTAGAGTATACCTCAATAATATTATGTGACTTCGAAAGAACCTTCAGCTGTTATTAATATTAAATGTAATTGCTGATCATATATTTTTGACAATTTGAAAAACAATGTACTCCTCGCATGTAATACACATGTTTATATTGTTTAATCTTAAATTTGAATAATGAACATATCAATTTAAAATACATTTTATATTATAACATATTTTATTTTACATATTTTTACATATTTCGTCATATGATATGTATCATTGCAATATTTTATAGTGTATACAAATTACTGATTGTAAAGTAGACACACATGACACAATATCCAAATAATAAATAAATTCCAAAAAAGGTTGATGTTAATAAATTAATCTCATGATAGCCATAAGCCGATAAAGTATAATAATATAATATCCAAAACGTCAAAGGTATGCACAATTTACACACAATATACGTATAATATACGCGTTCACAATCAATATCAATCAACAAATGGGAACGTTTAATTTTAAAATGTTCTTCTGATTAAATGTTCAAGAACAAATTATTTCAATACGTTCTTATGTTTAAATGTTCATGAACGTATTATTTCAAAACGTTCTTCTGTTTAAATGTTCACGAACGTATTATTTCAAAACGTTCTTCTGATTCAATGTTCAAGAACGAACAACGTTATAACGTTTATTAGCTATATCGTTCAAGAACTTAAAACTTTTCAATGTTTTTTTGGCGAAATATTCAAAAACATAAAAATTTTTAACGTTTTTCTAGTAAAATGTTCGGTAAGCCATTTAATTTATAACGTTATATCTTTAACCATATGTTGAACATACTTAATTTAACATTTATCGCAAATAAAGTTCAAAAACAAAGTATGGAACCGAACAAATATTTAACGGTTAAGGTCACCCTGACCATACATAATATTTTTATCCTCTATTGAATGAAACACTAATGTATTTCCGAAATTATTTTTAAATAACGTAAAATATCATTCATGTGAATATAATATGATGTATAATAAATTATTTATTCATGCTTAATCGGTTTTAATATTTTTATATTTCTTACTTTACACTTCTAATATTGCATTCATTGTAATCACTCACGGTTGTTGGTTATTAAATACTATGCAACCCTATATTACTCTCCACCGTCATCGATAGACATATTATCATTTCGTAAGTATACATTTAATTTCATAATATGAACATTCAGCATGAACTGTTATTAAATACAAATCCGTCATTGATTTTAAGCATTATATGAAATATGAATTCTTCATTTTCGCGTCTATCAGTTACATCGCTTATAGTCTATACATAAATGAATCTGTTAATATATTATTCCAATTACATTAATATAATTATTAATTTTTAAATATTAAAATTTCGTTTTTGAATAAATTGCAATTCATCTTCTACAAATATAACACAAATCATTTTGAAAAAATTCTATCAAATGTTAATTTTTTTTACAATCCGTATAGTCAAAATTATTTTTTAGTAAAAGTCTTTATTGATATGAAAAATATCTATAATGTTAATTCATCTTGGTGTTTCTCTGTTTTCTCTTCAAGTATTAACAGTTATATTAGTAGTTTTAATTAATTATAGGTATAGGTATGCATATTTTGGCATTTGCGTATTTCAAAATATAAAATTTTAATCAAATCAATCAATAATAATCAATTAAAAATGTAATAATTACAATTGTATTTATGTTTCTTCAATTTCTATTTTTTTTTTAATGCCTTTAAATTACCTATACTATTAAATTTAATAATAAATACATTTAATTTCTTCTTATTAGAACTTAAATAAGGTTTCTTTGGACACTAAATTTAACCCTTTTGTTACAACCAAAATCAAACCTGCGGGGGCTGATGAAACCTTTCACATTTTTTTTAGATTTCTAAAAGATTAAATTTTAAATATCTATAAAAAAAAATGTAATACATTGTATTTATATTTCATATTTTTATTTGTTTTAATACATATATTAAATTTTACTTATAGCAATAAAACAATGATTTATGTCATCTAAATAACATTTTAAAATAACTGAAATCAATAATATTTTATACAATTTATAATTTTTAAATTAAATAAAAACTAGATTTTTAAGTTTAATTACAACTTAAATGAATAATCTGAAAAAATAAAATCAAAATTAAACTTATGTACTTTTACAATCAAAATTGAAAATAGGAGATGATCTTTAATGCGTACACTTACCCAACCTATATAACTATATACATATAAATATATAAAATATATTATATAAATATATATCTTTGTGACAGCTCAAAATTAGTTTTGAAAAGGTAGTCAATCCTAGTATTCACATACCCCCATTCGTCAAATCTGATTCTTACTAGTTAAAATGAGAAATAACATGGACCCTCAACGTTGTATGTAATTTTAACCTACTTATTTATTTATATCTAGTTGAGTATGAAATATTATGGTTAAAACTAGAACTATATAATAGTGAAATTTTTTAAAACTAGGGAAAAGTGAAAACAAATATATGTTATAACTTATAAGTATAGAGAACAGATAATCATCTTTTATAATTTATAGCTGACTATTATCGTTCAAAGGCGTTTGGGAGATATCGATCGAATTAGTCGTGTCAATAATATGTTTGGCAAATAAAAATTAATAAAAATTTAATGGGAAAAAATGTCAAAAGTAAAAATTGACCTACAATATGTAGGTTATTAGTATTATATGTTAAATAGATCTTTAAAATTGTCAATACTTATGAAATCGATTACTTGGACCATAATAATATTTTAAACTTCAAAATTTCAAATATTGATAGTAAAAAGTTTAGTTAATTCGCAAAACACCTTATTTTTTACCAATTAAAAGAAATTTAGTGTTATAAATATTATATTTATAATGCGTAAACACTGAAATAATACGATTTGAAATTGTATAACTGCGCATAGAATTTTCTTTATAAATTATAATAAATAAATAATGAAAAAAAAATATTAATCTTTAATTTTTATAATTTATTATACGTGATAAACTTATAAGTTGTAACAACGGTTATCTATTTAATTGATTTGATTTCAGGATGGGATATAAGAATAAGAAGCAAGAAAAATCTCGATTTGATAACATAGTATAATGATTATCTTAACTAATTATTTTATTATGACTTAACTAAAATTCATAAGATATTGAGTGATACCAAATATTGTTTAGCATTTTGTAAAATACTAGTATTACAATTCTCCTCTAAGCTTCAATCAGAATACTTTTTCAAACAATTTTACCATCATAAACCATGTGAGCCAACCGTAAAATGGTTTACTCAGTGTGCTTTGCACCTGCGATTACATTCAAGTATCAGTATATTACACGAGGACTAAAAGAGCAAATAATGAACTCTGTTATTTTTTTCATTTGTACATATAACTCGACTACTTATATGTATTTACTATTTAGTATATAATTGTATTTTTTAAATGTATTGAAAACCCCATATTTTTAATAAGTTTTTTATCTATTCAAATGTGTTAAATTTTTTTTTTACTTCTAATCACGATAATGGTCTATGATATTCGTATACAACTTCCCCAGGTATAGTATCAAGTAGTTTATAATTGTTTAGCTCCAATAGCTCTCAATAAAAAATTGTTGTAAATTAATTTGAACATTTTAAACAGTTCCACGCTTGACGAAAAACTGAATAAAATACTTTAATTGTAACCATATAAAATGAAGGTTCTATTTAAACCTCGACCATACAAAAATAATTGTATTTATTGTAATACACAATTTTATACATCTATATGTATTTTGTTTGTAAGTTAAACCATTTAATAACAATAAGTGAAATATTATGAGTTAATAATTTTACATATATTTGTGTCCACTGAATAATAGGCGTTTTTATTTTTAGTAAAAAATACTAGAAAATAATTGTATTTTGAAATTTATAATTAAGTATAAACGTTATTCTCATAAAATCCCATTGCATATCCACAATTTACAATTAAGTTCGATCAAACATAATATATACTACGGGTTAAAATCGGGCCAACTACTACCAGCGCTATTAGTTCACACTTTCATCACTTCTTCGGCATCTGATAACGCTTCGAGCTCCAACCTGTGTAGATAACCGTGGTTATAACTGAACATTTAGCAAAATACCGAAAAAAAGATCCTACGACATTCATGTACCTGAATAGTTTATACACAACGCCGCGCAATCTTTATTGCCTTTTATAACAATATTATTCAATAATAATATTTTGAACTTTTCTTAAAAAAATGCGATTGTCCTTATCACCGCAGATACAGAGCTATTATTAAAAGAATCCTCAGCTAAGCCCGGTATATAGGTAAGTGGTATATCTTAAAGGGTATACATACTTAAATAAAAACATAATCATAATCATATAATATAACGATATAAATTTTTTTTGTGGTGATTTAATAAATAGTATATTCTGTTTATTAGTACCTTTCAGTTTTAACTGTTCAAGCGTAGTACTGTAGATTTACTTCCCATTGCCCGCAGATTATTTAAAATCTATGGTTATAATATGAACACGAGAAACGGACGACCGGTCGTGATCCATTAACAGTAGTTTTGCCTACTGGTACACTACAGTGCTGGCGTGTTGGGGGAGGGGGCGATCAGGCTCGGGGCTTCGCGCTTTTATAAGGGCCTCGCGGTTCGAAACTTGTACTCCTTTGTATATTAATAATATGAAGTATGAACCAGGAAGAATATAATGACGAATGAAAAAAAATTATTTGTGTTCTTTATTTTTACTGTAGCGGGCAGATAATATATAAATAATTATTTGTATGGGGATTTTGAAGATATTGTTACGGTTATTAGTTCAAAGAAACTGTCACCCGATTAAATCCCTGTACGCATGACCGTCGATTGAAACAATGAGAATAGGTTACGTACAAGACATGATATTAGATCAGGCTGCGTTCATTTATTGTTGATACGATGGAGTCATTATCATAATAATTGATATCGGATCAACTACATGGTAGATAGCTCAATTGTCACACCATAATTATTATTTATTTTTATTGTGAATATTCAATATTGTCTTTGCTAACAAGGAAACATTCGGCACAGCACATGTCTTCACAAAATTAATTTTTATACCTGATTAGTTAATTTCAGTTAATTCTTATAACAGATATTATTATTCAGTAGATATCATTAGTCATTACTGAAAACTTCCACATATGTATTTATTCTCGAAAATGGAAAATATGGGTAGGGGAGACCGGGGTACAGTGAGACATTTTTTTTTTATTTTCCTTATATCATTGAAAATAATAATTATTATGATTTGGTATACATATGATTTATTTTAACAACTGTGTTAAACATTTAAATCATATAATAACATAACTCATAACTTAAATATATACATAATATCTTCTAATATTTACATTATTCATCATGATTTTTCATAAATATTTAAGAATAGTTTAGGTGGTTCTAGTTAGACATAAATAATACAGCAATAAATTAGTAACATAATATGATAGTTATATACAAATACCTACCTACATAGATAGAACAGGTACATAGTGCATCATGGGAAGCTTTAAGACGATGGCGTCTTTCCCAACCCAATACAGAAAATTCGCATTTTATATTTTTATAATACAATGGTTGTAAAAAAAACGTTTTAATAATTCATTTTAGCGTTTGTGTTTTCAGCGTCTAAATATTCCATGTATATTATAGTTGATGTTCTACAATGGCAAATCTGTCCCCATAAAAACCCATGTAAAATGAGAAAAGTTTCCCTTCTGGTTACTCTGTGTTTACACCAGCTGTTCAGGTGATAAAAATAAATCGATAACGACGTCGGAGTGAACGAATGTTATCAGGTTTGATGTTCGTAATTTGCGTAACGTAAGTTACGTTGTTGACTTGTTGTTAATTTGTTATAATAATATTATTACTATTTTGCTTATTTGCTCTTGTAGTTCCTACCCACTAGTGTTGATCTTGTGGACGAAGAAAATATTTCAGTGCGTCAAACAACTGCCGGTGACATTGTTAATAGTGGCTTTACTTTTTTCGCACGCGTTCGTTGTAGAGCAAAGAGAACGTTTTCTCTTGTCTCGCTCGAGGACACACGTCTAATTTGAGCGCTGCAGGTGAGTGGTCGGTGTTTTGACTACGACGCAATTGTTTCACATCATGTTCCACACTCGTTTCAGACCTTTGACATCTTGGTGGGACCCAGTGCTGGTACATCATGTGCATGAAACGGGATCCAGATGATAGTGATCGGCTGGTTTATCCGTTTCCATTGTTTGATTTTATCGATCTGACAACGGACGAGCTTGGTGGTGATGGAGATGGCAGTGGCATAGATGCTGGTGATGTAATCGATGTTGATGATGATGATGACGACTTGGCAATCCCTGTTCGAGAAGCATGGAACTATCCTTACAATTTATTACCGTCCATGCAGATAATTGATGACGACGTAATCAATATATTGTAGATAATAATAAATAATAACTGAAGAATTTATATTAACAAATCTATGTCTAGTAAAAACTAATTTTAAATAATCTTTCCTATTAAAATAAATTATCTCCATTTAAATCACCAATTTTTCTCATTGTTCTTATTTTATTTTTTCATATTTAGTTGCGATATTATTTTTTTACTGAAATTTACCTGATAATGAATTTTTAATTCAAAAACATACGGCATAACATACACTTTTAATAATACTCAAGGCTAAGCATTTATTTTATTTGTTCTCTTTCTTGTAAATATTTATGAGTGTTAACTATTTACAAATTTTTATTTTATTTTAAATTTATTTTTTCTTTTAATTTTAATATTGTATATTAATACAATTATTAATATTACTAAAAATTTTATATAGTAACAACATGCCATATATCCTATCGATAAAAAAAGATTTTATTACCATACATGACCTATGTTGTGATGATGCAGTTTTTACATTTTTTTAATTTATCTATTACTTATTATTTAGGAGGGAAGCAAATTTTAAAACTGCCTAAATATAACTGTAAATTATATTATGTAACAATGAATATAACATTCCTTATGGGCTGGAAGGGGCGGCTCAGTTTTGTTGCCCCAGGTAGGCGAATTTCTAAATACAGCCATGTTTATAACCAATGCTATTTATGATGATATATCTATAAGAATAATAAACTTAGAAGTTATAAATAATTGTAAATACTAAATAGTAATGTTATTATTTATTAATTACTTATTTTGAAGTACAATTTAATTATTGGCTAGTTTCAATGAATTACTAAAACTATGTATCAATATTAAAAATAAGAGGTAGTAACCCAGAAGCAAGGAAACCTTTCAATTTTATAAAAGTATACTTTAGAATATTGAATACAATTTTAATTTTAAATATTAAAATGTAAATATAAAACCATTATTTTAGTTTTTCTACGTTTAAAATTAACGTATATGTTATTTAGTATTTACACAACTAACTATTAAATAAGTAAATTCATAATTCATGTTGAGGAAGTAATTCATACTTGAAAATAGCTTAAAAATATGTTTTGTAGTATTTTTGCTTCATTTGATTTATTATTTAATTATATTTTTATTCAATTACAAAATTTACAAATATTTCAGGTTTGCACTGAATTTCTAAAAATCATTTGATCATTTTATACAAACTTACCATTATTAGTTAATTTCATAATTTTAATATTTGATTTGATTATGTAAATATATCCAAGTATAATTATGAACTATAAAAACATTTATATAAAACAAATAATAATTAATAAGTACAATGTTATGTTTATTATGTTTGGTTATGATTTCTATGTTCTCTGTGTACTCTTCTCAAAAGTAAAATGTCTATACTAATCTCTTTTTTTAAAAAAGTACAACAACGTAATTCTTTTGGTTTTCAAGTTTGTATGAATAAAAAAAAATTGTTCAAAATTAATTTGACTAACATAGTTTATTAATATATTTTTACATAATTCTTCCTAATTTCAGCAGGTAAAAATCAATTTAAGTGATAAATTTAATCATCTACTAAACCATATTTACCCTCTATATAATTTCAAGGAAGGAAAATGTACATTAGTATTGTCACTTCCTTGGTAGCTCTGTACTACACTTCAGAGTCCTAACAATATGTATTATATAGTACATGTTATAATCACAGTTATCAAATTGTCAAAGTACAATAAAAATAGTTTTACTTCAGTAATTTAATTTATTTCAATAGCAAAAAAACTACTTTTTATCAAATTGTTAGTAATTAGATTTTAAGGAAGTACTCAATTTTTCATAAAGTCGTACAATTATATGAATACATTTTTAGTACAATCTAACAGTGGTAAACACATTTTGTAGGCCTTAACATTTTTATAAATGCATAGCTAGTTTTATGTTATTATTTTTGTTTTAAACAAAATTGTTAATTATATAACTTAAATATTTTATTACTAAAAAATTAAAAAGCTTTTATTTTGGTATAATTCAATATTATAAATGTCAATTAATAATATTTAATTTAAGCCTTTCCACAAGTATAAATATTTGTTTGCCATACAGAAGCATAAGTATGTTCTAATTTGCAATACATGTATTATTTTTCAAATTTTAGCTCATGTAATGTATACTTTTAATTGATCATTTACTTTATTATAATTCGTTTCTTAGAGTAACTTTTTTTTTTTTAGGTCAGGTTGACTTATGATGATTTCTTAGAAGATGTGGATTATAGTGCACCAACTCCTGACAGTTATATTCCAACAAATACTAATGCTAACATAGTGCATACTACTTCAGTAAATATCAATGTTGTAAGTTATTTTTATAATATAGAAATATTTTATATGCATTAAATGTATAATGATAAAATTAATTGCAGAATATTTCTGATACCAATGGTATTGATCAATCTAATGAAGTACGAGAGTTTGAATTGAATATACCTCAAATATTATTGTCAATGTCCACTATATCAAATAATTTATTTGGACAATCTACAAATTTTCATAATTAATCTTTCATGTATGTATACAATTATTATTTATTTACATTGTAAACATATTCTTCATAAAAAAAAATAATAATAAAATATTCTAGTGAAATAAAGATATTTTTGGAAAAGGAACGTTTATTATTTATTTATTTAAATCTAAACTTATTTACAAGGTTCATTTTGTTTTAATATTTGTAATACATTAACTAAAT
Source organism: Chaitophorus viminalis (assembly GCA_025469195.1). Lineage (NCBI taxonomy): Eukaryota > Metazoa > Arthropoda > Insecta > Hemiptera > Aphididae > Chaitophorus > Chaitophorus viminalis. Next base: position 29,774 of record JAIPRK010000081.1, read on the forward strand.
AAAACGCAATTAATGCTCCTAATATTGATCCAATTTGTGTGATGCAACCGTAATGGAATAGTCCTTTGTTACCTTCATTTCGCAGTACTGCTGCTATTGATAATTTGACATACGAAACACATCCAACAAATAAAACCCATATAAAAACCTAAAATATTATAAAACAGTTTTGATTAAAAATTACCACATTTAAAATGTATAATATAAAATATGATATTGTATTAAATTATTTATTACTCAAAATATAGTATAGATACCATATCATTATATGTTAAAATTAATTACAATTAAATATATCGAACAAAAATTTCTGAACCCATATTGTATTTGATTATTAAAATGCACAACATAAAAAAAGTTAATAAGTATTAAAATTAATTTATTATTTTATATTTGTTCAATGTAATCAGTAGAAGTCTTAACTTTTATTGCCAGAAAATAAAGATATACTAAAATATTTCAATAAATATAATAGATTAAATTAATGAGATATCTAATGTATTTCTTATGTTACACAATTGTATTTAATTTATTATGACTTTATGATTTGATGAATATTTTTTTCTTTATTTTTTTAACTTACAATTATGATTGCTCCAATAGTTAAATTGTTCAAAATTGATGATGGACTTGAAATGGCAGCCATCAACATGTACATTGTAGATACAATGCAAATACTAAATAATACATATATCACAGATTTTGATGTTCGATTAGTAAAAAATGCAATAAAACAAGCTATAGGATTTGCCATGTTAGATAAATTTGTAGCCAAATGATATGCCATATATCCATATGGTAAACAAGCATAAGTTTGAATACTGGGCATGAATCCATTTGAAAAAAATACGATAATACCTTGTATAACCAATAATATGATGTTAGAATTACGTGTGGATTTAGTTATATTATTACCATGAACTTCATCATTTTCTGGTTTTATTTGAATTTTTTCCTTTTTGCATTTTGGCAAATATTCAAGAAATAAGTATGATACCGCACTTAGACACATTATTGTCCCAATTATAGCAAAAAAAAATCCACTTGAGAAATTAGCTTCTGTTTGTGCTTTTTTCGTAACATTTCGTCCATTTTCTTCAAATGTTATGCATGTGGTTGTACCTATACCTTGACCAATAGCAATAAGGCTTGGCACAAAACTACTTAAACCTTCTCCTATCATAAATGTAACCAAATATATATCTGAATAATGACTTAAAGAAGGTATAAATAATACAGAACTAGTACAACCAACTAATGCTATTGCAAATGTAAGTATACATAATATTATGCTATGCGGTTTGCCAAAAATTATTCCATAGACATCGTAGAACATAGCCATCAAAAATATGGATATAATACCCAAAATCAGCACTAAAATGATCAATGGTCTATCATATTGGTTTCCATATTTTTTACGCCAAGCACTGTACAGCAAAGGACCCAAATTACCAGTTTGCACGGCAATTGATATATATGATGGTAAATCCCATCCTTCAGGTGCATTTTGAACAAGCAATGGAAATTGTGTATATAAACTATTGACCAGTATCCAAGATCCTACACCAAACATACACGTCAATAGGTCCAAAAACCTAAACAGAAAAATTATTTAGTTTATTCATTCTAGAAATTTAGTTCAGTAAAGAATATAAAAATTAAATTTCTTAAATCTAGAGTTAAAATAAAGAGTAATTTAATTTAACTTGTCTTTTGTGTAAAAGAATAAAAATTATATCATACTTCATACCATTTTCTCTTGACCACTGAATTAGTTTCCAAGCTGTACACTTTCATTCGTTTGTGTTTTAAATAAGTATTTTCGTCAATCCTATACAAATATAAACATAACATATTATTATTATTCAATATTTTACATTATAAATAGACCATAATAATTTTAAGTATAAAAAGAAAAATTTCATGTTAGACCAATCGTTAGTTGTACTCTTATTCATTTATAATTTGTTGCTTTTGCAGTTTTGCTCACTGGATACATTCTTCTACTCATTAACTTTTTTTGAAGTTCAATATCAGATTGATTATAGAAGCTACCAGAAGGTACCTACCTATATTATGTTTCTATACTAACACTTATCTTAGCCATCATAATACCTATTAATTAAGTATAATTCTATGAACATTGAATGTCATATACCTACATAAATATTGCATTTTAGTTATTTCTTATTTATATGTATATTTTATTTTATATGATTTTATATTAGACATGAAAATTATTAAGAATATTTAATTTATATAACTATATACCATTTAAAAATATTATGTTGTTTAAAGAATATAAAACCTTTGTCCAATTCAGTACTCACAAAATTTTAAATATGTATTAAGATTTACGATTCATAATTGTTTCAATAATCATAGAATTTAATTTATATTATTATAGAACATAATTAAGCAAGTAAAAACCTAATTAGTTTCAAATTAATATATTTTGTTATTATTCAATGTAGTACTGGGTACTATATTCTAGACTTGTTTATTAATTTGTTGCAATTCTTAAACCACATTACAATTTACTATATTTATCTTTATGTAGATTATAAGATTATTAGGTTTAGTGACATATCAGTGTACTTTATATATTTTAAGATTGACTTAAGTTCCTCACACATGAGTGATATGACATATTATGATTTATAATATATCATATATTTATAGAGTACCTACTTTAAGGATTCTCCTCGCCTTGGACATACCCAGCATGGTGTTTCTTATACTATATTCAGTATTCATTATGTAGGTATGTATTTATTTGAATGTAATATTTTGTTGAGTAAATTAAATTTTAAACTAAGTAGGCAATGTAAAGAGAAAACAAAATAAAAAACTGAAAAAAGTAAGTTGTAATAAATAACATTCATGAATGAGTTTGTTTGACATATCCTATTACCCTAAAACACAATTGTGTAATTCTAAAATTAAAATGTAAAGAAATATAATTCCTACAATGAATAAGTACAGTGGCGTGGATACGATTTTCTTTTTCTTTTTTTTTTTTTGGGGGGGGGGCGAAATTTATAAAATTTTAAATTAATTTTGTTTCCGATATTTATACTGTTGAATAATATTAAATATAGGGAAAATAATTATTATCTTTTAACTGTACATACCATAATATTAAAATATGTTATTATGTTAATAATTGATATTTACAGTTTTACGCCAGCTTGTTTATTCTAATAGGCAATAGCGACGAGTACGCGTTAATTTTGTCAATTAAATCACTTAAGAGTTATGAGGACAATGTATATAATTTGTTTAGTGGTTTTTGTCCGTCTGACACACACCCAAAATGTGCACATTTTTATTTCGTTAATAGGTAACTAAGTCATTTTTAGAATAAAGCTTCATTTGAACTGATTAAAAAGAATCAGTTCTGTGCATGAGGTCATAGTAAAATTAAATTAAATTAAATTATTAATATTATTTTAACATTGAAAACTTACTTGAAATGTTTCAAAAAAATTGTTTTCGTTTGATATTTTTATTACTAATTAAATAATCATCCGATGAATTCGTGAAAACCCTTCAACTATACTACGATCTTACACAAACTTAATATACATGATGTATAAAAAATTAGGTTTTGTGCACTAGGTACTGAACAATTATATTTAGCGAGATTATTTTTCATTGAGTTTGTTACGTATGCATGTCAAATGGAAAACACTTTGAAATCAAAAATACAGTAGGTCTGGAATGAACAATATATACTTAACTTAATTTATTTGATCAACAATTTAAAGTTTCATTACTAAGTATGTAATTTATTTACCTAGTGAAAATTATTAACATTTTCAAAATGTACATCGCATATGCAACTGCATAATATACTTAGTAAATATAATTAATAATATCCAGATTTTTTTCTGCTTACGATAAAACCATCAAATTGGACATATTTACCTATGTTTACTGTATATATATTTATTATTAAAAACGTCAAACATCGAGTTACTCACTAAAAAATCACGATGTTGATTATTCAACATTCAACTGTAAGAAATAATTTGCCGGTTACAGTGCTTGTCGGTTTTAAAATTTTATAATTTCAAAAACTGTGATTAGATATACTATACTAGTCCACAGAATTTAATGCAAATATTTACTTGAAATTGATAAAAAAATTCCACTTTTAGAACTATATACATTCGAAAATTGAACGAACAACATATTTTACACTCGATAGCGACCTCCGGTTTAATGTTCGTGTGCGTCCCAATACAACTGAAGTGGATACTTTTTACGCTCCCCTCCTTAGTGGTACCTCGTAACTACCTACATCAAACCACGAATCGTTGTAAATCGATATCATTTTACTATCGACTTACAATACAATACAAACGATTTGAATAAAAAACTCACGAAAATTTAATACAATTTGAATTCCCCATGACACATTGGATAATTTTAATTTATTATCTAATTAGTATCGACAATTAACAAAGTATGATTAAATATTTAACTAAATTTACTTTTTTCGCATAAACTCTCTCCTCGATCAACAACTAATTTTAATTGATTCGGACTGTATTTAATAGTTGCTATTATTATAACGGGTGTGTTCTCCCTGTTTCCCTAGACCTACATTTCCCCACCATGTACATATTACTAATTAACATATAACTTATTACTACCATGAAAAAACTCTTCTATGAAATCTGGAAGCTTTACTAACGTTTCTTGAAAATTATCTACAAATTACGACTTAATTTCTCTCATAAATCATAATATATACTCTTAAAATACCATAGAAATATACCAATTATGACAATAATAAAGTATTACAAATTCAAATACAAACCATCATAATTCATATGGGACATTTTGGAAAACTAAGACCTGAAAACCTACTTACCCGCATAATTTTAATTAGAATTAATAGTATTTTTTACTAATTTATTACTAATAAAGAAGACATTTCTTATCGATTATCATTATAAAATGTAGAGCTATAAACGTGTTAATTTTTTTGTTCGAAAACAAAAAATAAATAAATTTGTTGTTGAAATGACAGTGGACCAGTTATTATTGATTTGTATAAAGGTTATGAAAATATTAGAAATAATAAGCCCCGCACCACCTTAGTCCTTGCCTTACAGATAAAATAGTTTACCGAGCATATATATGCATAACATTTAAAACTGTCTCGTGATAACGTGTTTTAGTCTTACAATTGGTACATAAAAAAATCTTAAAATATTTATGATTTACCTACAAATCTGCAATGTATTTATTTGATTATATCAAAAATAGGTATTTTGTACTGAAGATATAGGCGTCATGGATATAAGCGGTAAGTTGGAAGTTGGTTTGTCTAACATAGATGACATGGTATAATATAGATAATAGATAGGTATAAGATAGTTTTGTAATAAGATATTTTTTTAGGGTCGAAATGGGAACAGAGATACGGATGGAATGACATCCTGTTTCCGATACAATCTTTTTCATTCATATTTTACATTATTTTAACTTGTTTCCTCCAAAGTTGTAATTTAATATATTTACTCATTAAAAAAATGTTTATTTAAAGTAAACGTTTGAGAAATTAAATAATGTAACTGTTCTTCTCTTACAAGCTAAAGGCGTTGTAAATGAAATAAATAAAAACTCCATGTGCTAAATATATATAAATATCACGGATATCTTAGTCTGTAATACATAAACATACTTCGATTCATCACATTTAAAAAAAACCAAAATTAATACTTCATACAAGGATGAAACCGAAATATTAGCATCTACTTTCACTCTTACTCTAATAGTCTAACCTATTCCTATATCTATATCTACCCTCTCATCTACCTACTTCAGCCACCGTATAATTACTTTTGCGATGTACTTATACATTCGTAATATATATGTACCTATATAAACATAAATATTCCACATGACCACATTTATATATTATTTTGACTGTGGATAGGTTTGGTAATTGCATGCTATTCTTCCATATCAGTACGTGACGCTGGAAACCCCAACGGTGAATAGAATATTTATTAGTCAATGCACTGATTGCATAATCTGTTTCCCGACACAATAAAAAATCAATAACTAGTAACTACTAATTATTATATAATATACACGTCTTGTTGAACGTTTTAAGAACACACACCATAATACTATACCACGAACTTGATAACACACTGATAAGATTACCAACAATTTAGAAACTCGATTAGTCGCTTATATTATTATAATTTATAGTAATGAAAAAACACGTAAATTTACATAATAAATAATAATATTATCATTGTACAACAATGTATTATTTACTATAATCTATAATTAGAGGTTTGGGTTGGGTTTGTGACCGATAATCGGTATGCAATAAATGGTAAGATTAAAAAAAAAAAAAAAAAAAATCAAAAACCTTGAAATTGTTTCGCAATCCGACGACGACGCGTCCGAACACATATTACTGTACCAACGCGCAGGAATTTCGATCTTCGAAAGTAGCGGCAGACGTCTATTTTAACATCGACTACATTCGACTAGGACGCACAGACGTGAGAGTAAGTAAATTGTGTACAGCCCGGTAAACCTACTTAGTTATACACCTCTTTGTCTATCATACATATTTATAATTATATTTCCGAAGCATCCCCCCTCAATAACTCCCTTCCCTTCCCGGAAGGACGCATAGTCACCAATATATCATGGTTCGTGTGTTATTATTATGTCATTTAAGTACGATGGCCGACAGGTGCACAAGTATGTGTATCGTATTTAAATACATATTGTTATTATCAATTGACATATTTTGGCGTGCAGGTACGCATGACTATCAGCTGTTACTCCCGATACACATAATTTATCATTAAAAAATAATATACGCGAATATATTCACGATTCGGACGATTACAATTTACATTATGATTTGTCGTTCAGCCATTCGGCGTCTGCGTATATATTATGTGATTCCGGATGAGGTGTCGCTTTGCAGAGTAGAAAAACACTACGTCGGTCGTACACCCAACGACCTATTATACGTACACACTACACTAATACGTCATATATATATTCCGTCACAACGTATCATTATTTTAATAACGTACAAATAATTACACACTAAATCGATCTCCGTGCATGTACATTATATTATATATATGTAATACATATTATTATGTATATATGTATTATATACTCACTTCATGTTGACGTACGCACGTGCAAACTGTGTAATCGGCCGGTTCGGTAGTGTGTGATTTGCTGTCGTAGCAACAATGAGTAATAAAAATGCACGCGCGTAATAGGTAATATAAATACGATTAGTGTTGTGATTATAATAAAATAGAACACGGAAAAAACGAGTGCGACAAATGCAGTAACAGTATTATGACATAATTATTATACTTTCGTCGTAATAATATGCACGAACGGAAGCGTTGCGTTTGATACGATGATGATGTGTTGGTATTTCTAATTTTTTCGATCGCCGGCCGGTCGTTCACTGCGTCCGCGTGCCACGTCCGCGGTAGGCACTCGTTTACCGAACGGCCGCGCGGAGATAAAAAAGTTAAAAGTATGTCATTTAATCCGCGGTCCGTCATCGCAATCTGCATCACCAAATCGTGTAGGGCAATGCGAATGCGTTCATGGACCAATCGCGCCTGCCGCCCATAGTTGAAATGTTCCCCATCGCAGCTTACACCGGGATTATCTATACCGCGGTGGAGGTAAAATATTTTTTTTCATAACCGACATGATGAACCGCGCGTGTTAAATTGCTAAAAATTATAATCTGCTGCGCTCTGATAAATGAAAAAAAAAAATATTGAGCGATAACGCGGTGTGTTATCATTACTCAAGACCCTTTGCGTTCCGCGCGGTACAAAGCTGAACGCACGTCGTGCTTAGAGGATTTATGAGCCGAGTGCCGTGCGGCATGCGCGTGAATGGGTCGTCTGGACGTGTGCGCCGTGCGGTGTACAACGTGTGCCGGCGTGCATGCGGCATGGACTCGGCGCGGTGCAGGAAGGCCAACCTAAGTTCACCCTTGACCTATTGCCGCCCCGCCGCTACTTCAACGCTGCCCACGTGCGAGAATCAGTGTTCAATTTTAAGAAAACAGTACGATTGTTATAATATTATACAACAATGAGGGGGCAATAACCGAATCGAATTCTGGAGTCTGGGTGAACAATAATTATTATTAATTATTATGAACCAGCCTATCTGACTATAATAATAGTATATTACATTATATTTACAAGTTTACAAAACTCAAAATGGTTTGACGGTTCGACATTCGATGTTCAAATTTGAAAACCGCACAATTAATTCAGATTGTACAACTGTAGATATGACCGTATGTGTGTAACTAAAATGTGTAACATTTTATTCTCTCTCCCTCCTATTAAACATTACACTTCAATAATAAACAACACTTAAATTATATTGAAAATCTATAATTTTAAAATAAATATTAAATAAAACAACACGCCTGAGTACCCTATGGGCCGGTTTCACCGCCTCCGTTTAAAGTGAAAGTCATCACTGAAGTTGACGCTTCTCTTCTATTTATCCATAGTAAAAATTACCCAAAAAACAACAATATGTACAAAAACAGTCGTACAGAACACTTCAGGAAACAATGAAAGAAGTGCCCAATTTCCAATTTTGAAAATAAAACGTTACCAGCGTTATCTACGAAAACCTGAAGAAAATACTGTTGAAACCACGAATGACCCATCCAATTATAAAGTTAACTCGGATTAACTAACTCCAAAAACCCATGGTGAAATTGAAAAAAATGGTAACTCAGAATTACCTAATCTGCACATTATTCATATAATATGGTGTCATGGTAAAACCTGCCCTAAGTATAACTAAAGAATTTATAAATCAAAACATATAGAGGAAAGTATTTAATTTACTATGATTTTTTTTTTTTTGTAGTCTAACATCTGAATAACTTCCGCGAATTATCTAGACGAGACACAGACGCACAGTAATTCTTTGTAATAAGCTTAAAGTTTATAAATAGGTAATAGAATAGATATAGTTACTAATGTCATTAAATACATTGCACTATACACCTAAGATCTTATAAAATATAATATATAGGTATCAGTATTTCAGTAACTCATTAAATTGGAAATGAGGTGCTGATAAATTAATTATACTTGGTCCCAAAAGCAAGTCGATTTATGTCCATATGCGCGCTGTTTGAACACTTTATGCAAGGTTGAGGTTGACCAATGACCATCTAGCAACTGCAGATATTTGGTATCTTAACTTTTACTAAAATATCACGAGTGAATATTTTGTTAAGTTTTGAATACATGAGTATGGGCAGTATGGCATCTTCCAACGAAGTATTAAAGTTAAAAAAAACTAATAACATGGTTTATTATTCATAGTAATTTTTATTTTTAATCTTTCAAGAATGGTTTCTGCTGACATTTTTAACATAAATAGCTTATTAAGTGTTTTATATGACTTGTTATTTTAGATTTAAGTACATGCATAATAATTATTCCATTAATACGTGATACATTTGTTTGAAAAATGGTTGATGTAGATATAGGTATATAATTACATAAATATGTAATACATTTTTCATATTATTTCTTTTTTTTAGTGTACACCGACCTTCATAAATCATAGTTTATTCTAAAGAAACATTTTTGCAATGCGTTGATCTATCTCGCATAGTACTCGTATTCAACTATATTACTAATTGGTTATTAGTTTATTACTATCAAGTATAAACCGAACATCGACGAACATCTACATAAATAGACATTAAATAATACTATAATAGTGCCTATTGGCTATTACCTATGATATATAATATATATATACATATTTTTTTAAATTTTTTCCCGCTATTGAAAATTGAAATTAACTCCGGGAATCTATTCTTGCCGTTGGTCGATTTATCTATATACATTGAAACATTGCACCCTGACCTAGTCAACAACGAAACAATCCTGGAGTTCATAAAGCGGATTAATCTATACAAATTAATATATGCAAACCATCATAATTCCCAATAACCTTTGTAATTATTTGTATAGTTTGAATGATAATATTTAATTCATGTACAGCCAATAACCTTTATCGTCGTCGTCCGCTTTAATTTTTGTCAGATTAAATTTTATTCTTTGACATTTTTCAGTTAATAATCAAATAATTAAAAAATAACTATTCCAGAATCACTAAGTAACTCATAAGTCACTAAACTTTTTCTGTATCTTTACCCCGGTTATTAACGTTAATGTACATATAAGTATAAATTTGATTATACTTTTCTACAGTTACCTAGTCGTTTTTGACGCTTTAATCACTTCTAGAACCAATCCTGTTTTATTGAAAATGTACCATAAATTATAATTTATTTACTGTAATAAGTCGCACATGTAATTAAAATGTATATTCTCTATAGAATACATTTTATTACATTGTATGTAATACTAAGTGTTATATTGCATATCATTCATATCAATCTTTTAATTTAAAATTACTATTATTTATTAATATTTAAATATTTAATTTATTAAAAATTTTGATTTAAATATATTTTCAACAATCTTATAATCAAACGGTTTATTAGTTAATAGTTATTCTTATAAGTTAATTACTTATCAGTTAGTTATCACAATAACAATCAAAAATCAAATTCTTAATAATTATTATTATTATTTTTAATATAGGAACTGCGCACGTTTTGTTTTGACCATGAGTTATGAGCGTAAATAAACAATAAGTTAACCATATATTTTTGTAAACTAAAAAAAATATTTATAAATATTTTAGTTAGTTAATCATTACCATTTTGAAAATATCGAAATTACCAGAATACTATGTGATATACTGGGATCCGATCAATTGATGTATGATAATTAGAACTCATCGATGATAAATATTTGCAATAAGTACAGAGTCGGATTTAGGCATGAAAAATTTTATAAGAAATTGAAAAAAAATATTATAAATATATTTTATGCATTCGTGGATTGAATTATATAAATCCTTATAGCAGTATCTAATATCTAGAAATATAAATAATTTTGGAGAATATGAAGGAAAAGCAATACAAATATGCGGTGAAGTACAATATAAAAGTCAAGAGGAGAAAACGTCAATCCGACGAAACGGTAGTAATGAAGGGGTTACAATAACAGACAAGGAAGATTTCTAGATAAATTTATTTTTCGTTATATTGGATACACTTAATGGTAAACTTGTAGCAGTTCATGAAAAGATTTTTTTGACAAATTTGATTTTCTCACAAATTTGTGTAGTTATATGGGGAAACTAATTTTGAAAAAAAACTAGAGCACCAATAGATATAATATTCTAATGATATTGAAGAATATTTTGTTTTCAAATCTGGCAAAAAAAGGAATGCCCAAGAACTTTGAAAGATCTTGTACATAAATGATTCAATATATGTTTACGAGTATACCCAAACGTCACAACAGTTTAACGTATGTATTTATACGCATTTGCAACAAATTGTACAGCAGAGCGTTCGTTTTCAGCATTGAAAAAAGTAAAATCGCTTTTTCGTTTAATATGGAGTCAGATAGATTAAACGCGACATCAATACTACATAATATAGGAACTGAGATGCTTCGTAGTATAAATTATGATGATATAATCGACGATTCCGCATCAAAAAAAGTTCGTCGTAAAATATTAAAGATAACATATAAGATAGATGTATTATTGCTTATTAGAATTTATAACTACTTATTTTGTTAATAATTACTACTGAAGTACTGGCCTAATTTATTTATGATGAAATAAATGTATTAGTAATAAATACTGCGTTTTTTTTCTCAGAGTAGGGATGGCATATTTAAAAAGGCCTATGGTGGTTCTAAATCCGGCACTGAATAACTTAAATTAGTAGGTACAGAGGCACAGACACAGTGGCGGTCAAATGATTTTGTAATGGGGGGGGGATGTCATCACAAATAAAACATTGACGTTAACTTAATTAAATACACATTATCACAATTATCAATTTTTTAGTAATAACATAAACTATTTTGTAATAAAAAGTTAATAATGTAATAATGTTAATATCATTTGTATAAAATATACTATAATATAATATAATTTTGTAGAGCTGAATCGCTGAAAGACAAACTATAACAATATTGTAACGTCTATAACTCGGTGATTTAAACTTTAAAACTGTTTAGTCATATTATTAAGTCAAGATTCAAGATAAATTGAGCAACTAATAGCCCCGCGCTGGCTATGAAATACGAATACGTATCGCCCGTATTGATATCGGTATGCACGGATAGGAGAATGTTAATTGTTACTTGTTAATTGTTTATTGAGTATTCTCGATTATCGGCGGGTTAATTCCCGGATATTTTGTATAGACAACTGAATAGTAAATATAAATAATAATAATAGCCCAATTCATAGATATGAGTCTAGATAGTAGATAATAAAATAATTATTATACCATGCATGCCAAAATAGATTATAGTTTATTTTACTATAGTCGTAAATCGTAAGAAATAAGATCTACTGTAAAAATGTACCATTAATAATCATTTATTAGAAAAAAATTAATACCTTTATTTATAATAGGTTTAATGTGCATGAAATATAAATATTAAAAAAAGGTCATATAGATCCCCCCCCCGTTTGACCGCCACTGCACAGACAATAGATTGTTTTATTAATTACTATTTCATAAGAAAATGTACAACTAATGAAAAATACTACAAAATAGATTATTTATTAGTTCTCTATTTAATGACAACTATTTGTATTTTGTATGATAACTGATAAAAAATATTCTTTTATATGATTCGATGTTCACGATATTTTATTAAACACTATTTATATAATATTATTTATTAATACTACTTATAATACTTACAATTTTAAATGTCTCTCATTGAATGGGTTGTTATTATATTATTTTTTATAATAACAATTATTTATTATTATAAAACACTTGTAAGTTGTAAGGTACACTAAAGTTGTTTCTCTTTATTTAGCAATTTACAGAAGTAAACCAATGACAATATAGTAACGCATTCTGAGCTTGGATGAGTTAGGTAGGAAAGAATTTAATTTAATTTAAACGGTTTTCAGAAATTTTAATATATTTTTTTTCTGTTTTAATTGAATAATGCCCAGTGTTCAAAATTTTGTCTCAAATGCAACGTCATTGCATTATAAGTAAATAAAAATTACATTTTAAGAATGTTAAAAATAAAATATTATGTTTTGTTAAAAAAAAAAAAAAAAATGAAGTTAATTTTAATAATTATAATAATACATATTTTTATGTACATACTTAGCCACTTTTATGTCATTTGTAATATAAAATAATTATTATAATATTGGATATAAAATACATTCACTCCGTTCAGAATCTAAAAAGGATATTTAAAGAAAAATTGGTTAGACCGTAGTGGTGGTCCATGATTTCTAAAAATCTTTCATTAGGAGTGTGTTCTACAAAAGTAAGAATCAATTCTATAGACTACACTATATATATACGTACAAATAATAAAGTATTTAATAATAAAAATACTGCGCATAAACGCATTTTTAGTTTGATCTTTGCAAAATTGAATTTTTCTGTGAAAATTATGATTATTTAAGTAATTAAAATCTATAATTCCCACTCAGTTTTAAATTAAATTTCTAAAAATGTGTGTATTTCAGTACATAGTTTTAAATTGTAAAGGTATTTTATGCAAACCTGGTTTCTCATTCAATAAAAATAAAATAAAACGATCCTATAATTTTTATTCAAACATGTTGATTGAAAATTATGAAATATGATATAGATATTAGAAAATAATACCTACTGATAAGACATAAATTAAAAAAGATAAAATGTTTTAGATATTTTCGGATCTAACCACGGCTATAGATAGGTACTATATCATATCTTTGGTATCTATAGCTGTGATTATAATACAAAACATTTTTAGAAATAAAAAAAAGTTATATATATTTTTATTTATCATGTTATATGATTTTATCAAATGGTTATAGAATGTAAGTATTAGGTTTTGAAATATGCCAGTTTTTCGTTTTGTAATTACTTCTTTTAAAGAATGCTCATATTAGTACAATTGAGTATTGCATTACATATACATTCATTACATACTTCATTACATTTTAGTTTCTGAGCTAAAAATATTCTAATAATAATTAATACCTAATAATAAGCTAAATGCTGTCTAAGAAAGGATTTAGATTCAGAAACAGCATTTCACTTATAAACGGAGCCACTGTGAAATTAGAGGGGCTTATGTTTTTGTAGCAAACTGATTTTTCGAAATCTTACTGAATATATTCTTTGCTTTATAGAACTAAATGTTGTAATTTAACAAATTGTTTGTAAATTTATTAGATTATTATACTATTTTCAAATTAGTAATAAAGTAATAAAATGCAATTTTAAATAAGCGAATAATGAAAATTATTTCTTATTTTTTTGTAGGTTTAATATTCTGTAATTTGTTTAAGTATATAATATAATATTGTTTACATTTTGGGGAGGAGGGGGCAAGCTTTAAATTCAAATAACATATATTTTCGGAAAACTAAAAACCCTTGCAGTAATTTAAGAGTCTGTATAATTTAACAGAAGTTTTTTTTTAATTCCAATACTTATTTTTATTGTAACAAGAATGTAACTTAGTAACTTAGGAATGAGCTATAATTTATGATAGTAATTTTATCTATGTATTTTACTTATTTTAGAATAATATATTATTCTAAAATTGTTTTCTTAACACGTAATTCTACTATGTTATGAAATAAAGAATAATAAATCTCAAATCAACGTGTATCTTTTGCCATACAAGAGTATAGCATTACAAGAGAAAAAATTGTATTTTATATTAATGTGTAAATACTAACAGCAACAATAGATGAACAATTAATAATAATAAAAATATGATGGAGTTTTTTCAATAAACATAAATTAGACTTTTCTTGTTATTATAGACATTGAGTAAGTTAAAGATAAATATTATAATATTTAATCAACAATCTAATTAATACATAATAATTCCATTTAAGAATCATTTTATATCTAATTATCGTTTTGCTGTTAATTATTTTATGGTTTTTATCACAGTAGACACGTATTTACTTTTATCTGAATTGTTTTTATTTTGATACATTGAATATGTATAGTAAAATTAATTGTCGCAGTCGGTTACTATTTAATATTGATAAATAAGTTATACTTGTATTTTATAAGCATTTTGATGTCAATAACTGAATAATTATATAACTATAATAATAATTATTGTACGGTAAACTGTCACATTGTAGTTTGTACTGTTAAGAACTACTTACTTACTAATTATTAAGAGCAGTTTCACGTGGTAAGTTTTTACGATTAAAATAATCGTTCATGTAGGATAAGGAAATACGTAAAACGTGTGCCAAAAATTAATATTAATATTTATTTACCTAATTATAATTAATATGGATGATGGATGTACAATATACATAATTAAACCGCATTTTTCTCGATACAATAAACGGTGGGAAAATGGTAACTTTGCAAGAAATAAAACCAATGACAGAAATTAATTAGGTACATAATAACAATAGTCAACATGATGTTATTATATAATTGTTTTACAATACCGTCAATACCCAGATACTTGCATCTGCGTGTGTGTATATTATAGGTACATTTTTAATTATTATATAGGTAAGTAGGTATATGTTTATTAATTATTGCTTTTTTATATTAGTCGCTAAAATTATAATTTGAAAATGAATAAAAAAAAATATTGCTAACTAAATGGCAAATACTGAAACATAGCAATACATAAATACGCTTTGCTCTATTTAAATTTCGTAACATCCAAAAATACACATTTAACCTTTAGAATAATATTGTATTTGTACTGTAGGCATAAGGTCATTATTAGAAATATCTTAGAATACTAATATTCTATGGAAATATTAATATATATGATGTTAGAAATATTATCAAATCACTATATAATGTGTATCAATTGAAAAATTTAACATTGACAACTATATATTAGTACCTATAGGTAATTTGTAAGTAATATTGTAATTTAATAATTTTATATAGGTAATAAATAGTATCAAACGAGTTTTCACATGTTATGAGTATTAAACATTTATATTTTATATACCAATTATTACAAATTGTAGATGATTAATGACTAATGAGTCAGGTCTGTCAATAGTTTGGGTTTATGCTCGTTAACTAAATAACTACAAAGCTTAATTAAACAATATTTAATATCCTAAAAAAAAAATTGATTGAAAATTATTTTTTATAATAAGCTATTTACGCTTAAGAATCTGAATTTTTTACAATTGAACTAAAAAACCAGATGTGCCTCGCCTCGCTCTGTTGTACAGTAGGGGGTGGACGGTGGAATACACCTCGTTCATAGGACATGTCATTACAATGGATCTGTTAAATTTGAATGCAATAATAGGTATCATTCATATCATTGTACACGAATAACGATTCTGAACGAAGATTATATGTTGGTCTAGAATAGGTATATTATATAATATATTAAGTATGTGATATTTAAATTAAAATGTTATGTCAATATTTGCATTTCAAACGCTTATAAAAGAAAATTGCGCATATGGATTTCAAAAATTTTTGAATGACATTAAAAAAAACTTGTGTGGAATCTTCTATCAAATTTGCTAGTATTTTGTACAAACCAAATTTTTTTTTTTAACGATTATAAAAATAAAATGTAAAAAAATCAAATATTGCAAATGCCTAGGTTGCTTAAAAATCAGTATAATATTATGAAAACAATATGACGTAAAGAAAATGCCAATAATTTTAACTGGTAAAAATTTCGAGTTTCTCCGACTTATAATTTTTGAATTTTACAAATATTTAAAATCGTTTGAGAATAAATCGATATTTTATGCAATTTCCTAAAAATTTAAATTTCGGTCATAAAATTTTTTTCTTAAAGTCCGGTAGAAATTTTTTTATAGTTTTTTGAAGAGTAACGTATGGATAACCTAGTGTTAAAATTTTGAACCTTAAGTATAAACAGAAATTTTTTTATAAATTTTCAACTACAAAATAACTTGCAAATTATCGTGATTTTATCATATTTGATACAAATTTGAACTTTATGAGCTTATAAAAAAAATTTGAAGAAAAGAATTTCCAATTTTTTTTAATTACGATAAATATAACTTATAATAAGCCTTGTATTAAATTTTCAAGTTTTCAGACAGCAAAATTTTTTTTATCCATATTTCTAAAAAAAACCTTAGAAAAATCAAAAATTTAAATCGTCTATAGGTAAGTCAAAATACTATGAAAACTTCACGTAGTTTTACGTAAAATGTTCCGGTTTTTTTGTTGTTTTTTTCAACGCTTTTAAAAAGTATTGAAAAAGTTTAATTCTTGATTTGCCCAAGTACTATCTACATTCACTTTCTTTCCAGATAAGTTGCTGTTTAAAAAAATCGAAACATTTTTACTGCCCCAAAACGTGATGATACACAAAAAAGTAAAAAAAATAAGTTCATTGTAAACCCAATAGAATCCATCACTCCGGAATCTAAAATAAACTAGGCAAGTCGTAAGTACTTACCTATATTTTTTTCTTCCTAGCGAGTTGGTTTATATTTTTTTTTTAACATAATTTTTATTTCTAAACAATCTGTCACAATAAGCTTAATAGAAAACACAAAGCAAAAGAACCTCCCATTAGCGGCACTTAAACAGAATAATTTTTATCGCACGTTTATTTACATTTATATTTAATATATTTATATTCTTTTGTATTCTTATAAACATATCATATAACAGTTAGTTAATTTTAATCTTTCTCATTATTACATAATAGCATTAATTAATTATCATGTTCAAATAGTTAAAAATGTACAGTTATAATTATTATCCATAGATGTAGATAGACACGGCTAGGAACATCTTATTTAATTACCAAAAAAAAAACAAAATTTACATTATTATAATAATTTGTAAGTATACTCATATGATATATGAGTAAGGTCATACAATCACAGCCTTTTGAAGATTACCTGGTATGGTTGCAAATTGGGAAAAGTGGATTGTGGTGATGGTTCAACTGGTTATTGAAGGTTTTGTTATGAAGTTTGGTTGATTCGGTAACTGTGGGTGTCTTAAGATTGAAGTGGAGGGATTTATTGGAGATATAAGGTATTTTAGAAATTTAGACTGGACTAGGTTAATATTTGAAATTTTTGCTGAGCTCCAGAGGTCTTAGAAAAGTACCTTGTAGATTAATAATTTATTTGATGGTTTTATACTTTCAGAGCTAGCAGGATTTAACGGGGTTTTATTTTTAAGGTAAGGTAACGGCTTCAAGTAAGTCTGTAATCAGTGTGAATGTCTAGGTATTATATACATTGGTAACCAATTTGGCTGTAGGTAGAGGTTGATTATTGAAGAAGAGTCTGGAATAATTTTAACTTCCAATTCTCAATACCAGATTTTGAGAATGTGAAAGCTTAAGGGTATTTTTGACACAAAAAGAAGCTAGATAGGGTTTTTTCTGCTAGCTAGGATAGCTTTGTCATCCCTAAATTCTGAATACTGAATATCTAATTTTTTTACTTATATTTTATTTAAATAAAAATACTGAGCCCTCAGTAGGAAGCTCGTGTAAGAGCCCAAAATATTGTTCCCATTTTCATCCTAAGTCTTAGGTAAGACCTAACACTATACAAAAATAAGTAATTATAGACAACACTATGATTACAACAGTTATCTGTATTAAAACACAAAATGTTTTAACTATCAGTTTTTTCCTCCGTTTGTGAGCTGGTTAAAATACATCAGAGACCAAATGTACCCTACAGGCTACCATTTGGTGATCCCTGTTCTAACTAATGGTTTTTTATTATATTTATATTTTTCATAACTACAGTTTGCTCTTCATACACAATCTGCCCACTCTAGACTTACAACTTTTAGAAATTAACCTATACTTTATTTTAATTGTATAAATATACTTTATCATAAGTAAATACTCCGTAATTGTTGAATGTTGAGTAAAATTATACATAATATTTATTTATATTAATACATTATAATAATTTACATACATTTATATTTATAACTATTATGTTATGGTCAATAATAATTTGGGAGTCGACAAATTATTATGAAGACAAAGGAACCGTGGGATGAAAAAGTTTGAGTACATCTGGTATACACAGAAAGTTCTTAAAATAAAATAAGAATAAAACAAAATAAATAGTTTAAATAACTTAAATAATAAATTTTTTGAAGATGGCTGAGGAAGTAAATTATTTACAGAAATAAATAAATATAGAAAACAACATTTATACATTACTAAATAGCAATTAACTTAATTTTGATATCTAAACATGTACCTATA
This sequence comes from Chaitophorus viminalis, assembly GCA_025469195.1. NCBI lineage: Eukaryota > Metazoa > Arthropoda > Insecta > Hemiptera > Aphididae > Chaitophorus > Chaitophorus viminalis. The sequence continues at coordinate 49,177 of JAIPRK010000081.1, forward strand.
AATGTATACAATTATAATTAAAAATATATTACATAAATCATAAAGATATTAAATATTTAAATAACATACATTTTTAACCAGTTCAATTTATACACACTCTTCTTAATTTTTTTAAATTAAAATGTAATGACTTGATCAATATTGGTAAATGATCTAATATTTTTATATCGTTGTCACCGATGGTTTCTTTGAACTGAATTTGAAGATAAGTAAGTTCTGGAACAAAGCCACTAAATGCTAATAATGAAATTTCAAAGTCTGACAATGAGTCCTGCAACAAAAATGTATAAGTTATTTATGAATTTAAAATTGCAGTTAGTATATTTAATTGTTATTGATTTATATGTTAAAATTATTATTAATCGTCAAGATAAAAAGTAACGTTACAAAAGATAAAATATTTAAAGGTTTTTCTTATATTTATTAGATCATCATTAAATTAAATATCATATTTAGTAATATGTGAAAACAGAACTTTACAAAATTCTAAATACATTATTTAGATAAAAATTAAGACTAATACTTCAACAATGCTCAATTATTGTTATTTTTACAAAATGTCATGGATTAGTAATAGTACTAGAATTATTTCAAATAACTATTATAATATAAAAAAAATTATTTGAATACATAATTATATATAATACTACTACTACTATATTTTTTAATGTAATACATTTTAAATACATTATATAGTTTTACTTAATATAAAAAATATCATTACCAGAGCAATACATGGTTCTAGTGATAGGTGTTCAAGGCATACTCCTCTTAATTGTGAGTTATTAATATATTTTAAACATTGATAAGTTAATTTTGTGCGAGTAAGCCTTAAAAAAACGAGTTCTAGACAAAAATATAAAATACAGATTTAATTATATTTTTAATAATCTAATAAGAGTAAAAAACTTTCTTACCTTTAAGACTAGATATTGGTAAATCAGATAATACAGTATCATCTAATGTAACACATTTCTCAATGTCCAATTTTTTTAAATTAATTAGGTATTTGAATAAAAGTTTATAATCACTGGCTGTTAGAATATCCCCATTTAAAATTTTTAAATTTGTAAGATTTTGGCCTTTCGTGGCTATTTTCAAAGCACTATCAATTGGACCTTTGTATAATGTTAAGGATTCTAGTGTACAATCTGGTATCTCTAATGGAGTTAAAATGAATGCAATATTAGTGCGTTTCAATGTATACAACTTTAGTTCTCTTAATTTTTTTTTATTTTTTAAAGAATCAACAACTTTGCGCATGCATTCATTTGGGTGGTTACAAGACTCGAGTTCTAAGTATACAAGTTTTAAAAACCTGAGATTATTAAATTCCGGTATACATGATTTTAATAAACAACAAGGAACAAATATAAGAGTAAGGTTTTCTAATGTTTTTTGATCTAATATATTACGATGGAGTTCAGTATATTCTTGATTGTCTAGTTTATCTGATGACAAATTTAATTCCAAGGAAGTTAATTTAATGTGTTTCGGTAGATGAAAAATAATTTTATGATTTCCTCCAAACCTTAATTTGTTTATATTTTCAGCGGTCTCCAAATAATTTACAATATTTACAACCGATAATATATTATTAGAGTTAAAAATTTGATTTATTTGAGGATTTCTATAGTTAGGATAAAACCTTATTAAAGCTTGTGGCCATATTAATATATTACAATGTTTAAGTCCTAGATCCTCTAAATTTGGAGCACATTGCATAATGATGTTGAAATCATAATCACACAATATAACTGAATTAAAAAGAATACATTTTAAACAGAGTATTGGTTTTCGAGGAATAGTTGTAATGGCAAAATGGCAAACAAAATTGAACTCCAATCGTTCAAGTTTATTACAAATTAAAATAGCATCTAATAACGAATCTGTAAATATGTTCAGATTATCTAAACATAATGAGACAATACTGTTGGCCAATTTCATGAATATCGGAAACACATGATCAACATAAAGTGAACCCTGTAGTTTTAAATTGAAACATTTTCTTTTTGAATTCAACAACATGAATTTAAATTCATTAAATAATGATAAACTACTATTCACTTCAGTTTGGACAGTATGATCAGTTTTTTCGTAGTAGGCAAATAATTCGTTGCGTGAAAATTGTGGGTGTATAGACGCATAATACCATTTAGTGTTAACTAGAGCCATTTGTCGTCTTTCTCTGAAAGAGAAATATTTAAATATTTCACAGAGAATCTGAAAATTTGTACAGTGTCACTTAATAATTTTATAACTAAGTATAGCTATAGTTTGGTTTGTTTTACATACTTCTGGCGGAATCTTGTCCATATTATAGTTTTGAGATCTGAATTGACAGGAGACAATATAAGCTGGTAAACAAATATTACGGTTCCAGTTGCTTCTTCTTAGGCAACTTGATTTATCATAACCAGTGGTTGTTTTACTAGTAAATCTTCAATGATTATAAATGGATTAACAAAATGTGTCTAGTCTTGGCAAAGTTTAGCATAGAATGACATCACAATCATAAGAATATGAAAAATAACTTGTGCCAAATGGCACAAACATATGCCTTATGTTCTTAAAATAATAATGTAAATCAAAAAGTTGAGGCAGTTGTAATAGTTTTATAGAGTAAGTATACTTGTCTATGGAGTAAGTCCAACTGTCAACTGAATATTGATTAAAAACTCTGTGAAATTATAATCAATATTATCCGTTGAAGATGGAACTGTGGAGACTGAGGAGTGGGTTTATAGGTCTATGGTCCCGCTGATCTGAGGTGATGCCAACCGTGCGAGTCATTATATTTATTTTCGTTCCGCGAGGTATAGGCACAGAATATATGAATATTGGTATCACCTCGTGGACGAGGGACCGCCGCCGCCGGCGTCGCGCTCTCAGTCATCTCTCGTCCCATAGACAAGTATAGACTATAGATATAGAGAAGACGAGAACTCGAGACTATAGAAGTATAGACATAATGTTTATCTTATATTCTATTATGTGTATGCCTCTATGGTCGAGACACGTATATACTTATCTATGGTTCTCGGGAAATATTGATCGTTTAAACATGAACATGATGATTATTCATTTATTTTTAAGCGAATTTATTAGTAGGTATACCACCTATTTGAAATAAACGCCGGAACGCCTTTCAACTGAACTCGTTTTGGCGTCCTCATTCATCCTTCATACATTAGGCACTCATTGGAGGCACGTCCGAGCTTCGGCGTAACCTCCAAAGAACTATTGATTATAAACAAGGTTAATTGCGTAACGAGCTACGATAAAGTGGCAACCGAAAATTCTTATCAAATATACGAAAAAGTCACGTTTTGGTTCCATCTAGGTCATGCTATGCTGTTTTTTCATTTAATTTTAGAAATTTGGAAAAAGTTTTATGTAGTGAAATTCAAGTAGTTCTGCTTGACATCCGCGAAGAGCGCTACTAATACTTAACTTTTTTGAATCTGAGATAAGAACTTCTTTACGCCATCATTGAACATTGCGTAGTATAGGCCGATATGCAACCATACTGTTTACAGCCGTGATAGATACTAGCATTTATAATCAATGGTGGAACTTAAGACCTGAAGATCATTGGACATTAGTCAGGTTTTTTTGCGAAAATGCGAACACACTTTAACACAGTTAAGTGCTTATAGCACACTGACATAGCTGAAGTTGAGTCAGATTAGACCATAGACATAATAGATATTATACCCTAAGTATAAACAGAAATTTTTTTACAAATTTTCAACTACAAAATAACTTGCAAATTATCTCAATTTTAATATATTTTATATAAATTTGAACTTTATAAGCTTATAAAAAAATTTGAGAGAAAATGATTTCCAATTTTTTTTTAGTTGCGATAATTATAACTTATAATAAACCTTATATTAAATTTTTCTAACATTTAATTCAGTCATTTGTGAATTGATATTTCATAGTACAATAAAATATATGATAAGCAGGTACAAGTAAAGGAGTAAAACTGAAATTTTTACCCTCATAATGACTTTAGTTTAATACTTAATTATCATTTAACATAAAAAAGGGTTTTGATTCCATAAAGAAAAACAGAAAATCAAGTGTCTTACCAGGTTTTTTTCACATTGACTAGTATAGACAATGTCTAGGGACTACAAGAGCAGCATCCTTAAGTGAATCTTACTTCATCAATTATGTTAATTTGGGATTGTTCAAAAAACTAACATGTTACGATAAAAATAAATAAATACAAATTAACAATATTTAAGGTATACACAGTTTATTTATATTTAAACAAAAATTTTATACAAGTCTTTTATGAGCAACACTATTTTGGTTGCAGTTTTAAAAAATTAAAAATGTAGTCTTAAAAACATGAATGTTCCCAACAAATATAAAACATAGTATACATATTTATACATTTTACATAAACTTTGGGAGTTGACTTGTAATTTTCTATCTACTAGGAAAGTATACATTTGAAAAAAAAACATAATAAACAAAATATTATAATGCAGTAAATAAAATAAATAACAATGATTGTTTATTTTCTTAGTAAAAAAATATTTTATATGCATAGGTATAATATATAATATATATATTTCTAAGTATTATAATTTGCATGTTATTAAAGACATTTGATATTCATACAGTTAACTTATTTTAAATAGTTATAGAGAGAGCACGATTGCAGATAGAATCATAACCATCCAAAACATGAAACAGATATCATATTTTTAGTAATAAAAGGCAAATATCAAAAAATTATTTTCTAATTAAATTGTAAACAAACTAAATAAAACTATTATATTAAAGACACTTGTGAAGTAGAAATTGTTTAGGTGATTATCAAATATAATAAGGAAGCTTAATCACTTCAGTAATTACACAATAACATGAAGTGAATAATACGGACAAATTTATTTGATAGCTTTATTGAAGGTAAAATATAATTGTACCATCAATTTCTACTACACCTCAAAAATAAAAAATAGTCTCGTGGATAAAAAACCTTCTATACTGCAATTACATTAATGGCACACATTTATACACTAAATGTTAAGTAGATAAACTGACAAGGAATATCATTGTTCATTTAAAGTCAACAATAGCAATTTAGTAATATTAAATTAATTCTATCAACACAGTCTTGGGCAAAAATATATCATCAGCTTGAACATTGCTGGAACGCTGAATTTATTAAGTTTTATACATGATGAACATTGTTTTCTACAGTTTCACTGTCTTCTAGTTTTCGCAGCGTCTTCATGACTCTCAAAGCTGGCAATCTTACATTTGGATTTTGATGCCAACACTCTTGTATAAGCTCAGATATCACTCTCAACCTCTGAAATATAAATATTTTTAATAAAAATATATGCAATCAAATAAGGGAAAAAATGAACATTTTATTTTATACTCACATTATCACATTTCCATCTCATAGGTATATCTGGTCTTGCTCTTTGTATCATTAATAATAAACGCATATCTTCAACTGAAGGATCAGAACCAACCAGATCTGCATAAGGCAACATGTATTCATCTGCTTGTAGCATAGGTGACCCACCAACTGGCCAACTTTGCCTACTTCTCCTAAAAAACATAAATTATTTCATTTTATTAAATATGAATTACATAAAATTATTTTAATTCAATAAGTTAAAATAACATAATACATGCCTACACAACTCCCAAAACACTAAACTTGTAGAATACATATCAGCAGCTTTAAAGGCACTAAATGAAGTTACATCAATTGTATCATTGACAACTTCAGGAGCCATGTAACGCCGTGTGCCTACTCTTGAGTTAGGGGCAATATCAATTTCATTTCTTCTACTGAAATTATATCAATTAATTAATGATTATAGAAAAAATAGATTTGAGATCAATCACATAGGTATTTTAAAATATATTATATACTGTAGATTTATTTATTACCTATCGTATCGAACAGCTAAAGCAAAATCAGCAATACAACATTCTCCATCAGTCTTAACCAAAATGTTTCTTGACTTAATATCTCTATGAGCAATACAAGGCTTGCCATGGGTACCATTGATGGGCTCATGTAAATGTGCTAAACCACTAGCTATTGAACGTGCCATGACGACTAACTGAGTGGTATCAATAGTGTTCTCTTTCAAAAAATCATGTAAAGAACCACGTTTATGATATTCTGTTATCAGCATCATCTGAGCACCTCCAGCACTAACTTTTAAATCGGCCGCAATGAAACCTTTATTTTTAAATAACATAATTAGTCAAAATTTAAAATCATTTACTAACTGTTTGATATTTACCTAAGATATTCTCATGCCTAAGCAAAACAGTTTGGTAAATTTCTGTTTCACGAAGCCAACTTTGATCATTAATGGTAGTAAAAATTTTCACAGCCACATGTTCACCTCTCCAGTTAGCTAAACACACTTTACCAAATCTTCCCTCGCCAATTTGATGTTCTATTCGTATTTGTTTTGCAATTGTTCTTTGAACCTTAATTATAATAAGTATATAAATGTTAATATAATAAACATGTAGTTTTATAAAAATGGGTATTTTCATTCTTACAAGTAGTGGTATCCCAGAACCAGAACCAGATGAATGACCAATAAGGGTTTGCAGTAAATTACTGTTGCCAGATATATAACTATCAGTAGATGGCAAAGCATGTAGTCGATTCTTTTCCCTTCTTCTGTACCTCAAATACACCCAACACATGATAATGGCAGATACTAGGAGACAAGTAACCATTGATAGCATAAATGCTATGTAAGGTACAGAGTTTATATGAACTTTAGGTGGTACAGTAGTTGTGGTATGTGGTATGTACATCGGTGTTATATCTTTATTACACATGTCTGTGCTGCAACATTGAATGCCTCGACCATACAAAGAGTTTCCACCTTTGCACTAAAACAATTTCAAAGTCAAATCATTAGTCATTAGAATAATATTTGTAAAGAAAGCAAATCAAATTAAATATTTTATAATAAAAGAAAAACTGCTAGGGTTGATGCAGAATACAAGAAATTCCTTATTTTTAATAAGTATGTCAAACGTGAATTAGGTTTTTTCTGTAATATAAATATTTTTGAATATAAAAATGTATATGTTGTAGGACAACATTTCAATATAAATGTATTTCTTTTTCATCAATAAGAGTATACCAAAATGATTAAAAAAATTTATGTAATGAGTGTTTACAATTTAAATTGCATCCAATTTTATAACTACAGTATTATACATTATTATATAAACATTAAACATATTATTTTAGTAAAGTTCGAAGTATTTTTGAAGTAATCAAAATGTATTTATACAACTAATGTTATTGAAACCTTAATCTTATACATAGAACAAAATATGTTGCAGTGGCAAAATCTTACAAAGGAGATAATAATATTTTACTATTTCCAACATTTTATAAATACCTAATTTTTTTCACATTTATATAGGTTATATAATAGTTCAAGTAGAAAATTAAAATTTTCTTAGTATAGGAAATATACTGTTAAGTAATTATTTTGAACTATTTTTAGTAACTACAATTTAATGATTCATAAATTAATATAAATACAATAGTAAAAATACTCATGGTTTAAATTTATATCAGTTCTATTAATTGTACAATTGTTGTTAACAAATGGGGCAATCTTAAAAATTATTTACTTGTAAGAAGCCTTGTTCGCCAGCTGCAAGACATCCATAAGATACTACTCGATCATATTCGCCAGTATCTTCATTTAATTCTTCTTGAACAGCACTGAAACATTGTGAATATCGGGAAGTTGTACATGTTCCATTTGGTTGGCCATTTGGACACTGGTGTTCACAATAACAAGTTAATCCGTGGTCTGAAAACAATAATATTTTTTTAGTATTAGTACAATTTTGTGAATTTAAAGAATTATGTATTTTATAAATAAAATTATAATTATTGTCACAAATTTACAATTAATTTATTAGTAAATTTTTACGAAAAAAAAGTTACCCACATGTTTAAATTCCATTTCAATTAGATAACAAATGAATGTGTTAATAATAAATATATTATTAGAAGATCAAAAGAAACAGCCGAAACATTTTTTTTTTATAGTGTTGAAACCATTAGTTTCAAGACAAAGACTAATAAAAACCGGTAGCTCAAATATTTTTATTAAAATTCATCTAGACCTTCATTCTATATAGTTTTTTTTATTCTTATGTAAATGGTTTATTTATTCTCAAGCAAACAACAACAATATACATAATTGTAATATAGAAAAATGGTAAAATAAGATAATAATGGATATTTGTGAAGTACAACAAATTCAGAATTAAATCAGATACATTAAAAGTTATTGATCATTAATATTATTAAGTAATACATTATTTTTCTATTTGAATGACAGAATGGCTATATAACTAACTGCGACACACAAGGATACATTTTTATAAAACAAAATGATAAAATTTAATTTAGTTAGTAACATATTGAAATTAAATTATTTTATATATAGAACACGTAAAATAACAAATTTTGTAATTCATATTTAAAAATGTCTGAAGACCATGACATTAAAATAATTTCAATTTACGATATTTAAGATTATAAGAACTAATGAACGATGAGAAATCATTTTTAATATGGATTATAATGTCCTATTCAAATCCACCCCCTATAAAAATAATAATAATAAAAAAACACCTGTTGACTAGTCTTATAAATATTAAATGCATCATAAAAGAAGGTCTATAAAGAGAGCTCAGGTAAAATCGGACACAAAGAGCAGTTACCTAACGACGGCGATGGTACTATATAGTATATACAAAAATTCAAAATGGATACGAAGATTATATATATGTTTGGGTCAATCCAACTAACCCCTTTTACATAAAAACGTTGAACAATAATAAAAACCGTCTATGCACGAACTCTGGGAGAAGCGATTTCAAATCTCACACAGCCATGCCACGAGATATTACAACAATGCAACTAAATCTGTCACACCTAAAAAAACGATTTAAAAACTCACGTCAGAAAAAATATGAATACGTGTTATTCAAATGAATAATTTTGTACGGTCATTTACATAATTTATGATTTATGTGCCAGTGGGCGGCATAATGGTGTTACCGAGACATTTAATTATTAATCGGTTATAAATCGTGCGAGGGAGAGAAGAGAGAGACTTGAATGCCCGCATTGTTGCTCTTATAATATTATACACGTAGGAGTCACTATAGCCGGATGGTGCGAGAGAGCAGGTCATTTTTTTCATATACATATATCTGAAGACTAATTAAAACTGATGGATTTTTGGTTACCTGCCGTTTAGGCGTTTACGATTTTATTGCTTTTAGGACTCCAGTATAAAATATAATTTTGGATGTGTCTACTTCGAGACCCACTGGGTTTTAAAGGAAAATGATAGGCTGCAGGCCTATACGTACGTTTCTTTCGTTCAACTATACCGGGCTAAATATACGGGTTTTAAATGTAATTTAAGTACATATTGCTTCCTTATAATAACGGACACACGCATCGTGTTTTGGGATGGAAATCGATAAATTGTAAAAGACCATTTAACAGCGAAAAAGTTTCAACCCAATTATTATTATTTGCTGTGATTGACAATTTACTTTTCGAAATAAATAGAATAGTCTATAAAAAAAAATTATATGTGGTGTTATCAAATATCAACGTATACACGGTAAATATATAGGTAGCAAAACAATTATTATGGTTTTCCGTCTTCAAGCGACGCAGGTAGGTTTGGTTAGGTTAGAAATGTATTTATTAATTATTTTCAATATAAACGTGTAATACGGATACATTATTGCAATTCAAGGTGATAAAAATTACGATTTCTAAAATAAGAATTATGCACGCAAAAGGTACTTTAGGGTGGGAGTGGTCAGTGGGTTTTTTGGTAGAGATGGGATCTGTAGGGATTTCCCATCATATAACTAATATAGATATAATCGTATAAATATAAGAATACTGAATAGTATAGTTCTTCGGATAATGAAAAAACACATAATTCAATATCTTCATGTAATTACGGGAGAGACGGTATTGCAATAATTAAGAAGCAAATCTCCACAGGACACCTGCATGTAGTTACATATACTATATAGACATATCACATATAGTATACTAATATAATGCTACAATACACGCATAATATTAAACATATACACACATATACACACATACACACACACACACACACACACACACACACACACACAACTTTTATTACATAATAACATTAGTATGTACGACACTATAACATTGAATTCAGCCACAGACTATTTTTAGTGTTTAAATTTATTCTAGTATATTTTAAATTAAAATGCCCAACAATAACGTTTTAAAAAATTGTAAAGTTCCAATAGTACACAGGCCTCGTTGATCGTAGAAACACGATTTTGGTATCAAAAAAATCTTAATAAGTTCTTCTAAAAATTCTTGGAACAGATTTTAGTAGAACTTCTCAAGTTTATTTTGATACCAAAATCGTGTCTCTACGATAGTCATGGTTATAATTGTTTTGTTTTAATTTTATTATTATAATTTATAATATATATACAATTGTCTATTTTTGCACCAATTTTTAACTCAATACACTATTTTAACTGTATTATTATTTTAGTATGTTTATATACATGCCTACCAATAAGTATTAGCCTCCTCCTAGACAAAGAACTCAAGTCGCTCCTGTACATGCATGTTAACATAATATTATTAATAATCAAAGCCTGCACTTAATAATTATTACTAGTTAAAAGACACTAGATACACTGTTATCGCATAGCTCATGTCACATGAGTCATTTGAGAATCAAATCACGATAGATAAATAATTGAACTTCGTTGTTTATTGGGAGAGAAATAATCTGGGTCTACTGCACATCTGCAGCAATATTGACAAGTTCGCTTTGACAAAAAAAAAGTTGGAGACATTATCGCCTTAAGAGTATTACTATCTAAGTTTTGAGTTTTTGATCAATATTGTTTTGTACAATTTAAAATACACACATGTATATATATATATATGGTATTTTCTTAATATTTTGATAAATATATTTATTGCCTATTGGTTATCCTTCCGTCAAAATATTGGACATTATATACAGCACAAAATGTCTAGCTACGTCACTGTAACATGGTCGTTCATCAATCCATCAAAAATTATCAAAAAGTGCAAGTGAAACTCAATATGCTTTAAAATCTATGAGTATTGTGACGGCAAATTAATCTGGAAGTTAAGTGTGATGTTCAAAAAATCTTATTTCTACGATTCGTGGCCAATATTTGTAGAGCCAACTCGGAACAACCCAAGAATTATCAGTGGGACTCAATGGTTCAAATGTTCTCAACATTGTATAATATATTGTGTGTGTATGTATATGTATGTGTACACATGCATATTATATTAGGCTGGACGTGTCACGTCGAGTGTGAACACCACGCAGGCGTCGGAGCGCGCGCACCAAGAGAATCCGATAGCCGAGAAATTCCGATCCGTAGAAGAAACATAATAATGGAAAAAAAAAATGAAAGAAAAAAAAGTGTCGGATGTCTTTCCCGGCCGGGGATAGAAACGAACACACAATCGGCGTTCTCCCGCGCCTCTTGCAGCAGCAACGTCGCGGTTTTCGGTTTCGCCTCTCGTCCGCCCGCCCGTCCGAGGTGTGCGTGCGCGTTGTACGCGACGAATGGGCTCCGCGCCGCACCACGCGAACGCACGAAAACGACCACCGCGACCCTTCGCGTCCGCTCAACCACCGTGGCGAGGTTTGTTGCGTCGAGCCCTGACCGCCCCGCACCACCAACACCGCCTTCACATCGCGCAGCGCACACGCAAACAAACACCGCGCGCCGTCAACGGGTGACAGCAACAGCGGCGCGGCGGCAGCAGCTGCACCACGACACCACGACCGGTTTTCTTTCTTCTACCATAATAATATAATATTATTATATTTCTTTCTCCGCGCGCGCACAATCTGTTTTCGTGCATCGAAATCACGTACGAGAACAACGTGTACGCGCGCACGGTGCGGCGTGGCGGCGGGAAACGTAAACGCACAATGAGCGTACAGATTTTTCACATCCCTCCTCTATGTGGCAAACGACCGACCGACAACTGCAGCAGCACACATGTGCACCACACCGATACCCTTATTATTATTTTTCATTATTATTATAATTTATTCTCAGGCAGCAATAATATGAGACTACGTGTTAGGTACCTGTTGTAGGAAACGTCATACGACACCCCTCGTCGTTATGGCTGTAAACGTCTTACACACATACACACACACACACACAACTCTGAAAAGTCCAATGACGAGGAACACTGTATAAAACAAATGACAAAAGGCAATAATACACGTCATTGCATGTGTTTACTACAGTCGAAAGATTGTAACAAATACAGAAACGAGTTGAAACTAACGCACGCTTATGTTGAATTACAAGAAAAAACAATTATTGTCATTTAATAAGTATAGGTACATTATAAAATCAGCTTAGTTGATTTCAAAACGTTCATTATTTTAACAATAAAATATAAATTACATCATGATTATGAGAAAATCGTACGAAAATAATAATATAAAGTCAAATATCGGACTTATTTTTTTAAAAATATTTAAATAAATGTTGTTATAATACCACGTTTAATAGAAAATTCAGAAAAACAGTATTTTTTTGAGCAGAGGACACTACTTGTCCTCCATAGAATCCATTCTGGATTTAAGAACTGGACAGTTTTAGCCTCAAATCACTCTCTACATACAGTTTAATTCTATATTTATTAAAAAAAAAATTTAAGTGGAAAAAGTTCGCTAACACAGTATAGATAAATTACCAAAAATCCCTGCAAATTTAGAACACAATAAAAATAACAAATAATATATATTAATAATAAATTTGTAGGAGCTACATCAGATTAAAGACACTCAAAAAATTGCTCAATAGTATTAATTGTGTAGCTATTATTGTTGAAATATTATTATAATTAATAATACTATTTTAAGTTTCAACTAGAAATATATGACATTAGTCATGAATTCATGATGGTTCACAGGCCATATACTTATAACTGTATATAAGTTTACAATACAGAATTACAGAAACTACAGATAAATTGTAGTAAATAAAAACATAAACATTTCCACTCGACAATTTTTTGGAATTATATAATCATAATACATAAATATTATGCGAAACTATTCTAAATATAAAATAAGTAATATTTTTAAGAACCTAGAGCCCTTACTATTTATCAAAACTACGATTAATAATTAATAAGTAGGAACTTGTCTTTCAAAAAAAAAATTCATAACTGATAAATAAAACTATGTGATAAATGATGACTGGTATTCATAAAACTGTTTTCTTTATCAAGAAAATATTTCTACAATATAATAAAGAATTTATAAAACAAAATATACACACTACACACACCTAAAAATATATTTTAAACAATTTTATCGGTATTAACAATTGCATGATATTTGCATTATAATAATAATTTTAATGTTCATCTGAACAACAAAGAGATTCTAAAACACCTCCGATAAACTTCTAAAAACCTTTAAAAATACCGAAACGTGACATATTCAATATGGTGGCCAACAGAATCATGTATAGGTATGTGGTGGAACACGCAGTGTCAACGACACCTGCATTTTATCAGACAATAGGATACTACACGACCAGGTGTGAGTATATTATCAAAAATACAATACCTACCGTCTTCTCCCGAGAAGCCATGGTCCATCAACATGTCTTGGTAATTTATTTTGATGTTTTTTTTTTTCGATGGAAAAACGCTAGTTTACGGTCACGCTTTGTCCAACAAACTACTGAATACGTTCTCATCAATCTCCATTTCATTGTCATTGAAATATCATTATGAAGGGTATTTTTAGTAAAAAGACATGAAATTAGTGTAGAAAATTGAAGAAAAATCCAATTACAACTTTAGGAATACGTATTGTGTATTCGTATTATATATATATAAAATATAATTTTTGCACCACGATATCAAAAGCGAAAATGAATGTTGACTCCAAGTAAATTGTGTCAAAACTTAATTGACAGTTTAGATTATATATATATAAACCATAAACTATGGAAGTATTACATTTTAACACGATAAACATTTAAAAATGTAATTATAATTTTACGGCCAAAACTATAGCAAATTAAAAATACAAACATACTTAATACTTGTTCACATTCAGAATCATTTGTCAATTGTTGTAACTGATTTAAAGAACAATTATTTTTCACTTTATTGCTAGTATCCGACTTATAATAAACAATAAGGTATTAATACAAATTTAATGAAATCAATGAAAGGTGTGAAAATAAAATTTAAGTATTTAATAGTGATTATTGATTATAAAATTAAAATATTGAAAAAATACATTCATTTAGAATACTTAGATGTTTAACAGAATTTAATAGTAAAAATAGAGATTCTAAAATTGAAAATCTAAGTTACGACAACCTTTGGATTACGATTTTGTAGGTTTTTTTTTTGTTGAAAATGTTCCAAAATTATCCCAAATACGTTGAAAAAGTCACGTATTTGGCTTACGATCACAAACAAACCGATTCTTTGTTAAAGAAAAAACCTTCGATATTTAGACCTATTAAATAATGTACAGGCTATTCTGTACGATGACCTTATACCGCCAAACCTTTATAATCCAATTTCTACTGAATCTAAGACGTAAGATAACGAAAAAAAATCACGTACATTTGTTGACACCTTAATTTAAGGATAAACAACGGGTTTTTCTGGGTCAGCCACCAATTGTCAAAAACACGTTTGAATATGCGTGGTGTCGCGAATGTATACATACAATACACACACGCACATATATATTATAATACATACTTATATATAATTTTTTTAACGTGCAATTAAGATACGGAATCTTGTATAGGATATGTTCTTTTTTTGCTAGAGGCTGTGAATTAAAAAAAAAAAAAATTAAGAATCGAAACATAAAATGTACGTTATAAACATTAGGTTTTTATTAAATTCAATGCCCGGCAGCAGTTGACGCAAACGGTTAGTTGACCATAACGAGACAAACGTGTGGCCGACCGGTTTTCTCTGTATATTTCTCGGACCATCTGGCACCATTCGTCTTCTCTTTTCTTCTCCGCCATCATTATTCACCGGCGACCGGCCGGCCTAATCCCGCGTGATGTACGTGCACACACGTACCGCGTGCGCGATCGTCAACATATACGAGTAAGTGTGTGTGTGCATGTGTGTCATTGTAAGTTAGGCGTTTTCCCCCATTATCGGATACCATCTATCACGCGCGTATCACGTCCGTACCGTATAATATATAAAAGATCCACAACCAGAGAGACAGAGAATATATATATATATATAATACAACCTGTATAAAATAATAACAATAATACTCGTTCAGCGAACAATTCTCACATTGTCACGCAACAACTTTGTATGCACAAAAGGATTTGAACGGCGTAGTACTTTTTTATATTTTATACGCATTTTTTATGGCAAAACTGATTTGATCTGGTCTGTAAATCCGGATTTCTCAAGGATCGCCGTCTCGGGAAACTTAATAAATAAAACACATAGGTATATATAGTATATCCACTGCTACTGCTACTGTCTATGAAAAAAGATCCTATTCCGATGGGCACATGTGGTCTCTCACATTCAGTCACACGCTGCACAAATCCCGCAAATGGAATTATTCACTCAAGCCTTAATACTGTCGTTAACAAGGCATACATACATTTTCGCATGGTCGTCGGATTTTAAAAGTGTGAAATATTTCAACGAGTGTGCACATCCATATTTAGAACTCGATATATAAATGTGTCCTTATATTGAGCCGTAAACCACTAACAATATTGCTTTATAGAGTAACTAACATTTCTAACCACCAACCATATAAACGAATATTTAGTGAATTACATTTGACATAAAATATTAAAACCAACGAATTTTTTGATTTACTTATAATAAGTAAAAATCAAACGTACTCAAGTTCATTTTATATCATCTTCTAACTAAATATTTTATGGAGTATTTTAATTATTCAGTGTAAAACAAAAGTACATTATTTTACTGATTTTTTTTTTAAAAAAAATAAATAATCCCAGAAGGGGGAATTTATTTTGGTAACTCTTAAAGAAAGTAATATTTAACAAAAAAAAATAAATTTTAAATGGTTTTAAATTATAAATGTATTTTAGAAAACTGAATTGACAAACTTACAAGATACCATAATTACACAATTTAATATAAAAATTTAGAAGTTGTTTAATGCGCACAAAATAATGAATTAGTTTACTGTGTGCATTTTAATATTTATAATAAATTCCTATACAATATATTTGACTATCAAAATGATTTATGAGTGCGGGTTTATTATAAATACTAGCTGACGTTGAGCATATGATGGTAATATACTAATATATTATGAAACGTCCAACGTCTGCGTCTAGCTAGATGTCATTATACAAACGTAAATGAGCTTTTGATCCATATAATTAATATAAAATATTCACCTTTTGTATGTATTGATTGTATGGATGGACGTTTTAATACTCGAAACGAGTCATGTACTACATGTACACCTGTATTTAAAGACAACCTGTTAGGAGTGTGCACTACAAAATTGATGGATGCACATACAAAAATCGAATTATATTCCAAATGTATAATGACGGCTACATTCTGGCATCACCAACTTGAATAATACATAATATATAATGACTATTAAGAGTGTAAATGTACAATGTATGGCCACTAATTATTACAATTACCACGACGGGAGTGCCAATAACATTGAGAATAACCCGGCGACTTTTTAATTATTATTAATCATTTCTCTTCAAACAATGATTATTCAAGTGCGTATATTATATTGGGTATGTATGTAATGGAGGAGGAGAGACTAAAACATATAGTCTTAGTGAATGTCGAGTCGTCACGTGTGGTAATACTTATTAAAATATATTTATTTTCAGATCAGTATATAGACTCAACACTGATTTTTTACGCATAATATTTTGTATTTTGTGTGAACATGAACTCGATAATATAGTGGGTACACGATGATGTGATGGGGAAAAGCGAAAGAGATAAAAAATATTTCTGTAATCATGGAATGGATGCGGTCGTAGCTTCGTGCGTGGGCGGAGTTAACTGCATAAAGGTCTCGGATCTGAAGAGAAGGACGGGACATTAAACTTTAGGGCGCGGAAGTCAGGCTACAGGCCGCTGCTGATATACATTCATGCTGTCAGCATGTGACGGATGCAAATCGCTGCTCATAAATTCCTAGATTCGAATCTTTTTCTTTGGTATTACCTATTATTTTTATTATACATTCAGCCCGCGGAGTCGTGACGGACGAGCGCGCGCGCGAGCACACTTGGTAGGCGTGAACCGCCCAACACCTCGGCGAGATTTACGTGTGCACGTACACGACCACAACACCACGACGGAGATGATTATTATTATTATTATAATACACAGCGACGGTGGTGGAGAAACTACGTCCGCCACCGACGACCGCATGTACGTTGCCCGAGGGGAGGGTCAAGGACACGATCGTCGTATAATCGAGACTCAAGCTGACGCTCGTGTTGTGTGCTCCGTACCCGACACCGCAGACTCGGCCGGCTCGTTAAAAAAAATAAATAAAAATACGACGTCCGGCGCCACACGTTAAATCGTCTAACGCGAGTGATGTATACAAAAAAAATCCTTCGCGCGCCGTTTCCCTCCGCCGCGCCGCTGTTAATCCGCCCGGTACGTAGACCGCTAATGATAATGATGATAATAATACGCGCGCGCGTCCGGTTGAATGAAAATCACGCTATAGGTATACAGCGCAAGGACCGTAAGGGAAGTTAAGATGTGTGTACGGGACTTGTTTGGGGGTATAATAAAAACAATCTACGAACAACAACTAATCATTTTGTTATTTTTAACAGTTACTATGAAATTGTCTACGTCTTAAACACTGATTAAATACAGTATATTCACCATAATATTTTAAGTTATGTATACAAATACAATCATAATATACAATATAGGTAGGTACCGACAGTGTATATAATAATTTAATTGAACATCACTACCTATTATAGGCGATTATATTTATGGGCAAAATTATCACTTTTACTCTGTGAAAAAAATACAAGACAGCCGATTAAAAACTTATTTCAAATTGAAAATATCCAATATCTTTGAAAGTTCGAATTTTGTGGATGCTTAACTTTCCTCCGCCCCAATCCCTTTAATGTTGACGGCGACAAACTGTCGCTATGCATACGAGACGTCACTCAGACTCGGTATATTGTTGGTGATGTACTGATGTGTATCTAGAAAAATGTACCTAATCAGGTGTTATGTTTCACGGGTTCTGTGGGTTTTTAATCGAACCATAACGAAAATACTCTGGGTCTTTTGGAAACCATACATTACAAACATTAAAACGTAGGTATCTATGTAGGTAGGAAGGTAGGTGTATTTTATAATACCATTAATACCACGTCGTATAACCATAATCCGTTGCACGAGAAATTTATATCTACGCGTCGATCTGTATACATTCAAACGGGTATACCTATATAGAGGCACATAAGCTACGCAAGAATATTTGTACGAAACAATAATGTCGTTCTCTCTCCAAGAAGATAAGCGTATTATACAATATACCCCTCAACCCCTGACAATATATAATGATAATACTTGTGTTTACTGTTTATACATGAATGTTGCCGTGTAAGTATAAGTCTAGCTACAGCCTAGCCTACCTACAAAAAGTACACAACAGATCAATTCGACCTTCTTTAATTTAACATTTAGTGTCAAATGAATAATATAGATAATATTTAGGCACAGATTAAAATAAATATTATATGCTACTAAAAAAAAAAATGTTCACAGTATTTAAAACAAAACAGCATTTAGCATAAATAGCAAGATAAATGTTGAATAATAATAATAAGCAATGTTTAATAATAATAGTATAATATATTAACACATTCACTGATGAGTATAAAAACGCATTAGGTCATTTATAATAAATGTGCTGTTAAATGCACACAAAATTATGTATATTCTAGCAATATAGTGTATATAAAATTTAATAAAATACTTATTCAAATTTCTAGCGCATTACGATTTTTAGACACTAAATTATTTAAGATAAACATACTACCTACAGCAGTTTATCAAACTGATTTTACGCACAATATTATGTTTATAGTTTCTACTAAATAAATTATAATATAAATTATTTATGATTATCAACATCTACTACCATAAGAAATGATTATAATTAATGTTTATTATTTTTTTAATAATAGCAGTAATAACTTACTATTATTATGTACTTGCTTGGATACTTGTAACTGTTATAAAGCATTGCTTATACAGGCTTCAGTAATTTCTTATACTATGGTATTAAGGTCAAACATAAAATATACTTAAATATTTATATATTTACACATTATGTTTAACATTTTTTTTTTTTTAAGATATCAACTATAACCATTTACCATAGATAATAATATACCTATTACAGAACCTAATATAATAATTGAAATACTATTGATAAAAAACAAGGAATCGGTTAATTTCATTGACAATACCAGCATTCATACATCATAAATAAAATAAACATTGGATTAATAGATGGAAGTTGCCAAAATCATTATTAATTGGTAAAATGTAATAAAATATCATATCCAAAAAGTATGGACCAATAAATAAAAGTAATATATTTAAATTGCTAACCTAACCTAGGTACTTATATATAAATATTATTTTTTAATTGAATTAGTTTAAAATATTTATCAGAGAAATAAAAGTAATACTTTATAGATAAGTATTAATAGTTATTTTAAATGTACTTAATAATAAAGAATATATTATAACATTTATTATCATGAGATACTATATCAAAGTGATAAGTTAAGATATATTCATACATAAAGGATTAGTCATTCTTAGGGGAAAAACTCCATTAAAGGGTCCTATTGATTCAGAGATTACCATATAGGGGGAGGTAAATTTAATAGTTGGTGTACAGCACATTGTGTTCCCTACTTCTAAAGCTAAATGACATTTCTTGGAGGGTGAGATCTCAATAGCTTCAATAAAATATAATTTATGACTTTTGGGACAGTTAAGCAAGTTTAGAAGGGCAAAAGTTTAATGGATAAAAATGTTTAGGGTGGTCCCTGTTTTCTTAACAACATTGTCAACTCGGAAGAATTTTAGACTGTTTGTAGTAGTATAGTACCAAATACAGTTGTACAAATAAAATCGAAAAAAAGAAATTTAAATAATTAATAATATAAAATGAAACAGTTTAACTAAGTAATATTAATAAATTAACATTAAATTAATAAAGTAGTAGGATTAAAGAAGTAACAATTAAAGTACAACTTCAATCAGCTATTTATTTCATCATGCTACTTTATAATAAATAGGTACAAAATGGATAAGATACAACAGTGGAACCTAAATTTGGCATATGGGAGGGATTCAAATATAATAAATTATTTCATTGCACAATAAAATACAAAATTTGAAGTTATACAAGTATATAATATATATATAACCTAATGATTAATGAAATTGTTTTATTATTTATAATTAAATACAAATATGAAATTTAGCTTAGCATTAATAAAAGATATAGTATTTACCACTTTATCAATTATCACAGCACATTGTAATACTGATGATTGTTAACAATTTTATATTTTCAGTAAAATATTTTATCGCTAGAGACAAATACAAGAGTAAAACTCAGTATAACTATATAAAGTCTCCATAATAGTAGCAAAATTAACTTTGAAATAATAGTTTATAAACTCAAAATAATATTTTTTTACTAAATTTAAAACTTATAACATATAACACCCATACATCAAACTGTGGGACTGCGTTAACTTACACCAATTCTAGTAATTGTACATAATAGAATATTTCTATATAATCCACCATACATTTATATAAAATACACATGTTTCAGTATCTATACAAAAGTTTTTAGAATGAGAAACTTCATTATTATTTAACATTAAACTTTAATAGAAAGTAATTGCTATTCATTTAAATTTTTTTTTTTTTATATAAATGTGAAATTTAAAATATGTAGCAAACTTATTAAGACTATATGAAGATGTAACTTTTATATGTTGTAGTTCATGTATAAGAAATATCATACAATCAAAACAATAATCATTGTTACTAAGAAACTTACTACAAAATATTTATCTTAAGTATTACCAATATTAATAGCCCATTAAATTATCCAATATATTAAAATGTAATTTATTAATAACTAGGTAGATAATAAAATGCTAACCTATCTAATTTATGTAGATTAGTATGTTATAAGTTAACCACTTAGAAATTTTTTTTTAAATGTAGTTATAACTTAAATATGTTTAAAGTACCTATGAGTCATATAAAAATCAATTTTAATAGTAAATTTAAAACAATATTATTAAAGTCAATTAAAATTCCAAAAAGTTATTTATCATCCAAATGTGTACATTTGGACAATCAGCAAAAATATTTTATCTAGAATCGACTTCTTTAAAGTATCATCATAAAATCATATGATAATAATATATAAATATTTACTAAACAATGAATATCAATTAAATTTGACTTATACTTAATAGCCAATCATTACTATTTTATTTATGTCATACTTGAAAATAATTTAATGCACAATTAATGCATAATTAATATAAAGTATTAAAGTAATAACTACTGATATAATCATTAGGTAAGTACAAAATGTTATATTCAAAAAATGTGTTAAAATAAATTCGATTACGCTTTAAATCAAATAACAAGAGGATTGTATAAAAATTGTATTCATTAATTTCTTAAGGGTTTTGTGAGTCAGTTAATATATCGTAATAGCAGTTATGGCATTTGTATTTCATATAAAGGTACACTAATTTTTGGTTTATAGCAAAAAAAATTAAGAATATAAGTACAACTAAATGCTCAAAGAAACTAATACAGTAATCATCAACCGAAAAAACATATGTATTAGAGATTTTTAAGTATACAATTTACTATTATAGGCGATACTTTGACAGGCATTACGATGTCAATGACTGATTTTACATAGTTTTCTACTATAGAAAACACTAGGTAAATCATTTTATCTCATTTTTTGTGTGATAACGATGAATGACCAAACAAGCTTCGCTGTATGAAAATTACTAATAAGTTTTAACAGTTGTAATGGAAATGAGTTTTACCTGATTTACTAGCAACGACCGCTATTCCCAGTCCAATGGTTATTGCACCTCCC
The DNA here is from genome assembly GCA_025469195.1 of Chaitophorus viminalis. Taxonomy (NCBI): domain Eukaryota; kingdom Metazoa; phylum Arthropoda; class Insecta; order Hemiptera; family Aphididae; genus Chaitophorus; species Chaitophorus viminalis. The sequence continues at coordinate 71,529 of JAIPRK010000081.1, forward strand.
AGGTCTCTTCTCCACAACATGTTCGGATGCCGGAGTCAACGGGCTGGATGCGATTGGGTTTGTGCTTGCGTACAAGTATTGTCGTTCTCTCGTTATCAAGTGAACGTCTTCAACGAACACCACAACATTTTCGTTTCACGGCACTAGCACTAAAGAAACGTTCAATGTACTGTTTCGGAACGGACGAATGGAATAAAACGTGAAAACGGTTTACTGAACGGATACGTCATGAGCTAGAGCGAAAGACTCGACAGAAATTGCCAATAACAACGAGAAAACCAATAATTCGGAAAAAAAAAACTATTATGATCACACACGAACGACAACAAGCTGCGTTGATATACTCGGGGTGGACGCGAAAACCAGAATGAGCCTAGTGCAGTGTAGTTGTGTTGTGTGGACCGTATGGTAACCAAGCGGCGGGGCAGTGGGGAGGGGGGCGCTGACGGACCTCTGCTGCAGTCAGCAGTGCTGGAGAAATTGTATCGGTATTCAGTTTAGGTCGTGTGTCGTAAAGGCAGTCGTCCGAAAAAATGATAACAACCGAGGCCGATAAAATATTGCGGCGTGGGATTCGTTGCCAACCTAAAAGATTTTTCAATATTATTGAAAATGATTTCGTCTGAAGACCGCATATAAGTTTTATTTTTTGCACATTATTATAATTAATATAAAATTATACTTACAAGACCATTAATAATTAATCGTTTTCCTCACAATTGGTGTTAATGACATTCGAGTTTGTCAAATGCTTTAGGATCGTGGATAGGGATGAAGACATTGAAGACGACGACGCAACATAAACACAAAGGACAGTCGGTAGTCGCGGAGAAAATTTGATAATGCCTCCGTGACTGGTTACGGCATAACCGTGGTTACACCGCAGAACAGATTCATCTAGTCTGTAGTTTTGTCACAAATCATAATTATATAAACTTAAATTAATTTTCACTAAATAAATAATTATATTAACATGCAATAGCCATTTTGTCTTTGATTCCATACCAAACAGGATTACAATATTTACCCAATAAGAACCATATGAGAACGTTATTAGTATCGTTCATTCGTTCTATCGTATAACACTGTATTAAACGTACTTTTAATATAACAATTATAGGAACTTATAAAGTTTATAAGGTTAAATTAAATTGACATGCAATTTTGTTTTTTATCCCATACCAAGGGCCATTTGCACTGGGCCCATCAGCAATAGGCAAACAAAATTAATTATATGTAGGTGGGTACTTACTACGACTACAAGAATAGCTCCTCATATACCGGAAGTATTATTGTCAATTGTCATTCATTATCTTAATTACGTTATATTATTAAATATGAAAGTCCAATACATCATAATATGATAACATGTTATACAGCAATGATAAAGTAATACTAATATAAATTCCAAAATACATACGTAAATCGGTTAATAAATGACGTTATAATATAAAATGGAACAAAAATATTAGTAAAAAGTACTCATTAGTACATCTATATATTAAAAACCTAAAATGAGCAATTTTGTGCAAAATTAAAAAACTTTCTTTAAAGCAATCTACATTTCTTGATTTGGATTTGTAGCTTGTTTGTAAAGGATTTAGATCACGCCATAAATAGATGCAATTGTACGGGAATCCAGTCTTTAGTTATAATAATTCATATTATTATAGCGATTGTACATTGTTTTTAACATGACATTATGAATCAACTACTTATTATAAACCATAAATAACATACACGATACACCATTATTTTTCTCAATTAGTAGAAATATATGGACCACAATGCCTATGGAACAATATTAAAAAGTAGTGAGTCAGTGTCAGCTAGTTAGCAAGTGCTTTAAACACTGAAGGTGTCCAACAATGTCACTCTTAAAACATGATATATAGGTATTATAATATAAGTCCTCAGAAGCCCAATTCCATCCATGTGAGTCTTGCCTGAATAGTATTGTATAAACAATTTTTCGCAATATACCGCATAGAATAATTTAAGAGATGATTCAATTGTCAATGAAAATAAATTTGATTTTTAACTTAACACAATTATTATTTTACACACAAGTTTTGATTATTATTAATTTTTTCGATAATCTTCCTAATATTTTTTACTTTATTTTGCTGGAGTATAGTATTATGGATCCTCTAATTCTTTTCAAAGTCAATATTGTATGAATCATCAACCTGCACCATCAACATTTATAGTACCAGAGTTTAAATCTATCACCAAAGATCGCTGTACTTCAAATAACTGTTTAATTTAAACAAGAACATTAATTGTTAAATAATAACATTAATAACATTGTTAACAGCAACAGCTATTTTTTCAACATTATTGGAATTGAGGATATATTAATAAAAGGATTGCTAGATGGCTTGGAAGCAATGTTGCTGGTGCCTAAAATCATCATATTATCAACATTAATAAATTACACTTTTCAGTTGATCCAAACCACAAGATTTGAAGATGTGTATACATATACATGTCTATGATACATAATAAATGCATGATTGAAAAGTATGATATAATCATGTTCAAGTATACAGTATAATATTAAGTCAAGTCATTAAATTTTAAACATATGAACCATTGAATAATAGATATAATAACTATATATTACAAAAGAATGTAAAAATAATCATTCAAGTATAATTTTTATATTTCTAATTTATTCATAAGCATCAAAACTACTTAAATTTAGTATTATTAAATCTATGACATTAATAAACAATAATACCATCAATATTGGAAGGAGGGACCATTGAGTATTGTTAAGGATTGAAAGTTCGAAATCACAGGGAAAATATTTGATTACAAACAATCTGCTGTAAATACCAACTGTCACAAGTAGAACGAAATATATTGATCAGTTAAGGTTTTAAGTTAAACATCAATTAAAACAATTTGAAAAATTTAATATATTTGTATAATTATGGAATGAAAAAATTAAATCAAGACATTCAGAGAATCATCAAGCATGAGCAACAATAGTTAAAAGAATGAATATCAAATGCTAAAAACATTGACCATTATTTGTAATTAATTTTTGTTTCAATTTTACTTTATTTAATAAACATAAAAATAAAACACTTACCTGATTTCTTTTTAATATTCACATTTATTAGTGAGAATGTAGTCATATTAGTATATTTTTCATTATCATACGAAAAATTAATTTATAAAAAATTAATGTTGGAATGTTTATTGAAAACATTTACATTTAATGTCATAAATTATTAAGCAAGTTTAATTTTAATCAAAAATATAATATTATATTGTAATGCAATATATTTGAGTCCATTGATTTGAACACCTTAAATCAAAACAATTATAAATTCATGATTACTGTATCATAAAAACATATATTATGATCAATTAGGAATAACTGGATTTTTTTTATTGTATTAAACTAATTCATAAGTTAATATGAACTACAAACATGCAATTTGAATTCACATGTATATTTTTAAAACTGAAAAGTCTCAACTTGTTTCAGGTAAGTTATCTTCCAAAATAAGTTAAGCATACATGGATTTAAACTCTCAGGCTGTTGATTAAATAAATTATTCCATAATTTATTCTATAGTGGAAAGTACATGAAATCACTTTTTTTGTTTAGTGATGTGGTGTGAAACACATTTAATGCTTTCAGCATAAATATAATACAAATATGAATATGTCATCAGTATTTGATTGCAACTCCAAAATTTTCAGTCAAGGAAAATAATTGCAAAATTTTAACTGTGACAGATAATCAAAACACATTTTTAATTTTTTAAATTTTTATTATAAAGCATATTCATACATGCTCCCATTTTAGTACCCTAACTGGTTTCAAAACTCAAAAAAAAAAGTAAAAATAAATATTATCAAGGTATAAAAAAATTAGAAAACATGTAAGTTTTAATCTACTAAGAACAGAGGAGTAAATTTAATTATATAAAAAAAACACTTGTTCAATTACCTCAAACTTGCAGTTTTAGAAGAACATTTAACTAAGTAAAAACCTTGGCTTAATAGATTATATACAGAACTCATGTCCTAAATAGATAAAAAAGAAGTGCAAAAACTTGAAATATTATTCTTTACAGAATTTGTTATGACCTATATGTATAATATAAATTATTAGATTTTGATAATTATGTTATGCAAACCCAGAGTAAAAAAAAAATTTATAAAATTAAAGTACCGAACACCCAATACAAAATCACATGAAATTATGTTATTAAAATATTACGAAAATATAAAATTTTACATTATACATAGACATGAAGTATATTATAATAATCCGAAACTGAGTTTTCTCAGTATTTAAAAATAAATATTAATACTAAACATTAAAATTATGCCAAAGGCAAACAGTAATAATTGCATTTCCTGATTTTAAATGAGAATACAGTTAAATCTAATAGTCACTAGGTTAATGAAACAATAATAATGACCTAAATACCTATAACCTAAGTATTTTTAATCTTATATTGTGTACCTATAAATTGTTTAATTAGTATAAATAAGGGAATAATGAGTACAGAAGAAGTAATGATTACCTTTTCCTCAGCAGGGCATGTATATATTTATTAGAAAACGGATCTTAATTTGACCAATAAAAAAATATAATTCAATTAATTATTTTTGAACAAAAAAAGAATCATTATGAGTGTAATACGAAAAATAATTAACTCCACATTGGTTCCAAAACTTCCAGGAGCTTACAAGTGAGTTATTGAATTTTTACAACATACTTTTAAGATTAAATTTCTAAAAGAAAACATAAATTTACTGTTTAAACAAAAATTTTTTACTTTTAATCATAGTCAGGCGGTGCAGGCGGGCAATGTGTTGTATGTGTCTGGTTCATTAGGCCTAGATGATAAGACGTTGAAACCGGTAGAGGGTGGAGCAGCAGCCGAGGCTAGGCAATCGCTAAAAAATATCCAGGCGATACTTAAACATGCTGGCACTTCATTCGATAAAGGTAAGAATAAGACACAATAAAATATGTTAAAGAAATAACACCATTTTTCGTACCTATGATAACCTAACGTTAAAACTACATCTAAGGTCTTTCACTGTAGCTACCAGTATAAAAAAAATTATAATTTTATTACTAATTGAATAAACTTTGATAGTGTATAGCTATTTTTATCCAATCATAAACTAAAAAAAATATATATGGACATAATTCAAAAATATTACTACAGGATAATGATTATTCATTAGTATTGACTGAAGAAAACATATTTAGTTTATCAAAATAACATTTAGTATGTACTTTCTTTTAAGACACATACTTTATAATATATACCAGATACAAGCTCAGAAAAATTAGTTAGTCTTGAAATAGATAAAATTGTTTTGAAAAACAAATATAAAATTTACTTACACCAAGTTGTAATCCTACAGTCAGATATTATTTTATTATGAACACAGAATTTTATGACTGGAGTTATCAATGTTAGATTTACAGTGTCAATGAGTACAATGACCATGAAAATTTTTAAAATAAGTTTTATTTAAAATCAAAACATACCAAATATTAAAATGTGCACTTATCATTTTCGTCAAATGAAGTAACGAAATTATCATAATTAGACACCACTCTAACACAATAAAATGGAAAGAAAAATTGCTAATAATAAAATAACGGAGTTCGGAATTTAATTTTTTTTTTGGTTTTTATGTATTTTATATAAGTTTATATATATATATAAAAAAAAAGAAAAGATGAATTGTTTTGAACGCTGTATTTCACTCGTTTCAAAGTAACTACTCACAGATACAAAGCATGTCTACAGCAGATCAGCCACATTTTGTGGCATCTCAAGAACGTGAGTGTTGTAAAACGATTCAATATCCTTCATGGCTCTCTTGTCATCTTCAGTGATGAAATTGATGGCGACTCCCTTACGACCGAAACGGCCTGAACGACCAATCCTGTGAATGTAGTTCTCGCGATTGGATGGCAAATCATAATTGATAACCAGAGACACCTGTTGTACATCAATACCTCGGGCCAACAAATCAGTAGTGATCAAAACACGACTGGAGCCAGAACGGAATTGACGCATAATAAGTTCACGTTGACGTTGGTCCATTTCCCCATGCATAGCAGATACAGTGAATGTTTTCAAGCGCATGTTTTCAGTTAACCATTCAACCTTACGACGTGTGTTACAGAATATCACAGCCTGTGTGATACTGAGTGTATCATATAAATCGCACAAAGTATCAAATTTCCATTCCTCCTTGGTGACGTTGATGTAGAACTGTTTAATACCTGATTAAAAAGATAATTTTATAAAACCAAGTAAAATTAAATTTAAGATATAATAATGTAATATACTATGCATACCTTCCAATGTTAGTTCTTCTTTTTGCACGAGAATGCGAACAGGATTACGCATGAAGTGAGTGCTTACATCCAACACATCTTCGGGCATAGTTGCAGACAACAGAATGACTTGAATATCCTCTTCGAGAAACTTAAATACTTCTTTAATTTGATCCTTGAAACCTCGAGATAACATTTCATCAGCTTCGTCCAAAACAAAAATCTTGATGAATTGTGTTCTCAAAGATTTTCTTGCAATCATGTCATAAACACGACCGGGGGTACCAACAACTACATGAGAACCTGTATCTAACTTGCGCATATCATCACGGACGTTTGTTCCACCAATACAAGCATGACAATCAGCCTTCATGAAATCACCCAGAGCAATGACCACCTGAAAAATACATGATATAATAAATAAGTCCAATGATTAAAGTAACAACTAGACTTACCTTTTGGATTTGCTGAGCCAACTCACGTGTTGGTGCCAAAATAAGTGCTTGGCACTCATTCAAACTAGTATCAATCTGTTGCAGAATGGAAATTGAAAAAGTAGCTGTCTTGCCAGTACCAGATTGAGCCTGAGCAATTACATCATGTCCTTTGATACATGGCAAAATAGCGCGCTGTTGAATAGCCGATGGCTTTTCAAAACCATAACCATAGATACCACGCAAAAGTTCTTCTTTCAAATTCATCTCATCGAAGTTGTCCACAACTTCTTTCCAGTCAGACTCAATAGTACCACCGACATCCATGCCGGGTGGTCCCGAGTAGTCATTAGTTTCGCTAGACGGTCCATTTTTCGTCTCATTAGCATTCATTATTTAAAATATTCTGAAATCAAAATATTAAAAATTTTATTTTCAGTTAACCAAGATATAAAAATGTATTTATCCAGGCCTAAGTTTATTAAATGAAGAGTCATTAATGTATATGGCATATAGTTATATGATAATAGCTATAGATCCAAGAATAACTGAAATTTTTATAGTAAAACACTATAATTTATTTATATTAATACAAATATAAAAAATCAAATGAAAAACAATGTATTATTATCAAATGAACAAGTATTGGTATAATTAATAGCAAATAATATACCCAAGATAATAATGTCATAAATTTTATCCATAAATACATTAAAATAAGGACAACTGCACAAGTTATACATGGTTACAATACAATAAATATATGTATTACAATTACAATTTATTTAGGATCATAAAATATGCAAGTGTAACATATAGGAAAAATATTAATTAGGAACAAGAAATTTTATATTCATGTCACATATTCCCAACTTTCACTTTTATAACAATATTATACAACTCATGATTATTAACTTGATTATTTGTACACATTAATACTACTAAAAAGCTTACATAAATTTAAGGAATCTTGAAAAATAATAATATAAAAAGTATCTTCCAAAATAATAATCGCAAGTCTTTAACAAAACAAAAAAGGGTATATTTAATAAATTTAATACAATTAACAGTGGTCCATGCATATATAGAACCTATCTTGATACATTTAGGTGAAAATTGAATAAAATTAAAAAACAAACTGAATAAAATCAAGCATAGATCGATCTTACTTTTTTCAATAATTCAACAGTAAAAATACAATTAAAGAATGTCAAAAGTAAAACTAGTATTATGTAACATTAAACAATAAAAATATAATATTTTCAAAAAGCTTACTTTTTGGATATAAAACACATTGTTATGAAATATTAGTCAATTAGTGTATAGTGAAACAATACATTTTCTTTTAAAATGTAAATTATACATTCATAGTACATTGATATATGTTTGGAACATAAATACCAAGGAAAATCAGATTAAATGTTTAAAAATAATGGTACTTTAATACATTTAAGAATATCAGTTAAACCCTATAATATTAATTTAAATTCATAATATATACTTTGACATTAAATATTAAGTAAATAAATTACATTTTAGTAATCAAAATTAATGATTTGCAAAAAAGACAATTGGATGAATTGAATAAGATACTAAATATCATATAAGAACTGGGTAAATTAGGTGAATTATATTATCCCGTACAATTATAAAAAATAAATTTTCAATATATACTATACAACTTATTCATAAGATAATTAATACAAACAACTAAAATCGAACATATTTTTAACTGCATAAAGCAGTCAACACATTTGAATATTTGATAGCTTAAAGTCGCATAAGAATGGTATACAAAATACAAGTACAGAACTATATAAAATATAATTTACTCAGACTATATCCCAGAGACAGCAGATAGATTGCCTACGCAAATGATGACCGTTTAACGGATATGGCTGATGAACAGACTAGACTGACACTTACTTACACTCAATAGTCGGAAAAACACCTAGACCACCTAGCCTAACCTAAAAACGAATACAACCCGCTACATCAGACCCTAGGGACGCCCGTCATAAGGGCGGTCCCCACGTGACGAACCCTTTAATGCGCAGTGACATTCTCAGAGAAATCCAGTTTCTCGACAACAAATGTCAGATAAAATAAGACAGCGAACACGGCCACAGCCCGTGATGTGGCCGAAGACAGCCAACGACAACGAAGCGACCGCCGCCGCCGGACAACCAAGCACGCAGAAACCACAGAAAAACCGGCTAACATTTCGCGCGAGCGTAAAAATAATTAAACAAATATGTACTTACATATTGCGTAAACGATTACAGTCGCAAAGAAGAAATGTATCTAATAAGAACACATTTTGACAATCAAACAATGTAGAAAACGCTAAAAGTACATGTGATTTGCCGAGAGGAAATCGGAAGAGAGAGAACAAGATAGGGTGAGAGACGATGGATCGAGTACAATCGACGAGCGTTCGGTGAGGTTAGTGCGCAGTGTGACCACGCGTCAGATCGTAAACAGCAAATCGATAATGGATACGCGCTCCCGCGCGGTTGGGCGGTGCTTCCGCTTCACTACACCAGCCCGCGCCCCTTTCTTTTTCATCCGTGGAAATGGCCTCCGGCATCGGTTGGCGACACTGTGCGTGTGCGTCCATCACCATGTTGTCTGTTGATAAACAATAACGGAGTATCGCCGACAGAGTGGCGCGATGCAGAGTACGGATACGGACCAAAGAATCGCGCCACTTTTATATTTTTATCTCTCTCGACTCCTCAACTTTCGCAGTCTCGCTCGCCGCTAGTTGTATATATTTTCTATGGTTGTACTCATGTCGTTGTCATTGCCTTGCTATTTGCCACCTGCTACCATGAATCACAATGTGATTACTGATTATCATATATCATACGAATTACCATAGTACAAACCGTTTTGATGGCATGCGTGGTATTGCCGACCATTTTTCAGTAGCGTAAAGCGTTTCAAAAATTTAAATGGAACTCTTCTTCAGATTTCAATACTTTCAACAAAAATTCATTGAATTCCTCGAATTAACAAATTTACTTATTCTTTAATCTTTTATATGACCATATATATAATACTATATATATTTCGGTTTTCAAATTTTAATACCACTATAAATTAAATTTGATGTATGATGCAGTGCAGATTACTAGCTATAATCGTAATAACATTAATAACTATTAGCATTAATTATAAATATTAAATACTAGTAGTTATAAATATAGATAATATGTCATTAATTCATATGATGGTACCTTATAACAGTTTAACGATTACCTATGGAATGCGAAAATAATATGTAATTAGAAATTACTGTATACTAGACTCGACTAAAGTACCTATGAACCAGCACGGGTCGATCGGGATCTAGGCATACTCTGCATATTTACATATTTATGATTTGTGAAGTAGGATTAAATGTATCAGTTACAATAGACAGGGCCCAACATTTCTTAGGTCTTAAATTACTGGATTAACAAATAATTGTTTTACTACAAACCACAGTTATTGGATTATTGGTAACCAAAATATCAATGACGTCTATTTGATGATTTATTTGATAATTTATGATTGCAAGTCATAAAATTTTTCTTATACAATTGCACGTGCCTGCAGTAAAATACTAAATTTTGTTATATTATATAATAAGCTTACTGGCAGTTCTAAGAAAAGTTTCGGACACAGAGAATAGTTTTATAACATTTTTAGTTTTTAGCAGGTCGTCATAGACACCATGTAATCAAATATTTTATTATTTTATAAATTATCTAGGTTTATATAAATGTTTTGCCAAGTTATAATAAAATAAAAATTTTTACTTTTGTTTTATAGATTTAAATTTATATTCTATTAAACATAGTATGATTTTGTTACGGTCACTTATTTGTATGACACTAACTTACTTCTCCAATTGTGTTTATCTATCAGTATAAAATACTTGCTAATCCCAACAAGTATTGAAGTATGGTAGAAAGGAAACGTGACCTATAATATAACTACGATATTTTAATTAGGAATTAATCGTGTGAATAACGCCTGATATTAATACTTCGGGTGAAGGCAAATTGGCAAATATAATCATATTATGTACATTAATCGACAACCGTACAACATTACAACTGTCAACTATTAAAAATTATTCTAACCTTAAGATTTCGAAACGACGAAACTATTTATGGCGTATGTAACGTTGTCGAGTCGACGGTTCTTTTTAGGCACCTCGTTTTCAATAGCAAATTGAGTTATATAGTATAATGAAATAGATATGTAGGTTAACTATACACGCGTATTCGAGTTACTGATCTAATACAATTCGTCACATGTTAGTTTTACCATGTGAGGAAATGCCAAGTGGTGGTTGGTCTGATGAAACTTGTCGGTTGTTCGTATTTAATAAATAACGTAAGAGGCACCAGATTTTTAAAACCGGTGATATCATGTTAGTTGAATCAGTTGAATGACTTCAGGTAACATTTTAAGCGGACTTCGTAAAATAATGAGCTGTTAGTTAACAATATATTCCGACAAAATTCGATTTTTGCTATCTATTATAATATAATATATTATATAAATCTTGGACACCCTAAAAAAACTCAGATAAACACATTTTAGCACGTACTACCCCTACGCAAACAAAAATAGTAATCACATATTCATATTTCATATTATTCTTTGTTAATGAGCTTGTTCCTGTTTTCTAGTAACTACTGACTAGACGTGTTAAAGACCATTCAAAATATTCTATCTACTTATTTATTATGTCCCTGCATAGCTGCATGTATACATGCATAATGCATACATACATTTTTGTTGGGTAAAAAGAAATTCCATTCGTATAGAGTTAATTCCCCAACATTTAATATGTATACACATGATGGGAAAATCCAGGTAAATACAAAATACTCTCATAGAATACATCTACAGACTATATAAGCATTTTCATAATAGTCATTGTGTACATCGATATAAAATAGTAGTTCTGAGTTAAGGCTAAAAATAGTTTAAAATAATTCTTCTATTTAGACGATTAAAATTTAAAATATCCAGAAGTGCAGAACTTCACGTTTATATAATATAGACTTTAATATTCGTTGCCTCTTTACCAAATATTTTAATAGTTAATAATAATTTCTAGTCCTTGTAATCCTCTGAAAGTTTTAAGTACAAAAAATTTTGATCGTATGGATTTCTATATTTTTCATTCTATATTGTTCAAGCTTGTTTATTTATCGTTTATATTTATTTTTATTTTCTAGTGACCAAAACCACAGTACTGCTTAGTGATATCAACAATGCCAAGTTCATAAACGAAGTCTACAAAGAATGTAATATTATTTTATTATTTTGTAATTCATACGAGTATTATATGCTTTATTATTAGTTATTAATAATAATACGCAAGCTGTGTATAAAATTATAAAATCAACTGAAAAATTAAACACAAAATAGGCATTTATAAGTACAAAAGGTAAAAAAAGTCAAAAAAAGACAAAAAAAAGGTTCCATCGTCTAAGAAATTAAATGAAACACATTTTTGTATAAAAATTATTTTTCTATTATGATTAATAAAAGAAAAGCATTTGCCTTCAATTCCGAACCTTAGTTATTACAAACTGTAATGTAGTAGATACAGAAGTAATAATACTATATATTATTATCAATAACTATAGGTATAGGTTTATCTCATAGTCCGTAAAAGTGTTTTTGTACATATATGCTGCCTAATAGTACATGCCAGATAATAGTTGTACGATTACAAGATGTTCATTGTACAATAATATATAATGAATTCATAATCCATTACAGGAACACAGATTATTATGGGACCCTGATTGACATAGGAGTATAATATAACTTTTTATGCAAATGAAAAATAATTTCATTTGAACAAACTATTATTTTTTCTTATACTATGTTCACATTAGTATTAATAGTTTTTAGCCAATAAGCATAATGAACATAATATAATATAAATATGCAATGCTATAGGCTATAGTTAATACGCGACTATACAAATAATAATGGGGAAATAACGAAAAAATGTTCAATAGGTTCATCAGAAAAAAGACATTTTATACATATACATGTTATGTATAACAGTATATATCTAATATAATATATTATATACATAAATACAGAATTTATTCAAAGTGCATTTAAATTATATTCAAATATTTTTTTTAAAAAAAAAAAACACTGAACTAATTTGTAATGATTGCATACATTTATTTGAAATATTGATTTTTTGCTTTCACATTATGTATGAGTCACACTTCGAATCGTATGCGGTTATATGCATTTAACTGATATGACTAATATTCGTTTGAATTAGAGAAGAGGGATATAAAAATAGGGATTATTGTTAAAATATTTATGTAAAATGTAATAATGCAAAAAGTTAATTAGAAGGATTTACAATATAGCATTTATTAAGTAATAAAAATGTTATATTAGTATATCATACTATATTATACTATCTACAGCACTGATCAGTGAGCATATTGGTTATAGGATTTCTAAATTTCTATTTAAAAAATATTCAATTAGTTTAATATTATTTTACAATACTTCATAAGTAGTATCCTTATTCCGTATTCCGTTTTCCAGTAGATTGTATCACTAATCAGATATAAACATTTTTGTTCGACATTTCGACTATTGAAAAGTATGTTTTAGAAAAATTTATAGATTTATAACATAAGAAATGTATTATTATAATAAAAACATTATTATCAAATTATGGTACTTTTGGTACAATTATTACTCGTTATACATTTGTGTATATTTAAAGTGATAGGTTTTACAGACTGTAATATTTGATTTAGGGTCGAAATATTAAATTATACTCACAATTTTCATACGGTTTGAAAACTTGTATTAATTAAAAATTGTATACTTCTCTGTTCTCTTAGTATTTAAGTAATTAGGAATATTATAGTAATGGTTAATACAGATTTACTATACGCATATATTCTAGTTATAGGTAATGAAATTAATACACTATTTGGTTGCAAAAGTTAAGTTACTGAATTATTAATATGTTGTACTTAGGTACGTCATCCTATACCAAAATGTTATTCATAATTCGAGTATAAACCGCGAACCTTCTCACCCATTCACATCATATTTTAATTAAATGATGATTAATTCATGTGGGTATTTAATATACTTGAAGCAAAAAGGTTATATACGTTAGTCATTGATAAATGATATTTGATAGTGCACAAATCATCGTTATATTTGTATCTAATATTCATTTATTTTTTACGTATTTAGGTACAAACTAGTGTTATTCTAATACTAGTTATACAACCGTTTAAGATCATTGATGTAACTGTATTTTAAGATACGAAGATAACTAAAATACAAACAAACATATGTTTGTGAAATTTAGAGTTAAGACACATAGACATGAATGCCATATGTCTAAATTCCGACGAAGCTGACAGCGAAATGCACTAAAAAACTGTTTAGTATAATATTATGGACATTTATGTAATAAAAAAATAGCAGATAAGTATCTTAAATCTCAATGTATGCAAAAACATATACACTTTACGTTCTAAAGGTAATAAATATTTACTTATGTAAAACAATATTCATAAATATTATTGAAATGTATTCTAAAAAAACATGCAGGATATAGTAAATGAGTAAATTATTATTGTCATCATGTGAGTGGATTCCGTGTATAAAAATCGTATAAAAATCTCGAAATGAATCAATTGAGGCGCATTTCTGGTGGAATTCCTCACCAGACGTGCGTCGTCTGTAGGTTGGCTTGGCTCGTGAGTCGCGGGTCATGTCAGTCATCGCGCGTCCCGGACGTGTTTTCGTTCTTGGCCGACGACCGCGGTACCAGGATCGCATGTAGCGGTGCGACTATTAACAGTAGGAACATTAGGACCGTTTGCGTGACATTAACGAGTCGACACTGGGTCATGTGATCCTGGTACGTAGTTGCCCTATTTGACGAAACACCGTAACCGCCAATGATCGAAACTCATCCGGCGTTCCACTTTCGCGCACCGCCGCCGACCTGTTTTTTTCCGCTCCACTCCGCCGCGGTTTTTTTTTTTCAACGTTTTCTCTGACGAATCTCTCAATTCCGCGGTTCGCTGTGCGCGTCCTTTGCCGCAGGATTCGTTTTGGTTTTTTTTTCCGCCCCCTCTCCCCTTGGATTTAGATATTGTTCAATTTTTTCAAGATGCCAAGGTTTTATAGAAAACACATTTTGTTTTAGACAATAAGTCATAGTATTTTATCCATCCGTCTTGGCGTTGTTGTACGTGCTTCGAAACAACGGCGTACTCGAGTTGGGTTCGGGCCCTTGACCTTCCATGAGCTAATTTTCAGTAACTGGAAAATTAAAACTGGAAAATAAAACTGTTATTTTACGTTTCAAAATCGATTAACTGGAACTTTTTTTCATTTTACTATACTTAAAATAATCTTAAATATAATCGGTTTGATACGATTTTAAGACTTGATAAGTTTCAGAGTACTCTCGGAGTCCTCCGCAGTCCTTGGAATTTGAGTTTTAGAATTATTTCAGGTTTCTATATCGGATATACTACAATCGTACTCACACAGTATTGTTTTGTTGTAAACACTATTAAATATCAACATAAACTTATCAATAATTATCATTTTGTATTAAATTATAATTATGATTTCATTTTTCCACGTAAATATTTAGTTTTATAGACTTTGAGCAATATTATTTTAAATCACCTCTTTCTGTGAATTTATCAAACATCGACAGTGAGCGTACGCAGTAGCAATATAAACGCACGTGACATGCCACCGACATTCTTCGAATGAATAAGCAAGAACATGTTTGTAGGTCTCCTAATGCGTTTTCGCACACACAATTTTTTATTCTATTTATTTTATTTTCATATAAATAACCGAATGTTATAAGTTGCCGTGCATCAAATAAACAGCAGG
Source organism: Chaitophorus viminalis (assembly GCA_025469195.1). Lineage (NCBI taxonomy): Eukaryota > Metazoa > Arthropoda > Insecta > Hemiptera > Aphididae > Chaitophorus > Chaitophorus viminalis. The sequence goes on from JAIPRK010000081.1 coordinate 87,237, forward strand.
GATCCATAATCAATTATAGTATTGTGGCACTGTTGTTGTCCAGAGTAATTATTGCGGTAATAATGTAATATACTCGTAACAATTTACTCACAGTGAACATTCGAAATAATTATGAATAATTTATAACAATACCAATACCCTGTATGTCCGATGTTCATTATTTCATCAGCATTCAATTATTTTGAGACCGTGAACTTTCAGCGAATCTTTCTCCTTTTTGCAATATTATTTTGGATACGCCTCATAACTTTTCCCCTCGCCAATCGTATTCAATTTCATAATAATTTCTAATTTCTACCATGGTTATAGAATATAGATGGATAATTTAAAAATTATTGGTTATTTCAAGCTTCACTTTTTTCCAATAATAAAAACTTAATTTTTAATTTTTTTAAAAAAATTTCATACTCACACGATTAGGTCTGCGTAGACTCTTGTCAAGTCTAAATTTATTTGAAATTCTTAACTCTGGATTACAGAGTTTCTAACCTATTATTTTCGTGTGCCTATCGATGTGGCGATGTCATAATAGTTGAAATTTTAGAAACTATTCTATTATAAAAAAATGTATTTAGTAGTTTTTGAACTCAGTAATTAATTAGTATAATTTTTATGTAAGTAATTTTAGATACTTCAATACTACAATACAGAATGTACATATTTTGTTTTATTTATATAATAATTAATAGATTATATGGTTTATATATTTGGTATATGTTCCTGAAAATTATTTATTCAGGAACCTTGTAGTCTTGTTTTGCTCTATGTCTCTACCCCATGCGCGTAATGTATTATGCACATAATATTTGGTATGAGTATGAATTTATACGATACACACTATGCATCGTACGCAGTGGAGTGGAGAAGTGGTGATTTTTGAAACTACTAGTATATTTTTGGCTAGTCAGTGGGTTCTGAGCGGTAGAAATATTTAGTTGGCTGTACATATAGTGATCTAATATAATAGATATTATTATTAGATATATATATGATTAGCTAACTTCTGTCTTCTAATGTTATATTATGTAAGTGTGTTTGGATACAATATACAAATAATCAATTACAATACAGTTCAAAACTCAAAAGTCAAAAGTCTAAAGTATTAGCACTATTAGCAGTATTACAATTTACAAGAATTTAACCGTTGACCGCATTGTTATTATTCATATAAAATACTTAGTAAATAAAAATGTTAAACTTCAATTTTTTTATACAAATAAGTATGTTATATCACAACTCGTATTTGTATAATACACATTATGTATACCTATAAAAAATGCACTTGCGTGGAAAGGGATGTACACTTGTTCTGTGTTCAGACAGTGGATACAGTTGTATACGGTTGTACTCATGGAAAAACAACTGTTTCACTGCTGCTGAATAAATTTGTTGCCACATCTCACTAGTCGTATGTGTAAAAAAGGTCAAAAATAATTTCATCCCTTTTACATTACACTAATTAACTATAGATATAATATTTGTAATTACAAACTATAACATAAATAGTGTTCAGTTAAAATTAATTTATCTTGTATAATTATAATAGTGTGTTTTTGGGTGCATCGAATTTTTTGGCAATAAATACTTCGCTAAACCATTGTTTGTAGTCAATATTCAATATAATAATACATAAATAAAATACATTTTATTTTAATCACAGGATTCGGTTTAATTTAAGAATATAATTTTAAAATCTTATATGGTAAAATTATAAATAATTTGGTACCGAAGTGATAAATTGTAATAAATAATAATTGTACACTCCATAATAATATATACATAATACGAATACAAGTTACATATAATAATAATAATTGTTAGTAATAGACAATAGTGATTGAATTATTTATATAAGTACTTGTATATTTTTATGTTACTGTTTTATAAAATCATTGAGCTTTTTTATTTTATTGCAGTCATAAATGAACCTTATCCTGCCAGATCTACTTATCAAGTTGCTAAATTGCCACTGGTAAGTTATGCAAACATTTAGTATAAACCTAACACCAGTTATAAAAAGTAAAAACCATCTAACGTACACTAAATACTTAATTATTATTTACAGGATGCGCTTGTGGAAATCGAAGTTATCGCTATAGTTGAGTAGTCAACGTAGTGGTAGTCCAAAGCTGGCAAAATACTTCCTTGAACTAAGTTGGAACTAAAATAAAAAACCTAGGAATAGTAGAATGTAGATAATATAGATTTTTTTCGTGTATTTACTATTTTTTTTTATAGTTATAAATATAATATACTATTACTTGCTGAATGACTCGGCTTCGCACGGAATTGCCTTCGCCGGAGCATTAGTTTTAACGGATTACTACTTTATATTATTTAAACCTTTGTTTTCCTTCTGGTGCGTACACGAATAATAGTATATATAAAATAAAATATAATATATAATATTCTAGACTAACAAATCATCTCGTTTTTTTTGGATTTTGCTTTAACTCAAAAACCAAATAACGGAAGTACTTGAAATTTCCACCAAATGTTTATATTGGCGTTTTCTATATATGGTTACGTTTTCCAAGTATCTTGACCTTTTTTGACCTATTTATAGACAATTTCAATTTTCAATTTTTCTAAGTTTTTTTTTGTTTTTTGAAATATCAATCGATAAATAATAACATTGGTCAAGAAATCTCAATTTCGTCAAAATGACATAATGTGACATTGGTCTTTCTTTATTGTTGCACCACTTGTCTCAAGCCATTGGTATATTTTTTTAAATGTTAAAATTGTGCGTTTTATTAACATTATTTGATTTATATTTATCTATGTCAACTGTCGGAGTATTGTCACCTCGAAATTCGAATCCAAAGTTCATAGACCTGGTACACATAACATAGATGCATGATGCGTCAGCTTTTGTAAAGATTGTTAATATATATTATATATAATATTTAATATTATAATAGCCGTTAGCCAGAAGGTCAATATAGACATATTATAATCATACTATTGATATAACTATATATGTAGGTATATACAATATACATGTACCTACATATTATACGACTTATTAATTAGGTATTACTTAAAGTTTAGGTAATACCTAATTAATAAGTCCCTGGCCCTGACCTAAACGTCCTAAACGACAAAGTAGATAGCGTATTGTAGAAAAATTCCCAATATAATATTATATTTAAATTAATTTACTAATTGAATAAAAAAATAAACCGTCAATAATAAAATGTTACATGTAATGGTATTTACCATTATATTTTTGTCTGTTGAACATTTACAATTTACTTTACCATAAATCTAATAGCTTCTTATAGTTTATGAAGTACTTTCGAATGAAACTTTCAGACAAATTAAAATAGTAAACCTAATTAAATCATATAACATATCAGGTATAAATACATAACTGGATACTAGACAGTAAAATTAGCCGTGGATTATTGATACATATTATGTTAACAATTTTACATTTCAATACTCAACATGGCTTCAAATAGGTTATTACTTAGGTATATTAGTACATTTGTTTTGAAACTATTTTTCTAGCCTTATTCCGTGTATCAAAATTTACTCTAAGTATTAATTAATAATATAATTAGGTACACAATATATATGTAGTTTATGTCCAAATAATAATATGAATAATATATTAATATATAATATATACTATGCTAAAATATATTCAATAATTGAGGTTCTTTGTGATAATATAAATATATAAACTACGGGTCTGTTGTAATTCTTCCTACTTCAAAGATTTCTCAAGAATTGAGTTTCAAATTTGTTATAACTTATAATTTCAATATGTTTTGCCTCCAATTATTTTGGCGAAGTTTGTAACTCAGTACAATTCAGTTTGTCTACATCTCCATAATCTTCATCAGTTCCAGTAAATGTTTTTGAGTTTTAAAACAAAATATTATATTATATTTGCAATTATTTCTAACATAATGAGTTACATATTGTTAAAAATTTAAAATAACTAAACTTCAACTTACAAGAGACTGAAAGTCTTATTTTTCAAATTATTTTAGATAAGCCATTAAGCCATTTTAAAGTAATAAATATCACAGAATAAATGAAGTTTCATTTATTTTGTGTAAATACTAGTAATATAGTAAAGACTAAAGAGTAATATAATAAAAGAAAAAAAAAACATTTCATAATTTCAATAATATTTTGTATGCATTATTCATACAATTTATTATACGATCTGAAGTTTAGTTTGAATTTTTTTCTGGTTGGTCTAACGTTTTTTGCCCTACGTAATTTTTTTTCTTTAATGAAATTCTCCTCAAATATTCCCCGGCTCGATTTTGTTCAATCATTTATTTCACCGCTCAATGATTGATTACTTATATTATATAATCACCGTGAAGCACTCGAATAAAATATATTTATAAACATTAATAATTTAAAATATTACGGACAACATCGGGTAGTTCAGCCATATATATTATAATATTATAAAATACGAAATCTGAAATCTAGCAATAGTAAACCAATGCCAAGTCCACTAGGTAATAGAAAATTACAATAATAAGCCAAGTCGCATTTTATTCTATTATAGACCATAAGAGCATCGGTATTTTTCTCGAATGTTCTTCGTTTGGAACACGTGACCACGTAGGTACACAACAGTTACTAAAATAGTTGACTCACTATGTATTTTAGAAGTAGGTATGTGGTTCCATATTGGTCTGTTGTTATAACTAATAATATTATCTCGAATCTCGATAAACTTTGCTCTTATTATTGTGCAAGTATGTATATGAAATGTTTAATAAATTGTACTACCTTTTATTGTGTAACACACTGCATTCTACAATAATATACCACGCAATAAATATAATATATTTTTTTATTTGTATACACTGTGTAGCAGTGGCGCAACCAGGATTTATTCAAGGGGGGGGGGTCCAAAAAAATTTATTAAACTACTGTTTTTCTGTCCTTTTCCTGAGTTTATACATAAATTTCATTTCTTAATAAACAACATTTTCCGGGTTTAAGACCAATAAAAAAACACACAATTTTATTATTTTCATTTTAGATTCTGAACGGAGTGATGGATCTATTGTGATCTATTGATTTTACAATGATGTGTGTTTTTATTTTATTTTTTATTTTTTTGTATGTCATCACGTTTTGGGGCAGTAAAAATGCTTTGAATTTTCTTAAACAGCAACTTTTCTGAAAGGAAACTGAATGTAGATGGTACTTGGGCAAGTCAAAAAACCAACTTATTCAGAACTTTTTAAAAGCGTCGTAAAAAATTACGAAAAACGGGAAACTTTACGCAAATTCACGTTTTGACAAAATCCATTTTTTTAAAATGCTCTAACTCAAAAACAAAAAACCGCAACAACTTGAAATTTTCACCAAATCTTTATATTGGTGTTCTCTATACGTGGTTAAGTTTTCAAAGTATTTTGACAAATTTTGACTTATTTATAGACAATTTAAATTTTCGATTTTTGTAAGTTTTTTTTTTTTTAACACCTATAAAATTTAATTGGTTGGCCAAAAACTCTCGAAAATTTAATACAAGGTTTATAATTAGCTTAACTTATCGTCACTAGAAAATAACGGTGATCGTTTCCCTCAAATTTTTTTTATAAGCTCATAAAGCTCAAATTTGTATAAAATATGTTAAAATCGCGATAATTTGCAAGTTATTTTGTGGTTGAAAATTCATAAAATTTTTTCTGTTTATACTTAAGGTTTAAAATTTTAACACTAGGTTGTCTATAAGCTTACCTTCAAAAATATATAAAAAAATTTCTACCAGACTTAAGAGGAAAAATTTTATGACTGTTTTAAATTTAAATTTTTACGAAATTGCATTATAATTCAATTTAAATATAAAATACTAAATTATTATATACACATTTTAGACAAACATATTAACTCCTTTCAGAATCGTTATTCGTATACAATGATATCTATCATTGCATTCAAATTTAACAAATCCATTGTAATAATGACCTATCCTATAAACGAGGTACACTCTACCCCCAACTTTACAGCAAAGCGAGGCCCACCCGTTCTTTTTATAACTTATTTTAATATAAAATAACATGTACTAAATATAACATGCGTAAACCAGTTATAAAACACAAATAAAATCAATTTTCAAATTTCAAAAATCATTGTTAATCACACATTATAAGTAATTCTTGTAGAATAAATGACAATTTGACATCATAATTTCGAAATAAAGAACTTAATTTTAGTTCCTTAAAATTTAAAATTGTATTTACACTCAATTTTTATCGATTTAATTATTATTTTATTCACTTTTTTAAAATTTGTAAAAATATTATACGTAAACGTTTTTCTTGTTTTCTCCTCGTTTATTTTTATACCAATATAAATTAATAAAAACTAATGCCATTTAATCGGTTTGAAAATTATATATATATTATGGTGAAACACATCGTTCGAACGTTTAACATTGTAATCCCGCCAATTACAATTTACGACAATTTAGTCTAACTCTATACGTGTTTATCTTAGTGGATACAAACATTCCACAATATTCGGCTGTCGTCAATTCAAAAGGAAACCTCATCATTGTATATTATATAATATTATACTTGTGTTACGATATCACGGCTCGCTATAAACATAATATATACGTATTAGATTCTTTCCCATTCGATTATGATTTGTGATGATAAACATAATATATATATATCCATTATAAAACGTCGTGCGCGCGAAAAGGACAATATTATTATCTGAAAGCGTGTACATACAATAATATTAAATAATATGTAATAATAATGGTACAACATTTCTTGCTAGGTTTCTCGGATTTGGGGCGCACACAATTTTTGTTTCTTCGGTCGGAACGAATATAATATTGTCGCAAGCCCGCGCGCGATTGTAAAAATCGACAGATCTCGCAGCTGTCTCGTCCGGACTATTCGCTCGGCGGTATTTCGCGTGCACGGCTCGACGGGGAAATATCCGAAAATCCGTTCCGAACAATTGCGCATTGTACGACGGCATTGAACTTGCCGTGAAACCGCTTTGTACACACGCACACGGTAATCCGTTTAGAAACGCACCTATAATCTCCTTATGTACACCGCGTCGTCGAGGAAAAATGATGCATTATAGTAAACAGTATAATAATGTATAAATATGTATCGGCCTTTAATGTTTTTTTTCTTTTCGGCGTGTCCACCCAGTCGAGAGACGAGAACGCGCGGTGCAGGAGTTGTGTTTTTTTTTTCTCCACCAAACCACGGCTCGGCCCGCCCTCTCTCGCGTTGCCACCGCAGCAACACCGCAGGGCCGCCCCGTAAGAAGGGTTATGTTATTATCATAATAATAATAATAATAATAATAATAATAATAGAAATAACATAGTTTATATCGAGCGGTTAGGTTATTATTTTCAACGCCGTGGTCTATGAAAGTGTAAATATATTATCGTTGTAAGCCGCCGGTATACTGTATAGGTAGGTATAGGTATACTATACCATATAGGAGGTTGGTTAGTTGGTTAGTGTAATGATTGATATATATTTCTATAATCAATGGTATAATATAATACTAACAATATTCTCGCCGACTATAGCTTATAGGTATTTTAGTATTTATATTTATTTGTGTTACAATATAACATATTATTATTGTGTATGCGCGTCTACACAACAACAATATAATAGTAACATAATAATAATATCCGTCCATCGGTGTGTGTGTGTGTGTACGCCACCGCCGAAGGGGACCGCACACGGCCGTTTCGTGGGCTCCACAAGGTCTGTCGGCGGTCCGAGACGCATCAAAGGGCCGACAGGAAGCCCGCGAGGGAGGAGGTCGCTATTCGTGATTTTTCACCGAACCGAAAAACTGGTAGCTACTAATAACGCGGTATACGTTCACTGCGCGTATTATATTATTACACATATATTATGTATATTATATTTTTAGGCCGAACGCGCGTTTACGTTTTGCCGCCGCCGCCGCCGCCCCTCGCGAATCACCGCGCTGCACATGTGCACAACAGCTTTCCGGATATACCGTGTTATAACATTGTGTGTGTATGTTTTAAATAATTTTGTGCCCAATAACGTCTACACGTAGATGCACGTATACATACATACGGTTAGCTAGAACAACACGCACACACGTCGTGCAGGTCGTGTCCTCTCGCGCATTATTTACATAATAACTATACAATATTATTACGCGCGCGCACGCACACACACACGAGAACCCGTGCAAACGGGAAACGTGACGGGAACTATTTGTCAGCTCCGGAGGCGTCCGTGGGTCTCTACCGAAGACGTGTTATGACGACACATTCGCTGTTTGTACCACGCGCGTGAGAACGAGGGCCTGATAAAACAGGAAACGTGAACGCTGTAAATCCTCATCGTCTGCCGCGTTAAGACGGGTGAAAAAAAAAACACCGTATCTTGTTGCGTTGCGATTTCCCGGTGAACGAATGTCCCGTACTCGTATAATATTATTATAATATATAGGTATACATTCGCGAATATTATGTCCAAGCGCGCCCGCAGGATAAAATCCCACCGGGGGCAAGATAAAAATTACTTAAAATATAATATACTCACTAATTAAATAATAGTAGAATCAAATTAATAATAATATTTAATAATAAAATAATAATATTTAGATGTTTAATAATTTGATTTAAACAATATTCTTATATTTATTAAAGTTTGTAGGTACATTTAAATATTATTAATCATTAAATAAAAATTTAACTCTTATTGGTTGCATACAAAATAACTGAATCACATCATCTATAATAGATACTAGGTAGAAAAATTACAATAGTTCGTGATACTATTGATGATAATTTGTAATTCCGTATTTTGATTACTGTTATATTAATTAATTTTCATATAATTAGGTACTGATAAGCTGGAAAAATTTGTATTATATTATTTTATATGATGGAATACCATGCATGATATTAAAGTACAGTTATAAATTCCCAGGGGGGCAATGGCCCCGTTGCCCCCACCCAGCGGGCGCTCTTGATTATGTCCTCATATCGTGCGGATTCTTACGTGTGAATAATCATATAATATATTTGTAGATATTTAACGCGAAATCGCCGATTTCTATAACGGTTCTCCGAAAGTCCGAAATAAACAATCGGCTCGAAATAAACAAGAAATATACAATTTATAGATGGTAGAATCGGGTTAACAAGAAAATATTTTTAAAATTTTCATTTAAAGGAATTATCATTATTCATTATATAATAACATTTTTAAAATGTGTCTATTAGTAAGTGATGTACTTATAGAAAACTATTTAACATGTTGATTTGGTATCTTCATTGAACTCGTATGTATAATTACAACCATTATGTACGAATAAGCTGCCAGATGATATTACACAACCCGGACACCATGGATCAAATCTCAAAACGTTCTCACCGAGGTTCAAATTTACGATAGGTTTTCACGTAATATTCAAGTTTGAATACACACGGTAAGGCTGGTGATTAAAAACAAAGGAACTAATACAAAGATAATGGTGTGAACAGAAAAGCCTACATGGCCCGATTCGAGGGCTTTCCGTTTGTACAGAAAAATGATCGTATTGCACTTTTTTCTTGTGCACCAAACACTAACAATTTGCATATTGCTTATTAATGTTTTGGCCTATTTTGCTTTCAAGTGAGCCACTCGATATGACCATCCAATGAAAGTGGCTCGGAATATTCTTTAATATTTATGAGGGGTTGTTTGCAAAGTGTATACACGTATGGGCAAGCATGATGAAACCGAAGCCATCACCACTGTATATGTATACGCATTATATTATATTTATATTACACACATACACATTCGCGCGTGCGTGTCTCACATCCCGCCGCTATTATATTGCATTATATTGCTGTCAGCTTCGCATATAGTAGAGGCAGAACTCGATAACTTTTCTACATTTATTGGATCTCGTTTTCCGCTTTCAATACGGTTACTCCTAGAAATTCAATATTGACCGATATAGTAGGTAGTAGGTTCGTATAGTTGTAATCGAGCTCATATTATTTGAAGAATGAAGTGCTCTGTAGACGGATGAATTTGATAAAAAACATTAGTGTTTTTTGGAGTGTATACTGACGAGTAATAAAATGCCTTTCAATAGTAAGTTAGAGGGTTTATTTTTTCTGTAGTGTTTTTAGAGTTAGCAGACGTTTCACTGACTTTGGTAATCCACGAATTGTATTTTTGAGTAGGTACATTTTTTTTTTTTTGCAAGAGTGAATAAAAAATCCTAAATATTAAAAATATTTGTAACAATGTATTATATAATGCTCATGCAATACAATGAATTTGAATGAAATCGTTTGGAATTTATTTGTATTTTGTCAATTAAATAAGACTTGTACGATAAATGTATTATGAATCGAGGGTCAAGGATTACTGTAATCTGATGTTCTTGATTTAAAAAACATCGTCTTATCAATTTTGAATGTAAAATAGTAAAAGTTATTGATATATACAGAAATACGATTTATTTAGTTATAATAAATTAAAATTATTTAATAACTTACTTAGTTCGAATGAAATATATTGCTACCCATATAATATTATTCATATTATCTATATTACTTATTTTACTTATTGTTATTTCTACTTTAATTATTCCTTGCATTTTGTTTTCAAAGTATACTTTATGCTGATGAATAATGATAAGTACTTTTTGGTAATCATTATCAATTTGGATTATTTGTTTAAACCACTTTATTATGCGTTATTATTTATTAATACTTCAAAAATAATCTTTATAAATACATAATGCTCTATGTACTAGTAAAATATAAGCAAACGAGTACTAGTGAACATATTATGATACATAAAACAAAGATTTTATACCATTATATATTACATTATTATTACTTGTATTTTATACTACGATAATTAATGGTGATTTCCTTATAAAATTTAAATTTTATAATTGAAAAATAAATGTGAGTATTATTTAATGGACGTTGGGGACAAAAACTGTTTCTGTGTGGTATGGTAAAAGTAAAATAATACCTAGGGGTCTGAGAACGCTAATTTTTCTTAACATTTTTCTTGACAGTCTCTTTTACTTAATTTTTTCAAGTACAATGTATAATAACAGCACTTAGTCTAGAACACAATACATCGTGTAATTTAAAAATCTCCGTTTCTATGATTGAATAAAAATTTGATCATAATTTTATTATTAAGATCTAGCTAGCACTGATTTATTTCACATAAGACTATATTTATAGTCTTAATTAGCGAATATTCTAGTTAATAATAAAATTATAACCGGGTTGTTATTTTTAAACATGTAAACAGTTTTAATTATACATACACGTTCAAAAATGTTAAACGGGTTGTAATTTTATTATTGACTAGAATATTTAAGTATTCACAAAATGTAGAGATAAAACAAAAATCAATTATAATGGTTCCGGGTAAAGTTTGGAATTTTCTTTATATCTCGTTTCTGCAATAGGTTCTTGTGTTTTAGTTATAATGCAAATTATTATAAATCATTTATACTTCAAATATAGGATCAACAAAAAAGGTTCATTTTTTACGGACAGCAGTATTATTTTCCATGTGAAAGTGAAATGACAAAACAATAGATATTAAGATAAAAAATTAAGTTATATAATATGGTTACGGGTAGAATTTTCCATTCTAGAATAACTGCCGAGATTGAAATAGTCGTTTTTATCGACTATACATTATTATTACTTATTTTCAATTCCTTCTCATATATTTGTGCGGTAAAGCAGTGTCACACCACGGTAATATAAAATAATATACACTCATATGCGTAAGTACCTATGCGAGGTATATATGGGTAGTATATACCTATGTATACTGAAAAGTATACGCCAAGAATACGGAAAATCGTCGCTTAAAAGGCAGCGCGGCGCCCGAGGTTGCGCAAAAAGTTATCCGTGTACAAAAACTTAACGTGGCCAAGGCGGACGAGGATTTAAGTGATTGTTCTCGTAAAAACTTGTCGGGCTGTTATATATATATATATATATGTGTGTGTGTGTGTGTGTGTAAATACATCGGGTGGGTAGGCATCAGCAGTGCATGTGAAGACGGTTCTATACGTGTATACTATAAAGTATAAAGTATATACGTATATATACAATAGACATATACATAGAGAGTGAGAGAGGGGGGGGGGGCGAGAAGCAAAAACGAAAACGACGAATTAACCACGGCGACAAATCACTATGGACCCGGCAAAAAGCCCGGCGGTAAAGTTCCTGCGAAAAGAGAGAGAAACACGTATATAGTGTCTCCTCGCTCCTCTTTCACAAACTTTATATTATATGACGAACGCGCACGTATATTATTATTATCGCGTGTATAATATTGGAGACGGGTGAGACATATATTTCGTACTATATTATCATGATTATTATTCCACACAATCGTCCGCTCGCGAGTGTGCCGTACGTATATATATATATATATATTATATAGATATTTATTATTTTGTACAACGTGGAACCACGGTACGTATAATAGTATACCTACACAAGACGAGTGGTGCGCGAAATAAATTAAAAACTTAGGTTTGCTGTAAGCTCGAACGTATATAATATACGTGTAAATTCTCGCGCATATCCATACATGTATTATATTATTACACACGTGCGTAGGTGTATATACGGAGGGAGCGTATTAAATTGTGCGCGTTAATACGAAATATTATCATCGCAGTGTATAAAATATTATACTGCGTACGCCATGTACAACACATAATATTACCTGAGCTAGTATGCGACGCGATTATAATATTAACAATTTTCTGTGGGCAAATACGCCCGCCACCAGGTTGTGTTATTAATTTGTACGCACTGTGCACACCGTGTATACATCACCTTTTACATACCTGCTACATATTAACGCCGAAGTAGAAGTTTTTTTTTTTTTTTCTAAACGGGAAATAAGAGATGAAAACAATTTTGGAGGGTACTTCTTTCACTCACAAAAGCAATACCTAGTTATAAGTAAGTACAAATAGTTTACAATAAATAAATAAATATATGTTAATGCAAAAAAAAAAAAAAAGGAAATATATTAATTTGTAAAATAAGTATCTCAATTTTATGGTGAAATGGTCTGGCGCCCGTAATTCAACATTTAAACTCCGGGGCTATTCTAGTTTTTTATAACTAATTCATAACCATTTATAACCATAAATTCAGGATTTGTAACCTAACCCTTCAGGAAGAAAATCGATTTTAAAGTTGCAGGTGCTAGAACGACGTCGTCCTGATACCCGCACCTTAAAAAAAAATGTTGAAGTCACTCCACCATCATTTTTTCATTATTATTTAAGTACTGTCTCGCTTATAAATATATTTTTTAATCCAACCATGTTAAGGGTTTTAGAAGTGTTGTATTTCTTTCCCTGTCTATGGTATACGCATGTTAGATATACTCAAATTTTCATTCTATTGTGTTAATCGATCTAGTGAAACGATAAGTATTCCAAAAACAGGAACAGAAATACTGCACTTCCAAAACCCTTAATACGGTTGAACTGTTTAAAAATTGACCGATTTTCGTTTTACTCAGTCAGTCAATTTCACGTAGTGACGATGTTTTATAAATATTTCCATTATTTTACCATTTGCATCCAAGTCAATGATAAATACCTAAATGAAGTCCAATATTTTTTGTCACAACGATAACAAATATTTTTATGATTCACTATTAATTATATTAAATTGAAGTTCATATTAATATTAAATATAGGGGTTATCAAAGAATATAGATTTTTAGGAGAAAAATGAACTTGTCCATATTTTTTTCACCTAGTCACAGAAACTCGTAGAGCTCTTTACGTAGCCATACAGCTACGTCTATTCTACAGTAATTGTTCGCCATGCACCAAAAATGTCACAGTAGTTGTTTTTAGTTTCTATATTAACTTACCAAATAGATTGCAAACACTGATATGTAAGCCCTACCAATAGTCCAGGATCTTACTAACGAAATAGCCAATTCTAATTCACTCGTAATGATGTCATAATAACAAATACTTACATATACGTCTAATCTGATCGTACTGATAGTTGAGTATTGAGAAATCAACTCTGTTGAGTTTTTTTTGTAAAATTTCGCTGGCATATCAGCACACTGATGTCGAAATATAACGTTTTATTTACCAGCAATGATGGTAAAAATAAAAATGATATCAACAATAATAATAATAATAATAATAATAATAATAATAATAATAATAATAATAATAATAATAATAATAATAATAATAATAATAACAATAATAAAACGGACGAAGGATCAACGATGTGTCCTGTATGTGCCTAGGCATGATCCTATACGATAATATGTCATCGTAGTACCTATATCGTATAGTGGATTCGATGTTTGCGCTACATCAAAACAAAACTCGTGCGAACCGGTTTACAGATATTAAAAACAATAATAATAATAATATGTTACAATTATAATAACAACGTTGGGGCGCCAACGTTTGGCGAGTAATAACAGCAGCCACGACTTGTAACGAACGGCTGACTCAGGTCTACCATTGCACAATAAGTATATCTTTGGCAGCGATATACCTAATGCAGTTAAACACATAGGTATATATTTTATATAGTTGACGATTGTTTACAAAAAATGCAAACAAACGAATTCTCGTTAAAAATAATATCGAATGAACAATGCAAATATATTATTTACGTATAATAATAAAATAATCATGTATAATATTATACCGAAGGTTATAGGTACCCGTTATTTTATTTTATTTATTTAGAATTTATCGGTACTAGCCTTTTTACAAAATTTAGTGTGGTATGTAGACAATAATGTATAGAAAAAAAAAGTAATTATAGAATATAATAATTATTAAGTACAATACTAAGTAGTATTGAAAATTATATAAAAATATAAGGTTACATGTAATTAAAAATATTAACATTGACATAATTGACATTAACATTTACCTTAGATTATTACGAGAATGTGGATAATGTATATTAAGTAATATTTTTTTATTTTTTATTTTTGAAAAAGACTTACCATTTTTTAATGAAAATCATGGTTTCATAAAATATTGCCGCGTAAAAAGTTTGTTAATTATAAGTTCGATTTTTAGGTGAATGATTAAATAATGCTAGAACAATCGTATATAAATCTCTCGGTCGATCGTTTACAATAGTTTTAGAGACTTGAGCAGCTCATAGTGTGTGCGTATGTACAACGCCTATAACTAATAATAACAACAATAATAAAAGAAAAAAGTACACGGGTGTGCGCGTGTGTGCGTGTTGTAATAATTATCGCGGCTAGTACATCAAACGAACACGGTCGTTCTTGGGTCTTTGATATATCGATATAAACATTCACGGGAAGCAATAAAAATTCGATGTTTTCGTTTTCTATACGGAAAACATAAACACGTCGATAATGAGATTTTTTCGCCTACACTTCAAAGGGTCCGGGCGGCGGCGGTGGCGTTGGCCTCGATGGCTATGTTATATACGCGTACGCTAATGCATACAAATACGCACCCACACACACACACACACACACACACACACACGTACACACGTACACACACACACACACGTGCACACGCGCATAGGGATGATATATACAAAAAACCCGCGTACGTGAGTGTGTACACTATATAGTATGTATACGTGGTAACACACACACATACACCGGTCCAAAAACAACATTGTTAAATAAAACTGAAGCCGCACACGCACACACGCGCACTGCACAGAAATACGAATACGATATAGGACAGGGGATATATGTATAATATGTGGAGGAGACGGTGTTTGCAGCACGGCTAGACATATGGATATTCCGTCTCTTCGTCTCGGGATGTTTATGTTTTTAAGTTGTCCGAAAACAGATTGATACATATGGTGTAAACGATTTTAAACACGGATTCGTATTAATAATAATAATAATAATAATAATATACATACGACCCACACATCGCTCGTCCACTATAATGTATACGTACGTGTGTGTGTGTATTTATATGAGATAGCGGGAGAGGGTGAGTACTATAGTTTACGTTTTCACGGCGGCCGACATGAGAAGAAAATTTTTTTCACCATCAACATTATTATGACTATTATTATAATTTTTGCTTAAACATTGTCAACAATAATCCGTTAAATTCGTAATAAGTAAAAACAAACCGTCTACGTCCACACTGACTAATCGCACTGTTATTATATTGAAAAGCGTAGGTAAAATCATTCTTGTAAATTGTAGTTATTATATAATTAAATGTGACTAGTTTTGAATTCACGAAACTCGAATTGACAACGACCATAAAATGATCATTATTCAAAATTTGTTAAAAAAATTTACTGTTACAATGTTCGCTAGGACGGGTTTCTAGAACATTCCAAAGAGAATTTCCATAAACACAAAAACGTTATATTTAGAAACAAAATCATACGGAACGGTATTACGTCATACGGCAGTATATTCGTATACCAGATGTAAGTAAGTGTGAGTTTTAATTTTATTTCTATTATTTTTTTCTTCTTTTTAAAATAATTTATGTTCCAACTTACTCGATATCAAATATACAACTATAAACACTAAACAAATAAAAATAAATGGTAATGGTCTCTTCTCTTATAACATTTTATTTTAATGAATTAAAAGTTACCTCATTCGCTCGTTCAATAAATAGTTAGTACTTACAACCTTATGACTTATACCAATAAGTTATCATACATGTAATAAAATAATTTATATTATTTAAAGGAAAGGTTTTTTTTTAAAAAAAGTTTATTAAAGCTTCAACAACACAGATTTTTAGCCTACTTTAATCAAAGTTTATACTAGAAAAAGAAAGAAAAATTTATAAATGTGTACATTAAATTTTGGAATACATTTTACTACATTATTATGGTTATTATTTACAATGGGTATTTAGTGTTTATGTTATGGAAAAATTTACTGATTGAAGCTGTGTTAAGGAAAGGTATACCAATCACATCCAACAAAAATTGAAGATATATAGCATTTCGAGCTTTTATTGAATATATTTAGTAATGTCCATATGAATAATCAAACGCACAAAGCATGTTAAATTAATTAATTAATTGATAAACATAGAATTATACCGGATAACATAGACCATTGATATAAACTATTGTAATCAATGTTGCTGAAAATATAATTTTTTACATATAGAGTCCTATTGTAATCAAAATTTTGATATAATTTATCAAACTGAATATTATAGGATATAAAATAGAGTAAATAGTTTTTTGAAGACTGTTTTATAGTTCACATGTTATTATATTATTTTGATATGGTTCAATTTAATATATAATATACGTGTATTTACGACTTTACGAGCCACAAAATAAGCTAAAGTAATGACTATTAATTTATCTACATAATCAGACTAATATACGACTCTTAAGTTCTTCGCTGATTGGTACCTATACAATAATAAATTTTCTTATTTAGTTAATAGATAGAACGGAATAAGAGTCTAATAAAGTAACAACTTTTAATGTTTATTGATATAAAATTATTTACATTATACATGAAGTCTCAATACAATCGTAAATGTAAATATTGAACAATTAAAATAATAAACAATAATATTTAAGTTTAATATAGGTATTTATTTTCTGATGCACCCATTTATTATATAATATTGAGTATACATTATATATTATATTTCATTAGAACTACAAACTTTTGATAACATGCTTTATTTTGAAACGTTAAAAATATAGAATATATAATATTGTATAAATAAAAAAATAAAAAAAAATGTTAAATATAGAAATCTTGTATGTGTACTCGATGTGGTGTGAAGTGATGCATGCCAAAAAAAGGTAATATGTTCTTTTTCACTTTACTTACGAGAGATATCCATTACTTTTATCAGTTTCTTATAATCGATTATCTCAGTTTTTGGTAATGTGATTTGTGCATTTCAGAATATTTTCTATGTTTTTAGTAAAAGCTCCAAAAAAATAATTTTCTATGCATTCAATATTCAACTGAGAGATATTAATGTATTTTTTTACTATTTAATTAATAGTATAAGTTAGTAAAATAGAGCTCTGACTCGTGATCGAGTTTCGTTTTAGCCAATACAACACAACATCATCAACTTTCAGAATTATAAATCAAATAGGTGCGACGGTACGTGAAATTTATTTCCTGATTATAACGAACAATATTTATTTTCAATAAGATCTATTTACTCCCATCACGAATAAAATATGTTTGGGTGCATTAACATTTCTTATACTGATATAATCTACAACATAACACGAGTTATTTTATTTAATCTTTTGCATCAAATATCTATAATATTAATATGGTACCTTATGAACATAATGTTACGTTTAGTACATAAAATTATGAAATACATAACAACTAACAAGTGAAGACCGCACAATTATTATGATAATTATATAATACTGACCTTTAGCGCTACATAAATATTGAATTATTATATCCTTTCGGATGAGGTTAATATATTCAATACTAGTTGAAGTACTAGACCGTAATAAAATTAGTTATAAATCTTAGAAAACTATATCCAAACAATACTCATCATGTTTGTATATCAAACAATGAAAATAGAAATACCTACGATTCAAAAAAATCGTTTTGTTTTTTGTTTTTAGAATAGGTAATTGTAAATAGCATAATAATATCAGTTAACAATTTCGGAACTATATTATCCCGATTCATAATGGTCTAACTTAACCAATAACAATTACTACCCTGCGACTACACAACTGTAGGTTAACCATAGCACATGTCACGGTTACTATACGCGCTGCTGCAGTAATACAGATTAATACAGATTTTCACTTGGACGTTTCCGCGACAGACCGCTGGGCATGGGTGGGTGGGCGATTGTTTTACTTATTATTGTTTTTTTATTTTATTCTTTATACTTGCCATAATGATATCATAAATATCCCCCGGAGGTCCTCGACGTGTACTGCAGTGGATCGATTTCCAATGGTTATGATTCGATTAAACCAGTGCTTAGTGTATAATACGACGTGTTTGAAAAGGGGGAAAAAATGTTTCACCAGAACAGTTGGTCGAGTGGTTTTCGGGCCTACGCAATTATTATATTAAGAGAGGCTTGGTGAGTTTATCGCGGGCTCCACGGTGGAAAGACATCGACCGAAAGCCACTTCAAATATGTGCAAACAACTGTCACTATTATCAACTCTTTTCGCGTCCAATGCCGTACATAATTATATAATACGATACGGCTATCACGTGTCATCATGATTTTTATTTAATGATTATTCGGTTATAATACCGTGTAATATATTTTGAGAAAAAAAAAACCACGTTCAAGGCACGATTGATGCAGCCTCAATCGGAGTAGGTATGCAATCACTGCACGCAGTATTTTAATGTACCACTGAAACAAAGAAAAAAAGGAAATAAGTCTATTCAAATAATATTGATACTTAAATAGACTCAACATTTTTGGTCGTATAAACTTTCACCAATTACAACAAATTATTATTATGTGTTATAAAATACGATATTGATCTTAACTTTATTGAAAAACTTTTATTTTATATTACATACAATATATAAAATTCATATTTTTACAGAATGATTGAGGAATTATTTATTGCTAACATAGTGAAGCAGTCATCATCTGAAAAAACCCACAAAATTGATGATAAAATATCGAGTAATAGATTTAATTTCTGTTAATAAAAGTAGACGCCTCTAGGCTCTAAGCTCCCGGGGTGAATTAAAAATATTACAGCTGTTGTTTCAAGTTTTAAAAATACTTAGACGGTAAACAAGATAAATATTTTTACAAGTCGTATAAGACTTATATAATTGACATCAAAACATACATTTAGTTTTCTAAGTCATCTAACATTGTTTTCACTTGTCCCTATACATTTGTTTTAGGAATAACAACATGAGAAAAAACTATGGTTAATTTAGTGTGTAATTTACACCAAATTCCTTAGATAGATTTTAAATTAGTAATAGGTACAATTTCGTTAGTGTAGAAGGCACTACAAAAATTTTAATTTAAAGATAAAATTTAGTCATTGCTATGATAATATGTTTCAGTATTGATTTGGTATTTAGAACATGGAGAACATCATTTTATAGTTATGTATTAACTAATATAAATAATGTAAGAATGTTCATAAGTACATATTCATAAAGTTAATCAATTTATTAATATCAATATCTTTAAAATTTGAAATAGTTGAGAATAATTTTCAAGCTAAAAAATATTGAAATCCAAATTATTTATCTTAAAAAATTGATTTATACAGCTCCAATCAAGAATAAAACTGTACATGGTTAAATTAAAAATAGATATAAAAAGATTTTCAGATTCGAGTCAAACGATAAATGTACCTATGGGTTTTACTGTTTTTTTTCTGCCTGAGTTTGCGATTTCAATTAGAAGAATTGCTCCGATGTATTGACAAACCTGATACTTTTCTAATAGGAAATTTCGTCGCATAATCTAGAAAAACAGTGTAAAAATATATTGTAATACATTTAATTCTATTAGACTACAATATTAATTGTTTGATTGTTACTTGTCATCTTGGCTGTCGAAGTGACTCCAAACCTCTACTGCAGTGTACTTACACCAGCATTCTGCATTTTATAGACATTTCATAATTATCAAAATATTCTGATGAAATGTGTGCTGTTTATAGGCACTTTTAAGTTGTAATAGTCGATTAAAATTCAAACTTACCCCATTGAGAAATTTAGTAATACAATTATGTCATTGATCTTCTTCAATATAAACTGATCCACCCGACCTCTTTCACTCAGAATCATTTTTTCGAGAGCAATGGAAATAATGTACATTTGGTTTCTAGATTAAAGATCTAGTAAAATGTTAAAACAGTAAAAGTTTCATATCCTTGTGTACCTACTTATATATTATAGTAATATAGCAGAGATGAAAATAAATGCAAATAAGTAGGTATATAATATGTGTTCCAAGTTCAAAATTCAATAAGTTACCAAAACTTTAAGAGTAGGTATATTATATTATATATTTTTTCGTATACATTTTAAGCAGAACTGTAGAAGCTGTAGAAATGTGTTTGAATGTAATGTGAATTAAAAAATATTTAACTAACTTTACATTTCGCCAAAAATGTCACCGTTATACAGTTACTATAGTGCGCTTACACCATCATCGTTACTGCTTAACATATTATTTACTGAACGGTATCACGGAGAACGTTAAACAGATTACAGATACTTATTTGAGACCGTGGAACGACGATGGCGCAGAGATGGTTTTCGGTTCCAACGAATAATGTATTATATATACCGCTAAAATACCGTAGACAAATCGCTTCTCGCGACGACAAACCTCGGGGCGACTTCAACGGTGCGCTATTATTCAAACAGCACCGCCGCGATGCCGGTCAGAGTTTCCGGGAAAACATTTGTCTCGACGCGCGCACAATAATATATTATATACGTATAGTATAGTATAGTACGTTTTATTGCTCGCCGAAAGTGGTTACGTAATTAAAATCGTACATCCGCCTCCGGGATAAAACGAATAAGTACATTATACATGTATAAAATAATATATTATCATCGGTTAAGGCGCGCGCTTTCCCAGCGGATTGCATAGGTATTACCGCAGACCTCGCCGTCGTTTTCCCGGGGAAATACTTTCTCTTGAGCAATTTTTCCGCCTCCTCCGACCCGTCCCTGCCGCCGCCGAATCCTGCAGCAGTGCGATGAATTTAGCGGGGGTGCATCGGGGCGCTTTAAGGTTTAAGTTTAAGGTTTAAGAGCAGATCCTTGGTTTTCTTAGAATGGCATAAAATATTAATGTGCGTTATACAATACTACATATTATCAAAAACTTTTAATCAAATCAATATAGGTATTGAACCACGAAAAATAGTATACAAATAATGTTCAAACATGATATTATAGAATTGTTAATTGGACATGGATTTATTTTTACTCGTTCACAATAATCGTACATAATAATGTTTAATAATAATAATTAGGTAATAGAAGAAGAGGATTGTGGGGAAAAAAAATCAAAATGTTACTGTTGGTGATGGCCGATGGGATGTTAGAGATTCTGCAGAATCAGTTTTATGAAATTTTCGCTTAAGGTATGACAAGGTAGATTCTAACACGCACACCATGGTTATGGCCGTCATATTTTCTAGTTCAGTGTCTTTCAAGAAAACACTTTATCGTTGGCCGTTTGCCCCTTATTCACTAGTTTCACGCATTTTAACCGAATCGACATGCACTCATCGTAGGTGGGCCACAATATTATGCTTTTTTTCATACAACTGACGTAAAAACACGTTGACTTACCCTGTATAAAACAAAATATATGTACAGTATAATTTGCAAAGTTAGAAACAGAGAGAGAGAGAGAGAGAGGGAATAAATATTTTTTACCAGCATCGCGGTACCTACTGGAAATCCGGTTTTATTTCTTATTGCCTGGATAAATTAATAATATTCTAAACGTGTTACGCCCTTCCATACTATATGTTATAAATTCTTAATTTTGGAAATGAATCCGTAATAATTTTGTTTTTTTTTTCTCATTTGAAAAATGTACAACTTGTACACAAATTTGGTTCAATTATAACATATGAGTAATTAAAAGGTAACATAATTGGGAGTAAATCACGTGTGGAAATATCACATAATGGGATTACAGGGGATAGAGATATTTTATTATCTCAAGAGGTCTCAACACCGTTATCATTTAAGAAAACGGGGTGGATTTTCAGGGTTTTTCAATCTTTTAGAACATGCTTTAGCTACTTCGCTATATCCGTATGGAGTTAAGTGTCTTTGAGTAGCGTGTCGCTTAAAGACATAATATATGGAACGGGGTGCATTGAGGATAATGCGAAGTACTCGAAATCAAAATACTTATTTGTATTTTGTTGGTATTAGTATCGTTAAGATCAAAAAAAAAAAAAAAAAAACATATAATCCGAATTGATAAAAACATTTCGGTTTATCCAAATCTGTAAATAAAAAAATGGGGAAAAATTTTTTTACACATCATGTAAATAACCTTGAGTAAAAATAGCATAAAACCGCAACGGCGAAAAACTAATGGATACAATAGGTGATATTACAATGATATTTTTCCTTTTCGTTATTGGATCTGAAAACATCTGTAAGTAATATAAAATGAATGCAAAAACCTATTAACTTAAATAATATCAAAAAACTTGAAAACAACAAACATTTCATTAAAAGATTATTAAAATTATATTTTAAAATGTCTTGACACCACGTCTTATAAGTATTATTTTATTTGTTTGTGAGTTTATTAAATTTTTATTACAAAATATCTTTAGTTTAACGACTTACTAATTAAAAACACATTTTCGTATAAATACTATATACGTCTAACCACAGAATCGTTCTATCGTTTTTTTTTTCAACTATCAATGCATTTTTCAATTTTATAACGTATTTATATTTAAAATATGCAGTAGTATAATTTATATAATACTTGTTTTAATTTTGGTAAATATTTCAAGTTTTTTTCTAAACGGTTTTTTTTAGTGAATAAGAAATTAAAATATTTTGTATAACGAAACGATTACATTTTTAATTAAATAAAATACTCAATTATATGATTATTTTATCATAAACATATTTACCGAGTTTTTATCTTCAACAAAATATGCTGATAATTGTTTTAGGTATAATTCCATATTGGTTGTAAGATATTGTTATAACAAATTCAATTTGTATGTAGACTTCATGTATAATATTGGTCTTGTTTCCATTTTAAATAAACTTTAACTAAATTAATATTTTTAATTTCATCTTAAACATCGAGAACCCATAACTTTTTTTTAGAATAAACAAAATAATCAAAAACATTGAACATTTTCTCATAAGTTAAAATTTAAAATAAAAACAAAACGCTTAGTTTTTTCAATTTTATCAAATTCAGTAGATTCGATTTTTTATTCAAACAAAACTGCTGAAAACATAATAATATATGAATACAAGTTTGGTAAACTGTTCTATTTACATACTCTTTGAATTTCATTTTCATTTTTTAAAAAGGTGTTGAGTAAGTCACTTAATATGGTTTTGTCTAAATATGTTCCTGAAAACAGAATAAAATATATTATTATAGACATTTTAACGATTTTTAAATTTTGTGGATATACTAGCTATAAGAAAAACGGTTGTAATAAAAAATGAAATGTCAAACATCTTAAATCTTCAGAATTTTTAAAAGGTTCAACAAAAATGAAAGTTTGAGTTCGAACTTTAAAACGTTACATTTGTTAAGAAATATTCCAGAGCAAAATAAGTACGAATACAATATTAATGGAAAACAGTAGTTTAAAGATCCAGTATATTTATGGAACATATAAATACACATGTTATACAAAATATAATAAATTCTCTCCATGATGATTTTCATAAAGAATAATTATGTTGATTATTTTAAATCATTTAACATAATATGAAATCTTGGGACAAAATATTCGTAAACTTCGTATATTACGCTATTCGTAACTTTTAGCACTAGGTATTTTAATAATCATTTTCATGATAATGATTAATAAAATTATTTTGGTATATACATTATTATAGTGTAATAAAACACCGTACTAGTGATAAAAAACAACTGACCGATAAGAATTATTCTGCTGCCCGGCGGTACTTCTGCCAGATTGTCAGATATTTCTTGGAGCTCGAACATGTCGTAGACGCTTTGTATCATGACTATTGAACCGTCCGCTAATCTGATTACGCCCTGAAACACATTGTGTAACGTACAGTGTACATATTCCATATACATTTTATAACACGCGTACGCTTTAAACACACACACATAAGACAACTACACCCTTAGCGTATGTACAACTGTAGTGTTAAATCAAAAAAAAAAAAAAAGACACGACCCAACACCACCGAATGATCAAATGAAAAATCAATGTGAATTCAATTTCCGACTGTACACACACCGATAGTGGAGAGCGGGTAGTTGAAGAATTTTCCGCCACAATACACATGCGCGGGGAGGGGGAATAAGGATTAATGGCATCGTATAATATCGTTTGCTATTTTCCTCGTACACATAATAATCATATAATGTGTTACACCAGTTTGTTTTCGTCGGTATTTGCACAGCACCGCCGACGGTTTTTTTTTTTTTTAAACTTGCCAACGAGCGCTCGAAATGAAATTCCCAAGCCCACCCGTGCACCCCTAAGCCCGCGAGACGCGCACGCGCACCGGCCGTTGTTTGTGTAACGGACCCTTCGCTTTTGGGGGCGTTAATCACGGTTTAATTAAAACATCAAAGGCACGGCCGAAACTTGCACGACTGATTGGTAAACGCCTCCACGCGCTGTAGTTACACGCAGATCGCGCGACTTTGACGGATTATTAACACGCCGAACAGCACACGCGCCGACGAAACCGCTTATCGTCTACGCGCTGCCGGAAAACGGGTTTGATTCGGATTTGCGGGATGATTTTAACGAGCCCGAAACTGCGGCTTGTCATAGTAGTTGTTACGCACGCAGCCGTCGTCGCCACTCTACAACAATATCACTATTCTGTACATTGTAAACTCTCTTTCGACTAGCACCGTTGCCATTAACATTGCCGTTTACATTAATTGTTCATTTATGTAACGGGCCATCAGCATGATGACTGTGTAATACAACACAGAGTAACATTATTTATCTTACTTCTTATAAACAGCATCAAATCAGTCGTAGAAAGACTATGATAACGATGAAAAACATGAATAAAAAAAAAAAACTATAATTATGGTGGACAAATTTAGTCAACATCAAATATTGTCCGTGAAATACTAACATAATACGTGTATTGAGTAATAATTTGTTTTATAGATAACACCTTGTTGACACGAACAACTGCTAATAAATCGTTATATATTAACATAATACCTAGTACTTATTGTCGTCGAGATAAATAGAATCTATGATGTGTATCGTATAAGTTTGCGATGGATATTATTATCATTTTTTGAATGCGGCAAATCAAAAACCAGTAAAACAGTGGGTTGACTTAAAATAAAAGTCGCGAAACGCTGCGGTATAATATAAAGACAATGCGTAATAAAATTCGATCGACAGTAGAATTGTTAATACAAAATATATACATATAACATATTATGTATCAATATAAATAGTTAGGTAATAAGATTTCCAGAAAAAAATGTTAACGTTTGTTAATTTGTATAGATTCTATGACCTTATAATTAGAGTAGACACTCACTGCAATTTATAAATCAATATCCTCAATATCGTTTTCACAACTGGTCCAGAATTGATGGAAAAATCGTGTTACGTGCAATAGAAACAGTAAATATAAGTGAACATTCTTCGTGAAGTCCAATAGTTACCCCACAAGTGTGCAGGTAACAGCCAAAGTTATCAATTCAGTCGGAACCAAGTAGGTACAATAAATCTACTTCGAGATTAATATAATACTGTTTTTGTTAAAACGCATAAAAATTGCTTATACATACGTGCACACACACACACGTGAATCATTCGGAAAAAAATCACACGAGCGCAGAAATTGCAGTTTTCCCGGATATATCCTGCGCCTACACCATAACGACGATCGACGCGGGAAACTTTTATAACTATGTATATAATATGATTGTGAAGCGATTGAAATATTTGTGGTGGCGAGCGTTTTCACGTGCCGTGTAAACGTTTGGTGGTCGGTATGAATAGCACTCCCCAACAGCACGATATTCGGTTTCCCTCAGTTGAATGATCAAGCTCCGGTGTATAGGGGGTCGGGGGGAAATTCGAAAACTGTACATCTAATATCGTTGTGTTATCGAAACGCGTGGAAAACGAGAAGAACAAAAAACTTCAAAACCCGTAGAATTGCGGTAATAACGATGTTTGTCGAGCCCGGAGCCGCTGCAGCAATATATTATGTACACATGTAATATATATATATATATATATGGGCCAGGACCAGCGGCTGTGTTGTCCGCAAACTTCCCTGCGAGCATAGCGTACATATGCAATAACAATAATATTATAACGCACGCGCGCGCATGTGTAGATTGCGTGTAAAATACACGTCAGCAGTCAGTTTAAAATTTAATAAAAACATTTTGACGCCCGGCGAAAGCGTAGGCAGCCTCACAAAAGCATTCCGTTCGCGCGTGCCGGTTGTTCTCTCCCGCCACCGCCGACGTATAATAGTCGTCGTCGTCGTTTCCCTCGTCGACTTAGCCGCGCGTGAAGTGCAAATTTTACACACTCGAAAACCCCACCAGCCCGGTCCCTATCCCTATCATCATGTCTCATCCTTATAATAGATATATATACATACATTTAAGGATATGTGCATACGTGTTTTCTCCGTTTTATAATGTATACGTTTATGCTCTTCGCGAGCACACGCACATACCACCGTTACCGTTATTAACACGTTCTCATATCCCTCTCCTAATATTATTGCTTCTATTTCTGATGATAATCGCGTATGTGTGTGCACGGGTTTCATTGTTTTCGGGCGAGGAGCGAAAACAAACGGTGTAACATCGATCTTCCCGGATATTTTTTTTTTTATATACATACATTTTTAAATAAAAACACTTGCAATAGTATTGCTGAATTAAATTCAACTGTCGAAAAGGGTTTGTTTATATTTACTACTGGGGAAATAAAAAGCTATTTATCTATTATACTGCATAGGTACTATCCATGTTAACTGGCTTATTGAAAAGAAACGCTGCGTTTATATGATACCTTGGTTGGAAAAATGTAAATATCTATCAAGTAAGTATTGGAGGTTTCATTTTGCAAACATTGACAATTTGAGTGATTGAAATGTAAATATTGTTAAACTTATAAATAGCAAGTATCTGCAGTACTTAAATGCAGTTTTTTGAATCGATTATAGAAAATATTTAATTTTTAAATACAAAAAAATTAATATAATAATATAATACTTAACAAAAATGAATATATAGGATTTAATAGTTTGATAAAAAAAAAAAAATACTATAAACAAGTTAACTATCCAAAAGAAACTCGAATACACATTCGACAAATTATGTTTAATGCAATGCCAATTATTATATCGGTTAAACGTAAGTAAAGTGTAAAGAACTTGCGTATAAACCAACTGAATGACAAGTGTAGTATAATGCCAGAACGATAAAAGCAGTGGAACAACATTTGGGTCGAAAATAGTGAAATATTTGGCAAAGATGTTGGAAAAATTAGCGTGCCGAGTTTAATATACGCGTATGTTATGTCTGGTTGAGACAAAAAAAAAAAAAAAAAAAAAAAAACAATAAAAAGAAAAAGGGTGAACAAAAAGAAAAAAACAACTTTCCAGACTGGGTTTCATATAAATATTATGAGAGGACTATGCACATTCTTGGTCGGCTTACGCGGCACCAGCACGGAGCCTTTGCATTGTCTGTTTATTAGATTTGGTCGGCGTGAAATTACTATCAGGCCTTTCGCTGACTTGCCCATAAAACATTCGGAGAATGCAAATCGAAAGCCGGCCGTCGTATTATCACCCTTTACTCCAGTTTAAACTATACATATACATGACAGCGCAATATATCACATGTTTCATTATTTGAAATACAATTGATAGAACTGTAATTCATGTAGATAGTGAATAAAAGACATTTCAAACTTTACAGTATATTTACTTTGGATCCCAACCAATAAACTAATGATTTATAATAATAATTTTAGGAAACCCGTAATATTTTGACTATATTTACTACACTGCAGCACATTTTAAGGTCATGTCATAATGAATAATTTGTATAGATCGTGTAGTTCAATACCATTCTGCAGATATATCTAGCTTAAAATATTAAACTAATTCTTAATAAACCAAGTTAATTTTTGTTTTTATAATATCTAGAATAATGAGTTATTGTTAATTATAGTTAATTATAAAATTAAATCTCTACTTCAAGGAATAAAAATAAAAATAATTAGTAAACTACTCTTGAATCTATATTGATATAATATAGTTTAATATTTAATATTGGTAAAAAATATCGTAGAAAATTCAACAATTTAATTTGCTCTGAGTAAGATAGGTAATCCCTAATGAAATGATAAAAAATTCTGTTATAAAACAACAAAAACAAAAGAGTTTATCACGGATTCGTAAAAAATTATGAGATAATTGATCTTGTTTTGTATTTATTTATATTTGATGGTAAATAAAACGTGTAATATTATTATTAATCAAACTTTGTTTAGAGATCCCTGGGGTTAAAAATATTGAAAAATACATAGAATTATACAGGAAAAAAAAATTCTCAATCATATGCCCAATTTTATAACATTTACATAAAAAGTATTATGATATCAACTCAATCAATGAAGAAGTGTTCAAATTTCATGAATAGGATAAAACATTGTATTGTTCATGACAAAGGCCATAAGGTCTATAGGTAATAGTATTCATATCGGTATATAAATATACATCAAAAGTGGATTTAATAATGTTGCTATATGAAATAAAACCCTAAATTTAATTTTGATTTCAAATACTTTGAAAACTCAGTAACTACTTCACATTGTATAACAAAATATAAAAGTTCTAAGATACCATTACTATAATACAAAATATTACTGTAAATATAACTATTGTTATTACAATTGAAAACGATTAATAAATAATTTCGAAATTGATGTATTAGAGCATTTTATAATTAAATCTCAAAAATATAAGACTCACCTAAAGTAAAATCATTAAAATCATTAAAAAATTAAGTACGAAGGTTACAATTATTTTACAAATATCGTTAAGATTTTTTTCTCTTATGGGCTGAAAAAAATTGAAGATCATAAAAAAATGGTTTTTTATTTAAACTATTTACAACTTATTTCCTTCATCGTAATTTATGTATTTAACTTATTGCTGTATATAAGATGTCACGTACAAGCGTAGACATATTGATGTTGATTTATAACGGCCATGTTAGAGTTATTCACGATATTATCGCATAATGCCGATCATGTTAGAATTCGGGACGATAATGTCGATGTGCTAGGAGTGGAGTCGTTTGTGCAAGGTATGCAGGCTTTACAGGGAGACGAATTCCATCACGGCTTTTGTAGGTAACACCCGAAAATTAAAAGGAAAGGGGTCTACGTGATGTCAAAGGCTTATGTTGGCCACAAACCCCTTTTATTATTATTAATATTATTATTTTTATTATTATTATTATTATTATTATTATTATTATTATTATTATTATTATTATTATTATTATTATTATTATTATTATTATTATTACAGGAGTCGGATATCGAGTATTCCCACTTGTTCTTACACCGTTTCCTTATCACGTACTTACACGGACTACTCGTCGTATATATAATATAATAGTACACGTGTACATAATAATATATTGGATACTTAGATACAACGCTCTTTACAATGAAGTTTCAGAAAATGTTTTCCTTCAGCTAATTGAAATCAATAAAAAAAATGTATAATATGTAATTGAAAATGGATTTTAATCATAATTTATTTGTTATAATAGCTGTATAAAAACCTTTTAACCACAATGTATGTAGTTAAAACCATATGTATGACTAAATAATATGATTAAGGAAAAATAAAATTACTTTTAATTATTTAATTTTTTTTTTTTTTTACCAAGAATGTTTTCAATTAAATAAATTATTGTAAAGTTAATCTTCATTAATCTCTCGCTCAGTGGTTATTACTTATTTCGTAACAATAAATATTATGTACATTGGGTGTTTGAGTATATACATATTAAACAATGCATTACTAATAATTTTCAAATAATTACATTTAAATATCAGTCGCTTTAACTCAAAAATAAAAGTTCATCAAATAATAGACTCATAGAGCGAAGCAAAAAATTTATTGATTTTCAATTGTGTTTATGATTCTGATTCCTAGGATTAATGCTATACATCTATAATGAAAATTGTATTTATAAGTGATTTAATAAGATAATAAACATAGACCCGTTCAGACGTATATAATGGTACTTTGGAGTTTAAAGATATAACTTTATGATTGTTTCAATACAGACAATATACAAGTAGAAGACCATCATCCGCAGTCGGCAGGACATTGGTTTTATCCCAACTGTTGTATTAAATACATTTTAAACATCGCTTAAAGAATTGCACAATTTAATATTTTTATACTTATGGTTAAAATCTCAAGATTATATATATATTATTATTTTTTTGCTCCCTATTCAGATTAGAGTAATAAAATCTTTTGAATAATTAATAAATAAATTTAATAGAAATACAGTTTTTTTAAATTAAGATTTTATTAATATAAACAAAATTACCTGTTGACAAACTGTACACGATAAATACAATTTTCAGTTTATCTATTCATTGTAGTCGCTATATGTACCTATTAATACATCATTTTAATTGATTTAAATAAGATGATGGAAGATAAATACTAAATACTAAATAAATAATAATTAAATAAATTGTACCTAGTATTTTTTTAAATTTTTTTTTTGTGATTTATCTACGTAGATATATACACAATAATAACATGTAAGTTTCAAGTTTGTAGAATTTAGTTCAATAATTTCATATTAATACATTTCAATGTATAAATATCGTATACCTAACTAAATATTTTTTAATGAAAAAAAAAAAACAGGGATTTGACAATTTATTTATTATTTTGATTTGAAGTTTTATTGATGATACAAATACAAGACAACCTATTTAAAAACGTACACGGACAATGAGTGAATGACAAGATTGGTTTGCACGAGTGTAAGGAACAATTTTGAGATATATTTAAGTCTATTTACCGTTGGCTGTTTACGGTTTTGCTGTCAAAGCAATTTTGAAAAGGACGTTTCTATCCAGCGGGGTTCATCAAAGCTATAGGGGGAGCAGAGTAATCCGCAAGCTGAAACCCAATAATATATATTGAATAATAACTCCGATGCATAAGGCTTTAAACCGATGACAATGAATAAGCAATTAAATTATTGTCATAATATTTATTGATCTTACTGTAGTTTCATTTTAATGTAGGCATGATAGGGATATAAAATAAATTGTATTATAATATATCAATATGAAATCAATTTAATCCAATAAAGTATAATATTTTGTTTCCATTGAAAATAATATTTTTAGTATTCAAAATAAGGGATTTTTGTTTATATTTTTTTAAATAAATTTGAAAGATAACCTATTTCGAGTTAACGAGTTATTTAACGCTTATCTATAGATAATTTGTACTTATACTAATCAACAAATATATTTTCAAGTATTTATAACTAATAGGTTTTTAAAAAACTCTATAATTAAGTGATTATACTAAATGAGTTATTAAATAGCGTTAGATACTCTATAAATTATTCCAAAATTTCAAATCGATTAAAATATTTAATAACATAATTTAAATATGATAGAAGTACTTTATTAATTACAGAATTTAATAAGATTCCTTTAATAAAATTATACTGAAACCTCAAAGGTAAATCGTTTAAAAAAATGTTGACTTGAAATAGTCAAGCTCTTATTAGAGTTACAGTTTCTTCGAGGTAAATGCTATTATTTTAGTTAGTTATAAAAATAAAACATAAAGAATAAAAAACATTATACTTGTATGATATATGTGTATAATATAATAGTATAGTCTAGTATAGTAGAATCTATATCAGAGGTTTTTTCAGGATAAAAATGAATATTTATTGGAAAATTAAATTTTCTAGAGCATTATGTAATCAAATAAAAATAAATACCTACATAAAGTTAGTTCCTTCAAACTTTCATTACATTTTTCTAAGTTCTATAATAAATGTAGAACTTCATAAAGAAACTTTTGCCAAAAAATGTCAAAGATTCGATGTGTTTTAAATGTTGCTATAATATTACGTCAAAATATTTTTAATACAGTGATACGTTATCTCATATAACAGTGTTATTTAGTTGTAATGAATACATATTAATCATACTTGAGATGATTTATATGGTTCTGTGGTAGTCGATTTTTAAGACCATTATAGGTTACCATTGAAGATATCGTACATAGATAACATTAAAATACATCGGAGGCCATATAATGTTTATCATTGGATCCAGAAAATCATTTTGTCCAAACAACTTTGACCATGTTAATCATGCAATCGATATACAATGGATAAAAATGCGATCTGGGAAGATAAAAATCGAAAAACTATCCGTCGGTACCTAAACCCTAGTATGGACCTGTGTCTGTGATGTACACATATAATGTGTAGAGTATACATGTGTATATATATATATATATATACATATACATACATAAGGGCGCGATTTGTTTACGGGGATGAAGTCATACAAGGGTGAGGAGTGTATGTGTACACATGAGTCTACCTGATCCACGGCCAATTGATTACATCTGGAGGGAGGATTAGTCCTGTATGGAATTAAATAGGGATTTATCAACAAGAAAAATGTAGGTACGCACAATGGGAGCTGTCTACAACAATTAAATACGAAAAAATCGCAAACACACGTATAATATAAATATGTACGTAAATGTTTTGGGGGGACGGGGACGAAAGCTGAAGAGTAAAAAAAAAAGAAAAAAAAAGGGCAACGAACATTATTCTCTGGCAAATAAGGCCGTTCGCGCGCGCATGTATATACGCGCACGTGTGTGTGTGTGTGTGTGTTTGTACAAAAGGGTGAGCCCTGCAGGATATGGATTTCGAACGTGGATGGAACAGCCGGCCATTTCAATACATGTTGTTGACGAATTGTAGTACAATAGGATACGGACTGAAATTATTACGATAAACGAAAATATTGTTCTCCGTGTCTATACACCCCTAAATAAAAAATACGTAACACGTTTCAATAATAATTATTGTTTCTTTGAACTCGTGTATCCAAAGAGATAGAAAAAATGACGGTTATGTAACGATTCATAAGATAAATGTATATATATATATATATATATATATTATATCTTCACATACACAAAGTTTATAACAATTACTAACTCGCATAACTATAACTACGTAGAAACTGGTAGATATACTTAATTTTTAGCCATTTCTAAAATGTTTTATAGGTATATACCTGGGTTTATGTATGGGTAGAAATTTAAAGTATTTTTAGCAAACATTTAAATAAAATTCAAAACAATAGAATATTGAACGTATTATTACCTAAGGAACAATATCGACTGTAGATTGCCTGGTATTATTCTATACATTATAACGTTATAAGTGTATTATATTGTATTGTTATATATTTAACACTTACTTTCATTCTAATTATATTTGAATCATTTCCCATCGAGTTTTTCACCGCGTTCTCCCATAAAATATGGCAAACAAAGCCATCCAAAGAACTTCTTGAAATGCCATCGGGAACTTCTAACGTAACAGTAGTGATGTCCTTAAATCATACGAAAAGTTTATAACATGTATAAATTCAAAATACTATTGATAACATGTTTTCGTATATTATATAGCATATATAAGTATAGATAATATATGTTTATATATAGTTACTTGGCTTATATGCGATTTTCCTTCAAAGCTTTCCACGTTTCTTATCATCTCATCGACCCTAGAAAAAACCATAATAATATGTGAATAATTTGAATGTGTAATAAATTCAGACGATTTTCCAATAAAATAAAATTGTGGTTGATAAATTGTTGAAAATACGGTTTTACATAAAATGTAAATAAATCAGTCCGCAATTGTCAAACAACAATAATATGGCGCAATGGGCAAGGGGTCTATCGATGGAAGTTATGGTCAAAAGGCCGATGGAAAGTCAAGACCCCCTAGGCATGCGACCACCACCACGACTATTTAAATGGATTAGAGATAAGCCTCAGACTAATAGGGTGTTTTTATTATCGTATATGATTATTGCGGCTACCACACATTTCGTATACGAATATAATATATAGTGTTTTCAATGTTTGGAGATCCGAAATATTCAATAATAATAATAATGATAATAATAATAATAATAATAATAATAATTTATTTTCCTTAATAACGTACACGTGAGCATTTGGAAGTCATAATGTTGGGTTTCTGATCTAATGAATCGTAAATTCTCTAATGAAAGGGATAAGCGGGTTTATGGCACTTATGGCACGTTTTTGGAAGCAGCTTCCTCGCGGTGATATTAGTTCAATTTTATGGGATCTACAAAAGAGGGTCATTAATACTTATGACTTATATTAATATTTCATTCGCGGTATTAGTTTGGTTATAATATTTATTTTATTTTATATTTTAATACATAACTTTATCGATTTTGTTTGCGAAGCTTAGTTTATAAACAATTCAAAAACGGCTAAAATAGCATAAAATATGACTCACGTTTATTCTCGCAACAACAGTAACATACATAAACATTTTTTTTTCAATACAAAAAATTGTTTTATACTCACAAGTAACGTAGAACATAATGGTATATCTATTTCAAACTTTTTAAAGACTTCTAAATTAAAATATAGTTACTCTAGATGTATTTTTGTAAATAAAACATAATATGTTAATTTTAGTAGACAGTAATAAATACACATTTGATCTTTTAGAATTAAGCTGATGATAAATTGTACAAAATGTGTTTATAACTATCAGACTTAAAATTTGTGAGAAAAACAAGAACTTCATTAATAATAACAATCGCAATTCTACTAAAATGATTTTTTTTTAATAAAATAGGTAAGTCATATTTCAACAATGTTTTAAACTATAATACATTGCATACAATATGTTATAATTTAGATTTATTTAAAAAAATATATACAAACAGTTATATTATATTTTAATTTTGATTTTATAGTTTTCATAAGAATGATTATTGATATGGATAAACTACATTTTCTACACTAAATATTTGTTTTAGACCCTAAGTAAGTACTTACCTCGGAATATACTTATGTGTAAAATACGACCGATAACGTATAAAAGGAATACAAGTACGTCATAAGAAATAAACAAATATACAAGAAATATAAACATGTATGTTTATTACGACGGAATAAATTATATTAACAAAGAAATGTGCGTTCAATTTTTTATTTTTTATTAAATAAGTATATGTACATTTATAAGTACCAGCTATAATAATATGTTTAATAAGTGATAAAAACTGAACACAATAAGATTAATATAATTATATACAATTATTTTAAACATAATAATTAATAGGTATACACAATATTCACACAATTTTTGTATGTCAATCATTGGTATGTATTATAAAATATATAGTTTAATAATTAAAATATTTTTATTTTCCTAAAAACATTTTTTTTTTTAAGATATTATTTCGCCTTTCGATAACGAACTTGATGAAAGACATGCTCAGATTTAAGAAGAAAAACCAAAGCAACAAACAATGTAGTAATAATTAATTATATTAAGATGATGAATGTTATGGGTTCAAAATATAATTTTCTTTTGATCATTAAGGGTTCTGGAAATTATGGTTATACATATTATATATTGTTCCTCGCAGTCATTAATTACATGATATGTATATAATTTTACCTTGTAAAACGAATAATTATAACATATATAAGTATATATTATAATATTATAATAATAGACAATAACAATAATAAATTTAACATGGACGCAATGACGATAACCGAACTCGTTGGTGGTTCATTATACGTCAAACGATAATGTGCACAGTGGCGGTTTTACGGGGGGGGGGGGGGTCCAAGGGTCTGTGCCCCTCGGATCCCAAGTTTAGGCTGTGATACATTATCCGCTCGGGCCGCTTGGGTTTTGACAGTATTTTTTTTTTATAGCTATTACGATTTTTATATGCGGATATAGGTACACTTATACCTACATAACTCTGATGATTTCATCTTTATTATATGCCTAGCCACATTATCAGTTTCAACATAATCTAATGAACGTACCTTTTCGAATCTTAAGAGAATCAAAACTTATTTGAGGAACACCATTGGAGAAGTAAGTCATAAAGGAAATCATAATTCATATTTTATAATATTAAATATAATTTGCTTATTAAATATATCAGAAAAGATTAAATGGTCTGGCTATGATGTGCATACATAAGGATTTTAAATTAACGGCTGACGAAGTTTTAGAAGAATTAGTAAAAAAAAAAAACGAAAAGTTGATTTTGTGTTGTAATAGTTATAACTAAAATGCTGTTTTTTTATGTAAGAATTAAATTTTATTTAGTAATTATTCATGGGTTAAACTTTTTTGTATTTATATATTATGAGATAATGTTAAAGGACACCCCCCCTCCCAGAAAAAATTCAAAAAACCGCCATTGAATGTGCATATATCGTTCTGTATAACAGCGCGGCGACGGTACGATATAATATGTTACATTACGTAGGTACCTATACGTATGGTCGTAATGACTGCAGTACGATAATATACAACATACATATCATGATATATGATATTATATGATACATCAATTTATCATACGATTGCGATTGAAACGTATTATGCCTTCGTCGTACGGTTTAACAATATATAATATATTACAAAAACACGCGCGCTTAACAGGCACGCGTTGGCCACCAGACCGCAGACAAGCCTCTGATATTATACAAAATAATATTACATTTATATCCGCAGTGTACACACGTGATGCGAGATGGAAATCATAACGTGTAAGGCGATAATAACTCCGGGTCGGAGCAGATGCGCGTGCAGTAAACGAGCGGCTAGCACGTGACGTGTGTATATATATATATATGGACATAATACAGTACATATACATGTATTAGCCCTGTATACCGGGCGCGGGGGAGTGAGCAACCGAAAAGGGTTAATTATTTATGGTGGTTTAATAACGCGAAACTCGGTTGGTAGCGGCGACGGGTGATTTTCCGTCCCGTCCCCCGCGCTACGGGTGGAGCTGCTGCAGCGCGACGCGCCGTCGCCGTGTACGCGGGGCCTTAATAACCGAACGCGCCGAAACATTCTCTTTTCCGCTCTCTTGAGCCCATTAGCGCACCACTGCTGCCAGCGGTGTACGTAAAATATCGCGTCCCTTCCATCCCGGTCTCGCCAAGTCATTGTGTAATCGTAGTCAATACTTTACCCGCAACGTTGTGTACGCCGCACGCACTAGGAGACAGTAGGTACACCACGACGTGTGTGACGTGATGCCGTTCCACGAGTTACACCCCCCCTCTCTCCCCGATCGGACGGTACCCTACAGACATTTTTCCATCGAGAACCCGGGAAGATAATATAATATTGCCAAGAACAATATGCTTCGACCCGTCTCCGAACAAGACGATGATGGTATAAATTACATAATAGACAATATTCATAAGATAATGATTATTGTTTTCCTCGTCAGCTCGGGACAGTGGTAATAGAATTTTATAAGAGAAAATTATAAAAGGCAATAACATAATTTTCATAACGTTTTTCAAAAAATATACATTCGGATTTATAATGGAATGTTGTCAAGGAATACAATGCCAACACCGCGCTATCGTGTTTGTAATAATTCAGAATTCTATAATATTTTTGGTCATCATCAATACTAAAAACACATGAATAGATTGCATGTATTTTGTAAATAATTTATTATATTAGTTAACTATTCAAATGTGTACTTACGTACTACACCAATGAATAATTTGATAAACAACTTTATTATTATAATAAAAACGGACTGCTCACTTTGTAAGTTATCTTGCGACAAAATTTATCTTATTTCGTAGTTCATAGTATAAAAAAATTAGTATAAATAAATGATTATTAATTAATTTTTTTTTTTATTGATCTTGAAATTTACATTTCCGCTTCGACAGCTGAGGCCATTAGCGTTATTATTTCAGTAAGTAATGTCACGAATCACTTATTATACAATAAAATACATTCCTTATGACCATAAGTGCACTTTCTGCCAAATGAAAATGAAATAGGTACATAAGGTCGAATTCGTAACTTTTTATAAGAATGCATATTTGCATGTAACCATTAGGTACTCGTATATTGAAAGTTGGTAATATATTAACAATATATAAATAAATATATTATTTGTATAAATTAATAAAAATGTTGTTTTTATTTAACGATTAAAAAAAAAAAATGAACCAATTACCTCTCTTATTTATAAATATTTAGGGTAGTATATAATAATTATTTTGATTAGAGTCAAATAATGGCACACAACACATAATATGAACAGTGAACACGATATAAAATACAAACGCTGTATTTTACATTTCTCAAAAACTACAATGGATATTTGAATACAAAAGAACGAATAAAAAGGATCATGAAGTATAGTATAAATGTATAATAACTAACCAAACTGCCCAGAAAATAGGTCAAAGATATAATATAAAACAATACTGAATCTTTCACTTGAAAACGGTGAAATATTGAATGTTTTTTATAGGTATGTACATATTTCGTAGTCCATTATACTGATAATTATATTATTATAAATATAATATGTTAATATCCTCTTAAAGTCCATGAATAAGTAAAAATAATGAATTTATATTTGTTGATATGATAATGCCAGACAATTTTTTAAGCTCCAAGTTTGAATATTGTTGATAATAGTCTTTAAACTAATTGCATCATTACCAGAATTATTTACGGAATTATCAGTTTAACAATGCCATGCCATCAGTCAAAATATAAAAGAAAAGAACTTTTGATGACATTAGAAATGTCATTTATGGAAATATTAAAAAGTATAAAGTTAACAGATGGTTGTCTTTAGACTAAAATTGTGTGCAGCACAAAACATTTTAAAATATAAAATCTATAGTACAAAATGAAAGTGTGTAGGACAAAAAAATATATATTTTAGCCTCAGGTCGCTTCAAAGAAACCCGGATGGTAAATATTAAATCTAATAGATTCAAAATTAAGATGTTTAACTTTTATTGTACATTCGGCGGGACAAGGGAACGAAACCGGGAAAGTAAAAATAGAGAACCAGAATAAAGGTTATATTTTAAATACCAATTTCCAACGTTCATACATTCAAAATCCTTGAAGACATTTGTATTAATTACATCAATTTTTTGAGTTTAATGAAAATTACTATTGTAACACCTATTTTCATAGTTGAGGTATGGAATCTAGGGAACGCTTTCTTTGACTAAAGAAGGTAACTGACTAGTGATTACCAACATACAGTGGCGTATTTATGATTTTGTCAAGGAAAGTGTTAATGTATCATGAATATACATTGAAAAATAATTTATTGACCTGAAGAGGGCTTCTTCACTCCTTCACTATCTCACACTACCATATTTATCATAAATGTGGCAATTTATATTATTATTAATTATTAGTTGTTGATTCAACTCAATTTCCCGGACCAATAATAGCAACTAATAGAGCATAACATGTGGAGTAAACAGTCTGAAGATGAATATTAAATAATGATCAAATATTTACTTCAGTCATACTTTTCCTAGAATGGACTTTAATCATTTTTAAAGAAGAAAATTATGATGCGAAAATTATTATCGTATAGCGTGCGCGACATAGGCGAAAATCCATATTTAGGGTACTAATATTTTTAACATTAATGTAGGCGTGAGAGTTTCGTCAAAATATAACATAATTATATAAAACACGAAAAATTCTTAAGGCTAACATAAAAAGTTTTGAAAAGTTTAAAATTGATAAATATTTTAGAGAATTGACAATAATGAGTGTTAACGCCTATATCCGCGTTTATTATTTTCGGGTGTATAGATAAACAGTGAGAGACTGGTCAGGTAATATTATGATATCGGTAGAACACTGAATCAACACAACTTAATAAACTAAAAGAGTGGACTGTATTTTAAACATAAAAACAGTAATAATGAACAATTCTCGGTCCAATTCCGGTATAAACGCGACAATACGCGATTTAACAATATTCTAAATAAGTGATCCCGGTGATCATGCAAAATGAAATAATCAACAATCACAATTGAATGAATTGCATTTTACAACTGTGTGAATTGTATTTACAACTGAGTGGAGTCCGGCGCATGCCGGCCTTTTATATCCGTAGCTTACGGTAGCGCGAAAATTCTAGAATTACTCGGCTACGTCGCCTTCAGACCGGTTTTTCCTAGAAAACTCACGTACTGCTGTGCGCACGGCCGTAGACCGGCGTTGCCCGCGAACTACCCTGAGAATATTGTAGACGTTCTCAAATATTCTACGATTAACTATTTCGAACAATGAGAGAGATATTAGTTTATAAGACTTCAAAAAATAATTAAAATTGTTATAGAAAAAACACAAGTGATGGCATTATGACAACAAATGACCGATCAGATTTCTCAACTCCAAGATGTATTCATCGAATTAAAAAATCAATTGCACATTAAGTTAGAGAATAAACTACAGTATTCTATCTGTATTAAATTAGGGGCTAAAGTAATTTACAGTCACACTTTCAATGAGTTGTCATCGAACAAGGATGAAAAAATGCAAAAAAGTCGATTGTAGAACTGCCATGCCGTACCAACCCACTGGCCATTAGTCATTACTTTACATTGCATAGTTATAATACAATGGTACAGAATTTAATTACTAGATAGAAGTATGAGAGAATACAATAAAAGAATTAAGAAATAATTTGTTAGGAAAAAGGCTTATTCCAGAATCTACAGTCCGCATACATAGACAATAAAATGTCCCCAGGCAACAACGTAGGTACGGATTGACCTGAATATCGTAGAAATAGTGGGTCTCATTGAATAAGATGCAAATTGATCTAAGTACATTAATAATAGTATTTGTATTAGTATCAGTATTTGCAAGACATCAATAATACGTTTCAAAATACACAATATGAATAATTTAACTATAAGAATATAGTAGCATTTAAGAGCAAACGTACTCATAAAACTAATATTTTTTCATGCAGTTTAAGAACACAATATAATAATATATTATATATAATACATATATGTAGGTACTTTAATGTACATAATATCAAAACCTACTCTAAAAAGGATAACGGGAAATTTGTAGAGTTTGACAGATGGCAGTGAAGTGTCTAAAGGGTGTGTACCATGAGGGTGGAAAATGATATTTGCTTTATTACACGGTTATTAGTAATCTGACAAGTGGTCTTATGGTTACCCATAAAAGTGCATTCACCAGCATTATACCAGAAAAACTTGTCCTTGTAAAATTACGGGATAATGTTAGGACTTTTGGTTGTCGACAAAACGGCTTATATGTTAAACTTACAATATAAAAGAACTATACATACTTGATACCATTACAAAGGTCTCATCAAGATTAATGTATATCATAGAAAATAATAAGCCCACTTGTTTCATCAGGCAGCACATTATCACAGTTTTCATTTCTAAACTATTTTAGATTCTGAGTAAAGCGAGGACTATACTGGTATTGTTGTGATGTGTGGAATTTTTTTCTTTTTGTCTGTGTATACCATACACGATTTTGGCTAGAAATTGTGATTTCTACAAATCTATAATTTTTCTGAAAGAAAAT
Source organism: Chaitophorus viminalis (assembly GCA_025469195.1). Classification (NCBI taxonomy): domain Eukaryota; kingdom Metazoa; phylum Arthropoda; class Insecta; order Hemiptera; family Aphididae; genus Chaitophorus; species Chaitophorus viminalis. The sequence continues at coordinate 129,768 of JAIPRK010000081.1, forward strand.
TCTGTTCTTGGTACTTTTGGAAAGTCATTTTTTGATTTTCTCGACGGTTCTCTGAGTAACAAAGAAAAAACTGTATAAAAAATTGTAAAATGTTTTTACCGGTGACGGGATTTGAACTATGAAATCGTTATTTTAATTCTCATAGCGAGAGCGACGATAAAAATTTTCTGGGTATTATAATTGAACTATGGGAAAAATATTGGAACCAAATGACTACCAAACTCAACGAAATAAAAATAACGATTTTATCCTGGCCACTCCCCATTAACACACCTAGAAAATATGCGTCATTCATTAATTGTCTCAGAATCGGACATACTTACCCCACTCATTGTTATTTCATGAAGAAAGACGCTCCCCCCCATCTGCTCAAGTTGTGGTGTCTTCCTTACTGTCAAACATATTCTTACCGAATGCAGAACCTACAATATGGAGAGAAAAAAACTTCAAAGGCACGACCATCTAACGGAAATAGTAAGTCCAGATCCAGCCAACATCTTAAAGCTCATCCAATTTCTATCAATAACTAACCTCACTAACTTAATATAAATATCCTTTACATGTATCCACATCATAACATAACTTAGATTTATTTATCTATTTATTACTTATCTGTATATATTTGCTTATATTTTACATATTTATCTTGTTTAATTCATGTTCTATCAGTTCTATGTTGAACACTATTATTAATTAAATCTAAATGTCTTAATATCTATATTATTTAATACACTGTTACATCCAATGGTCACAGCAACCGCGGATCGTTTAATTTAATAAAAAAAAAACTATAAGATCTCTTTCACTCAGTATAGTTTTTTCGATAGCAATTGTACATTGGTTTCAAATTTAAAAGACCCATTCAGCAATATCACTAATTCTTAATATTATAGCTCGCCTATCATGGATCCTGGCCGATCTAGGAGATCTTTTCAACTAATATTGCGCCAAAATAAGCTAAGTACTTCAATTTAAACTATCAACTAACCTTGAACTGTTGGACGCAAAATAGGATTTTAAATCCAGAATTTTATTCAAATCAACTCTAAAAAAAATACCAAATTACTAGTGAATTGCATAATAAATTAATGTCAATAAATCGATAAATATACCTGCTATTTGTTGTCTCGATAATTTCAGCACTTCCATTAACAGATCTAAAATACAAATACACATTAGTATAGAAAAATTAATCTAAAAATAATATGCATTTTACATGGTTATAAATTACCTATTAAGACAATTAGATAAATTACGAGAATTTATATACCTATTCAAATATACAGAAACTTTAAAATTAATAATTTTTAGTTACCTGATAGTTGTCTTCAGCTTCACTAACGTACTGTTATCAACCAAATCGATTTTGTTGATGAGAATAATATCAGCAAACGCAATTTGTCTGCAACAAATATACAAATAAGAAATGTAGGTACTTAATCGTATATACAATGATGTCAAGAAATAGTTCTTTTAAGTCTTGTACAGCGAATTCTCTTTATCAATACTCAAAAAATAGATAATAAATTGCAGATTCTATACAAGTATAATATAACGTTGTTTCGTTTGTCAATATACAGACAAATTGATTACATACACGCTCTAACACATATACACGTATATATACTAACATAAGTTTTTTAGATATTCCACTACACATAAAATCGGAGGAGGGCTGATAGTTTGCAGATTTGATTATATACCGAGACGCATCTCCGTTTCCATGACGTTGATTCGATTTGGACATATTATTTTGTGTCCCGTCGTTTTTGCATAATAAACCCAACAGAGCATGGACGCGTAATCTATTTATGCTTGTCATCAAAACGAGTTTATCCGTTTTTCTGCAATTATTACTAAACCCACCACAATAATCATAAAAATATCCTTGATAACCATTCAGAGAAATAATGTAAGCGTAGATAAAATTAAAATTCAAAATTGTGCTTTAATGTACTTCCCAATTGAATACAAATTTCTTTTAATGAGATAGGCACTTTCATTTTTACACAAGTCAAAAATCTTGATCATATTACCTATGTTATTTTATATGATAATATTGAAAAAATATTTTCTATTCAAAAGAAATATCATTATGGTATACATTGTTATTGTAGAATATGTTTTAGTTAAAAATATTATTTTATGATCATGCATTGATTTTTATAATTTTAATTACTGAAATTTAAAATAGATTTATCACAGGCAACTTAATTTAATACAATTTGAATATTTTTATTTATAAAATTGTTGAGTGAATTTTTCAATTTATTATAAATCAATATATAAATTAAATTAAATTATTATAAATCAAAATTCAAATTAGATATTCAACTTTATTATTGTTTTTGAATTTAAATCGATTTGATAACAATAATTTTAAGACAAACGCTTGACATTTATTCCTTATATTTCATTTCAAGTATAGGTATATCATTATATTTTTGTAATGCAAGATGATTTTAAGTTTTATAAAAATTAGTTCAATACTATGTTTAAAACAGTTCATCAATGTAATTAATAAAAAAAATATTGTCAATAATTAAAACGCTGACTTTTAATACAATTTTTGTCATCACCGTATTAATGTTTGCGTTCATATTTCAAACAGTACCACGAATTCAATGTAAAAGACAAGCGAAGGACATTTCAAATTATCTCTATATCTCAATTTGTTTTAGTATTTGAGCAAAATTCATATAGGTACAAGCAGTGGCGCCCAGAGAGATGAACAAGTAATGCAACTACATGTGCTCTTGCAGAAAGGGGGTGGGTGCCTAAAATCCTAGATCAACGGATGTCATAGATAGATTACTCTACTTTTGTAACAAATACAAGAATAACATCTTTAGAGTATAAGATACTAACAGACATAATATCAAATAATAAATTCCCTTATGATTTGGAGATACCCGCAGGTCGTATATTATACACGATTATTAATAATATATCTATTAAATTGTTTGAACTGTTTGAAAACATTTAACAGTTTAATATCAATATATTATTATGTTTCAACTATAGTGTGTAATAGGTCATAGATATTTTACTTAAAACTTTTACTTTTAAATGTTAATTGCAATATACAATTATTCATATTTCTACTCTGTAAAATGTTTATTTAATGTGTTCCCACTTCCGAAGTATACCATTTTTAAAAGTTTAATAACATTAGGTACATTTGTATTTAGAACTATCCAGGATAAAATATTGATTTGTGGGTTAGATAAATATTTAATCAACAATCTAGCGGTGCTCTTAATGCCGATACGGTATCTAGTAGGTTAGGTTTGACTAGGCACTAAATAGGTGGGTGGGTGTAATTTTTTTAACTGCATATGCTCTCAAAAATCCTCTGGTAGCCACTGTATAGTAAGTTTTATAAATATAGGTCTATAGGGATATACGTTTCAATGAAAACACTACGTTATTGAAAAATAATTAAATAACAACACAACGTGATACGCCTAACAATACTAAACAGTCATTTATGAAATGTGCATTAATTTTCTATTCAAAATGTTAAGATCAATGAATAACTTTAAAATAAATTACGGCCCTAAACGTGACGCAAGCGAAATATTAAATTTATTTACAACTTATACTTTATTTGTTAAGGTAACTTTGGAATTTCCTACTGTCACGTGTCATATGTATACTTACAGGATATTAATAAAATATAACATGTTATGCATAAAGTATAAACTACGGTCCACTTTATGATATGTTGCACACCCCAAACCCAATAATCTTCAAGCCTTTGACACGCCATGTGGAAACTACATTGAGTCATAAAAAGGACAAAGGGTACCAGAAAAATTGAATAGGAATGTGATTACCTAAATGCCCCTAAGGTAAGTTGGAACAAATAGCAATATATGTGACCTACCTATAATATTACATTATTAAACTGCATTACAAAGAGACTTTTTCTACATTAAATCATAAGCTCTATAAAGAGTTATTATATTATACCTGGTATTGCTCAATAATTCCCAATGTTAGTATTTATTATTTATACGTTTTTATACTTTCTTATACACATATTTACAAAAAAAAGTATATCCTGTATGTATCATGCTTCTACAAAACAGATGGTATTGTATATATAACCAAATGTAACAGCAGCATGTATGTTTAAATAATACTTTGAATACAAACTAAAATAGGAAAACATATTCATCACTCCGTTCAGAATCTAAAATTTATTTTCAAAAAGTAAAATGTAATAATTCGATGTCCTGTTAACTAGAGCATACAAATTAATTGCATTTTAACGGTTCATTAACTATTATAAGTGAACACTTCAAAGTTTTTTTACAAATATTTATTCTTTAAATTATTTCGTTTTTATATTTTCTTCAAACTACGTAACTCTTAAACATAATAATTATTTTATTGTACTTCACTCTTATTAAATTATCATTTAGTATTTACCTATACACTTTAATACTTTATACAGCTCGTAATGCCATAAACATAACAACAACTGTTCTACAACGGTGTCGTAACATGATGTATATAATAATAAATATTGACTTTGTAAGACGTAAGTACCTAGGTACTAAGTAACTACAATGAGTATGGTTACATAGGTACGTTACCAAACTACAAATTATTATTAATTGTACAACATAGCGTATAGGAATATCAGTTAGTTGTGGCCAACATCATATAATTACAAATATATTATTAACTGACTAATTACACAAACGGTTATCGATGTACTACCTACAATCAATTTATAAAAACGGCGATAATAAAAGCTCAAACAAGTACCTACTGATAAATTGTGTATAGTATATAATAATTTATATTATTAGAAATGAAATACTGAATCGGCGTTTTACGGATTTTTAAAAATAACTTATCATACGATAATAGTCCATAACTTATAAAGTGAACATTATCCGTAGACTATAGACCTATTAATTAAGTACTAGCCTATGCTTACACAGTTACACCATTGATAAAATATATCTAATCAACAATGCTTACACCCACGATTTAAAAAGACCCAGAAGACTAAAATTCACGCCACTGACCACTTACAACTATAAAATATACGTAATTGTACACACGATAAACATAGATAGGTATATAAAAGAGTCAATGATTATAATTTTTCTTATGACCGTATCGTTATATCTGTTGAACTTAAATAGCGTTTAACTAAGAACTAAAACAATAATAAAAAGAAAAACTTACCTTGTTGTAGGGTTTATAGCAATTGTATGAAAATCGTCTACAGTGTTGTCAAGAAGCTGAAAAACAAAATGTCACACGTAAAAGCATCACAAGTATAAAACTACCTTGGACAAGGCGTCATGGATAAGTTTAAGCATGGAGACTAAATTGGAATTCTTCTGTTTTCTCATTATGTCAACTATGCGGACGAGGCTGAAAAACAATGATGGGTTCAAAACGGGATTTGCATTAAAAAAAAAAAAAAATTATAATAATAAAAAGTAAAAGGAATACTCAATGAAAAATAAAAAAGTTTGAAAATATTAAGACTGTAGATTGGAATGTCAATAAATAAGAACTAATCGGAAGATTAAATTAGAAATTCGTATAATATTTATCACAGCAACGTGATGCTATTGAGATATTTTTTAATTCCACCGGGAAAAAAATTAATTTTTTACTTATTATAAATTATAATAAAATAAATTAATAGATTTAATTAATTAATCAACATTTTGAATAATAATAAAAGGAATATTTATATTAATATATACAATAAACACATACACAAAAAATATATACTTTTTAAGTGATGAATTATTTTTAATTTTGTTAATCTTTGGAGAAAGAAATACTCATAATTTATTCAAATTTAAGAAATAATATAAAATTTTAAAATGTTGTTGGCATTGAAAATATTGATGCATACAATCCAATAAAATTCAAGCTAGGTGAATTATTGATTTAGTTTATTGAGACTTATACAATTTGAAAGTACATTATATTTACTTTTTTTTTTTGTAATGCTTGATGCTATTACAAATTTAAAATAACATGGATACCAAAAGAAATAAATTTTCTAATTTGTCTACAGTCTATCAGAATAAAATTCATTATATTATATTAATGAAGAAACCAGACAATTAAAATGTACTATGAAGCATTTACTGAAAATACGTATAGAAACAGGCAAATACAGCATGGTACTTCATACATTTTGGTTACAAGTTATATTAGGTATTTAATAATACATCTAGTATCTATTAAATTTAAAGGATTCTAGTAAAGCTATAAGTTTAATAAGTTCAGATTAAAAACTTTTTTTTTATGGGTCAATAATAAAAAACAAAAAATTTGTAATCTAATTTTTTTTTTTCAGAAATATTTTAATAAGTCCAGAAATTACAGGTCAAAACTTTTGAAACTACCCAATAGAAAAAGTAATTTTGAAAAACTTATCTATAAACTTATCTTTGTTTGCAGGGAAATAGCTAATTAACTATCCTGAAATCATGAGAATCCAAGTACTATTTAAAAATTTTAAAATACTCAAGTTCTTATTCATAAGAGTTTAATAAAGATTAGTTTTGTATCATTTTTATCACAAGTAAATATTTAAACATTTAGTATTAAATAATAATAAGTAATCATACATTAAAGAATAAATAAATAAATTTATTTTATGTATTGCATAGATTTTAATTTGTTCTGATCAGTTAGAATAATATGTACTAAATAGTTAAGAATATGGGAAATTCATACAGTTGAGATTTATTCTGAAAAAAGTTCGAAAATAATATATACACCTATATAGCTATAATATACTACTACCACAATCCATAATAGTGTAAGTGAATAAACTCAACTCAAAATGAATATGGTTTTAAAGAACTTGGTAAAAGAATAAGACTTTAAAACTATTTTTTCAAACAATATGAGAATGAACAAACCAAAACTACATTGTTTCATATGGTGAGATGTCAAAATATCCCAATGATAAAAAAATATTAATTCAAAATTTTAACATTTGCTTATTTATTTTATTCTATACTGGCATTAATAATGAACATTGGAACATTAATATTAAATTATTGATATCCACAGAAAACTAGAATTTACATCTATTCGAAAACTGTAATAAGTTTTTAGCTGTTATAACATTAAAAACTATACCCAGTATTTTAGATAAGCTATTAACCGTGAAATGTATGGTACATTATATTCTTTGGTATATATTATTCATGTCCTAAAAAACTGTAAATAGTTATTCTGAAGTAATATATCAAATTAATATAATCCAACTAAATGTACAATTAAAACTATAATAATAGACTTCAACAGGCATTAATAACATTTTTAAATAATGAAATTTGAGGATATTTTTTTCAGTTAGCACAATCTTAATATTAATTTATAGTAAAAATATCTTACATAAATTGCATTTTTGCTATCCACAACACAAACAATTCCTGAAAAAGAAATAAAAAGAAAATTTTATAGTTGATAATAATAATTTAATTTCTATGAACAGTTATAAACTTATAAATACAAATAGTTTTTAATTATAGATATTAATTATATACAATTGAAAATTATATAATAAATTATAATTTATATATCAATAGTCATGTATTATTTAATATTTTTCATTTTGTTAAGTTGTAAAATTACTTAATTAGGTAAAATAAAACTAAATGCAATAACAAGTAATGAAATTATTTTAATTAAATAAATTGAATATTAAAAATACAGAAACTTGTATTTACCATCTAAATGAACATCGCTTCCCAATTCTGAATCAACCCAAAATAATTTTGCGATAGGCCCTAGATATATGAAACAGTACACAATTAACCAATTTTTCTAACATTAACTATGAAGATATGTTAAAATTACCAGGATCAGCCAATCCTGTAGTTTCTAATAGAATATAGTCAAATTTTCCTCGTTTAGACATGAGATTTTCAATAGCTTTCACTCCATTATCTTTGACCGAACAACATAGACAACCATTTTGAAGCTCAAGCCATTCTTCGCAAAGGTTTCCTTCTTCACCAATGGCTATTGATTTTTCCATTGTATCACCTGTTAACAACTCAAAATTTAAGTTGTTATAATAATAAGCCTAAAAGGTTTTGTAGCAAAAATGTTATCCATTTTGGTTCATATTAATAACAAAATATTTAATAATACATACCTTCACCGAACTCATTGAGTATAACAGCAATTTTTTTGTTATGTTGTTCTTTGAGTATATAGTTTAAAAGGGTCGTCTTTCCTGATCCCAAGTAACCGGTAATTATGGTCACAGGCACCGGATCTAGCTTTGTGGCCATGACCAACGAAGGGATTTCTTCTTCATCGGAGTCCATAACTACAATATGATAGGTGATCAACTGTGATCTGTATTAACGATATAAGTCCTTAAGACGAAATGGCTGAAAATTACGGTTCGGGTAGAAGATCGACCGTAGCAATTTTCAAAATAACATTATTAATAAATAATTTAACTATTTAAATTTAACATCAAAAACTGTGAACGGTTTACGGTTATCAGTTTTTATCGGCAACTTGAAATATCATTTTCTTATCAATAATGTGGAAAAACTGACCACGGCTGATACTCATAGATAATAAAGATATTCTTATTATGATCTTTATTATCTATGCTGATACCACAAAATTATGTCCAAAAATTTAAAATCCAAAAATGTATTAAGAATTTAAGAATAATATTTAAAATTGCTATCAATTATACTTGATTATAATAATAATAATTGGATATTATATTTAGTTTTCCGTGTAGTTATGTGTCGACGACTCGACGTTCGTAGCCGTAGGTACGTTTTAGACGACACCACATCATAAATGGCTATAAAACAGTGAAACCTATTTTTGCAAGACAACTAGAATATCATATTGATACTTTTTCTAACAAAAAAGCAAGAAACGCTATTTTTAAGGAACTTTATAAATAATATAATAATTACTTTCAACTTTATACCATATTAACTGATTACTGACAATTTACTTTATTGTTAGAATAATAACAATTTTGTACCTATATATTACATATTGTGTTAATAACAATATTATTTTTGCTTTTGAATACCTCAAAAACTAAACATTATCCTAACATTTTTCCTTTACACATTTAAAAATGGACGCTGTAATCATATATAAAATATCATAACTCAGCTGTTTTGCCAAATTGTATTAGGTTACTTTAAAATAATACATAGGTAATATCATTGATTATAAATACTATTTATAATCAATGGTAATATTAATATTCATATTATATAGATACCTATAGGTAACCTTAATAAACTACCTTTTTAACTTTTTTTTTAAAAATATTGTGGAATTAATACTTTAGGCAATAATATATACATATTAATATAAATATAAAGATTTATGTAAATTAAGTAGCAAATTACTAGCAATAATAATGAGCTGATGAACTATGAACATCAGAACACAGAACATTTAACTGTTTTAACCAGTGGCCCAGGCCTATCCACTTTTCTCCAAAAATAAATGTTTTATATCGTATTGATTGTGCAGTCTATATAATGACTATAATATTATAATTAAAATAATAACACGTATTTAAAATAATAATATTAATGTATTGTTAATACATTTTTAATTAACAAAAATAAATCCCGTTGGTTTTTAATCGGTCTATGATACGTTTTTTTTTTTTATTCAAAATTATTTTTATTTCTAAGATCAACGATGACAAGTTGCAAACTATATAGGTATGTATATTATTTAAATTTTCTATCTATTGAGAGAGAAATAAGTGGAAAATTCGTAGATTCACCGACTTCGCGTCAATGAAAAAAAAAATTACACTTTGCAATTTAAAAATATTTTAGTAGGTAAAGCTGTATAATACCTTTTTATTAATAATTTTATTTTATACTATTAGTTTTGAAATTTAAAATAAATACATATAATATGCGTATAATAAATGTATAATATACGGTATTCTGGTAGGTAGTTTTTTATTTAATAAAACTATTGATTGGTAATCCTTATATCAAAATATCGGGAAAAAATTTCTAGCTACGTCCCTGCCCCCGGGTTTCAACATTTTAAATCTGAAATCTATAACATTATTATTATATAATCATAAAGTATAATATGCACAACTAACTTTTTATTATTATAGTCGTATTAAACTTGTTGCGCGCTCGTGTAAAATACTTTATCAACAACGTGTATCTGGTCACACTGCCGCAGAACCACCGCGTCCCGCCGTCACCCGTCGCAGCGTTATCACGCGTAACGGAACGGTTGTTCCGGACATCGGTTGTTGCTTGCGTAGTGCGGGCAATGCTGAAAGCCTGTGAATTGTGCAACGTGCCTCGCACCCTCTGAAAGTCTCCGTTCCCCGTGTTTTGGTGTTTTGTTGACTGTTTTTTTTTTTTTTTTTTTTAGTAATAATAACATCAATCGTTCCGGTCAAACATTTTTCTCCTACCATTTGCACAGCACATCGACGTGTTGTTCTCTTCGCCAACACGATGTGAACGTATCCCGTGGACGATACCTCCGCGAAACTGTTCACGGTCGCATTCTACTTTCATTCGTATGGGTTGACACCGAGTGTTCACGCGCTTTAGAATCCTAAATAATGGCCGCCAGCGATTCCAAGGCTCCGCTCCGGACCGTCAAGCGTGTGCAGTTCGGCATATTGTCTCCTGATGAATGCGTTAGTCCACTTCACTGCTATGAACTAGATAATATGATGTACTCTGTATGTTTCCACTCTAATCTTCATAACTATTGTGTTTGCAGCGTCGTATGTCGGTCACGGAGGGAGGTATCCGTTTCTCCGAGACTATGGAAGGCGGACGACCCAAACTTGGTGGGCTCATGGACCCTCGGCAAGGAGTTATTGATCGTTTTTCAAGATGCCAAACATGCGCCGGTTAGTTATACAACTAATTAAACAATAACAATGTAGTGTATTAATTTACTTATATTTACAGGTAATATGACTGAATGTTGTGGTCATTTTGGGCATATTGAACTGGCTAAACCAGTGTTTCACATAGGGTTCATAACCAAGGCCATTAAAGTTCTGCGTTGTGTTTGTTTTTATTGTTCGAAATTATTAGTTAGCCCAGTAAGCATAAATTAAAATCTGTAAGTTCTATGATAGATATGGAAATTTTATTTTTATTTTGTAATACAGTCTCATCCAAAAGTTAAAGAAATTGTAATGAAATCCAAAGGACAACAAAGAAAACGTTTAGCATTTATATATGATTTATGTAAGGGTAAAAATATTTGTGAAGGAGGAGATGAATTAGATATTAATAAAGATAATGTCAATGATCCCAATATGCCTGTAAGTAATAATTGTTATTTTATTTTGGAGTAATTAGTTATACTTAGTGTTATCAACTTGGCACATATTTCTATTTTATAGCCTAAAAAACAAGGTCATGGCGGTTGTGGTCGATATCAACCCACTATACGACGTATAGGTTTGGATTTAACTGCTGAATGGAAGCATGTTAATGAAGATTCTCAAGAAAAAAAAATACCCTTGTCAGCTGAACTAGTTCATGAAATTTTAAAACACATTTCTGATGAAGAGGTAGTAATTATGGGTATGGACCCTAAATTTGCTCGTCCTGATTGGATGATACTAACTGTGATGCCTGTTCCTCCTTTGCCAGTCCGTCCTGCAATTGTTATGCTTGGATCTATGAGGAATCAAGTAAGTTGATAATTCTCTCTAAAATAGACATAATAATTGTTCACATTCATCAGGTTTTTTTTCACATATAAGTATAACATATTATAGTTTGCATAATTATCTTTTACAGTGTTATCTTAGTTAGTATTTTAGCGAATTAATTAGTTTTTTATCATTCAGTATTTCAGTTCATAATATTAGGTTTTCAGGAAAAAAATAAGGAATACAAAAAAACATATTTTTGCTGAATTTCAAATTTTTATTTTTTTTTTTAGTTTGCAATTATGCAATATCTGCACAAAATGTGCATTTCTATATACCTTCTCCCTAAAACCCCATCTCAATCCCATGTTAGGACTAAAATATTTTGAAATATTTCGTGTTACCTGTAAAAATGTACATGTAAAAATATTTGTGAAAAAAAGTTTTTTTGAAACCAAAATAGTACTGATCACCTATGAAAATGCTCTGTATAAGAAGAAAATGCTAAATTATAACAATAATTAAATGTCTGGCTCTTTTTTTTATTGAGGACAAATAAATATAAATTTTACATTATTAACTAGCTTGTAAAAGATAATATTTTATCTTAAACTGCATATGTCAGCCTGGCAAATTTTTCTAACAAATTCATTATATTAACATTAAAATATTAATAATTTCTGACCTAACTCCAGTTCAGTTTCGGTTAATTGTTACTTACATATTTGGTACATTTATAAGGTATATAAATCATATCTCTATTTTACGGTTATGAAACACTGTTAGGTATACTATATTAATTATTTCTATACTTATTATTGATATAGAGGTCTTACTCTAAAGGGCTTTCTACTAACCAAAAAAAAATATTTTAAAAAGTTTGAAGTACTTCACTAATGTAAATATTATTAAGATACCAAAATTCTATACTACAGCTCAGTAAATGTTATCTCTATATGAATTACAACTGTATTTTTGTAATATATTCTCTAAAAACCCATATAATTATCTAATTTGTATACTTTAATTTTAGGATGACTTAACTCATAAATTATCTGACATTATAAAAGCTAACAATGAATTAATTCGTAATGAACAATCTGGCGCTGCTACACATATTATTGCTGAAAATATAAGATTGTTACAATTCCATGTTGCAACCTTAGTTGATAACGATATGCCTGGACTACCAAGGTAATTAATACATCTATGTTAAAGTTTATCATATCAATAAATATATCTTTCATTGTTGTCTCTATGATTTCCTAAAATTATTGTCAAAATAAATTTTAAATAATAAATTTAAAATTAAAAATTGTAATATGTTTATATCTATATTTTTAGAGCTATGCAAAAATCAGGTAAACCTTTAAAAGCAATTAAAGCTCGTCTGAAAGGTAAAGAAGGTAGAATTCGTGGAAATTTGATGGGAAAGCGTGTAGATTTTTCTGCTCGTACTGTTATTACACCTGACCCAAATTTACGAATTGATGAAGTTGGAGTACCTCGTACTATCGCTCAAAACATGACTTTTCCTGAGATTGTGACTCCATTTAATATTGATCAGTAAGTATATCAATTACTTTTGTATATGTATTAAAGATAATCCATTTAAAGTATCCATTTACATTCAGTATTTTTTTTTTTTTTTTTGAAATTAAGGATTCTAATTCTTATATTAAACTATTAAAATGGAAAAAGAGCAAACTATATTTACTTTTTATTTATACGCCAAAAAAATAAAACAGTTGATTGCATTGATTTTGTTATTTTAATTATCAATTAAGTTCAGCAAATTTTGAAAATTACTAAATAAATCTACCATTTTCATTTTTTATATTGTTACTTATATTTCTTATCTTACTTTACTATTGATATTATTAATACAGTGAGGTATTATATTAATAAAAGTTGAGCATAATTGTGACTTGTATATAAATGTTAACTAATATTTTCTTATAATCATAATCAAATTTCTATTGTCTACCTATGTAAAAACATTTTGAATTGCAATTTAAGAAAAATATTATTTCATAAACACTTATTGAGGAAATATGTGTATCACTTCTATGGATAATTCTGTTTATTATTCTGTATATATATTATTTATTATTTATATATATTGTTATAACTTATGTTTTATATTTATTAGTATGTTGGAATTGGTTCGGCGTGGTAATTCACAATATCCTGGAGCCAAATACATAATACGTGATAATGGCGAAAGAATAGATTTACGTTTTCATCCCAAACCATCAGATTTACATTTACAATGTGGTTATAAAGTCGAAAGACATATAAAAGATGGTGATTTGGTAATTTTCAATAGGCAGCCTACTTTACACAAAATGAGTATGATGGGTCATAGAGTCCGAGTTTTGCCATGGTCTACATTTAGAATGAATCTAAGGTTAGTTTTATTATTTTATTAATTAAAAATTAACTATATTACTTTCTTTTGTTTATAATTTTTAGTTGTACATCTCCTTATAATGCTGATTTTGATGGTGATGAAATGAATCTTCATGTTCCCCAATCCATGGAAACAAGAGCTGAAGTAGAAAATATTCATATTACTCCTAGACAAATTATTACTCCTCAAGCTAATAAACCAGTCATGGGTATTGTACAAGATACATTGACAGCTATAAGGAAAATGACAAAACGAGATGTTTTTCTTGAAAAGGTAAATTTCTATACTTAATTCAAAACTATAATGAATTATATAAATAATTGTATCAACCAAATAATATTTTTAAATTAAAATAATATAATATTTTTCAACTACCTTCCAAAATATATAGTGTGGTAACAATTTATTGTCTGCTTTAATGAATATATCTATATATGATTATATCAAAATGATATTCTAGTTATTAATTTAATTGTTTGTCAAATTATTATTAATTAACTATTACACAAATTACAAGTGGAGTATGGAACATTGGTTATTTTAGATATTTTGTTAAAAGATGGATTTAAGAAACCACACATTTTAATTAAGCTGTATTATTTGTAACCAGTGCTCGTTAATTATAGTAATATTAATAATTATACTATAATCTCCATAACACTGGTAAAGTAATTTATAAAAAAATTGATTAACATTGGTTTATTTTTTTAAATTTACCACTTGCATTCTTTTAACAATTAATAAACTAATATTTTAGTATATTAGTAATATTAAAGATTCAAAAAAAAAAATATGAATAAGCTTTTTCCATTAATTTAAAGTTAAAGTATTTGTATTTTTGAGTTTAAAAAGATATAAATGTATGTAACAATTTTCTAAAATCTGTCGGCCACCAATAATATTCTTTGTATTGATTTATTAAGGAAAATATTTTCAATAATTTATAAAACCAATGCTCGTTAATGATAGCATTTTATTTTTGCTATTATCTCCAAAACATTGGAATAAAAATTCAGGAGGTTTATAAAAGTTTTTATATATTAAAAAAGTAAATACTTAATTAATTTTGAACCTTACACTATAACAATTTTTTATTTAAAAATAATTAGTAGTAAGTATACATTTTATTGCTTTACATAGTTTTCTCTTTTCCAGTGCTCGTTAATTATAGTACTATTAAGAATTATACTATTATCTCCATAACACTGGTAGACTAATTTATTAAAAGTTTTATAGTATTTGTTTATTTTTTTAAATAATACTTATTATATCCTTTTTACAATTCTTTAATTTTAATGTAAAGGTATTGTATTTATGTGTATTAAGCAAAGATGGGTTAATACTGTCTTTTACGAATATATATAAAACTGATAAGTGATAAGTCATAATTAATATATTAAAAAAAATCAATGTTTTTGGCTGTAACCGTAAAATCATTAATACAAACGCATATCACATGTTTTGTTTTTTTTTTTTTTGTTCTTTATTTGATTTAAACAATCTATACAAATTATGTACAATAAGCTTAAGTGTTAACAATTAAGGTTACAGCCAGAAGACATGAAGGAGAAGCCGCCCACTGGCGACACTCCAGGAATATCACATGTTAGCATTAGTTTTTATTAGCATGTTGCAGTATTATTTGCAAATAAACTAAGGATATAGTCCTGAAAAATGCAGGTATAGAATATTGTTGTCAAATTATGACATTTTTCATTCATTTTACTACCTCTAAATTTATAACAAAAACTAAGTTTATGAATTAGTTTTTCTTGTTGACCTTCAGTTTAATTATTTGTATATCTGTAAGTTTAAAGGTATAAAATAATACCATACATAAATTAATGTATGCAACATGTTATGTTGTATTTTTAAAATGTATCTAGATAATATTTTTATAGTTATTTAAGAAAATGTTTTCAATATTTTTGAAACCCAATGCTCGTTAATGATAGCATTTTATTTTTGCTATTATCTCCAAAACATTGGAATAAAAAAATTAAGGGATTCATTATAGAGGTTCTATATAAAAAATATTGTATTACCTAACTTAGAACTTTAAACATTGATAATTTATTATTTGAAAATGAAAAATATATATTTTAGTATTTTCTTATCCAGTGCTCGTAAATTATAGCCTTATTATCTCCACAACATGGGTAAAATAGTTTAATAAAGAATTTTATTATTTTGGGTTTATTTTTTAATTTACCAATATTTTCCTTTGTAAATGTATCCAATGCTCGTTAATAACAATATATTATTTATATTATTATCTCCAAAACATTGGTAAAATAATTATTTATGAGTAATTATATTTTGTATTAGTTTTCTATATTTATACAATTTTTACTCAAGAATGAACATTAATTACAAGTTTAACAACTCTTGTGAAGGCATTAGTAAATATAGCTACGCTATTATTTTAATCTATTAGTATAGTAGTAATATCTTATCATCTAATTAAATATATTTTAAAAGACATTTTTATTTATTCTCTTACTTAAATGGGTATTCAATGTGCATTAATAAAAAAGTATATTTATTTTGTACTGATTCTCCTTAGTTAAACTAATTGTATTCTAGAATACAATTTAACTTATTACTCTAGGACGGTAGTTCCTTAAATTATTATTACATTTATTATGTATTAAAAAAATGATAATAAGTTGGTTATGCAAATAACATTATTGTACCATACTATAATTTCAAATTATTTTTGATATTTCTTATTTTTATTATTAATTGTTTTTTTATTACAAAAAATATACAATATTATATACCCAAGTGCAAAGGGCCAAATAAAATAATCATAATTGAAAATTTAAGAGCTACCACTAATTATTAATGATACTCTGTTTGATTTTTTATTCATTTTATTCATTGTTATTAAATCTTAATGTCATACTTTACTAGTTTACTACAATTAAAAACCCTCATAAATGTATTGATAACTTGTTTATGTATCTACTTTTAATTTTTTTTAACAATTTTTAGGAACAAATGATGAATTTATTAATGCATTTACCCATTTGGGATGGAAAAATGCCTACTCCTTGCATTTTAAAACCAAAAGTATTGTGGACTGGAAAACAACTATTTTCCCTGATTATTCCAGGAAATGTCAACATGATACGTACTCATTCTACTCATCCTGATGAAGAAGATAATGGACCCTACAAATGGATATCACCTGGTGATACAAAGGTACAAATTTTTTTTTTTTTGTTCAACTTGAACATTTGTCGTTTAAATAAAAGTAAATTGTTGATTATAACCAGTGGTAGTCTAATGTGGGAGAGATAGATTCCCTATGACTAATTGTCCCAGTATCAAAATATATTTATATTATTATTATTTTTAATATATTTATGACATTTATCAAAAATAAAAAATGTATATTAAATAGTAATCCACATTCCCCAGTAACAAAATCATTTGACTGCCACTGAGTATGACTAATTTTAGTTAAAATAATTGTATACACCTAAATATAAGTAATATTAACACCTACATTTTCTGAATATTCCAAGAATTTCAAATCAACTATCAAAAGTTGTAGAATATTGAACACTTGTAATGAATTTTTAATTTCACAGAACCTCTCAGGAAATTGTTTAGGTAAGTATTAATAGCTCATTGCGAATAACAATTAATTTTAATTGCAACTTTATTGTAGTTTACTTATTAATGAAATTTATTGTAGAATTTAGATAATATTTGCATCTAAATTTAAATTTTTTTATTCTTATTGTATGAATTACTTGTATATATTACTTACCATATATACATGTATATTCATATATAATTTTTTCAGTTAATATTACATTAACACATTGTGCTCACATAAGCATGTGCATGAGAGAGACAGGGAGGCAGCTGTCTCCTCTGCAAGATTTCCTGCTTCCATCAAATCTTATATGAGTGGCCGAATGGGGATGGTTATTTGTTCAACTATAAAACAGAAATATTCAGTGAAAAACTGTCCCTTATCAAGTTTTAAATTGAAAAATATCCTTTTTCTGATACACATATTGATGATCCAATAAACAATATACCGACAATTCAAATTGACTTTTAGAGATATTATTTATTTTTAATTTTTATTGAAATTCATTGTGATATATTAATGTTTAGCTGTTAGGTTAACTAAAATGTATACATAACCGTATGAATTTGTACCATTGCCTCACGCTAAAGACTTAGCTGAGAAAAAAATCAGGATGGGGGGGGGTTTGGAGTCTAGACCTTCTTAGCTAAGATCTTGCCTCCTCTGTCAATGTGACTTGTGCACGCTTATGTGTATTCATTTTGAATTGAATTATTTTTATCATCAATATTTTATGTTGGTTAACACATAGTGTACATTTTAAATGGTTGATTGATTGTTGTGGTTTTTGTTGGATAATATTATAACTACTCAAGGCTTATTAAGTATTATCTAAATTAATACTCTTGATTTTAGATTTTTAAATTGTGCTACTAATCTAAAATATTTTATAAAATCAATAGTTTTCTTAAAATTAAAATTATTGATTTTACAGTGTGTATTATCATTTTATTAATGAATAATAGTTTTAACGTTAAAATAAAACTATTCTATATTTTATTTGTGTGTATGTTTTGAAAATTATTTATTTATTTTTAGGTAATGGTTGAACATGGTGAATTAGTAATGGGAATATTATGCAAGAAAACCTTAGGTACATCAGCTGGATCATTGCTTCATATATGTATGTTAGAATTAGGACATGAAGTATGTGGACGGTTTTATGGTAATATTCAAACTGTAGTTAATAACTGGCTTTTATATGAAGGTAATATATATTATATATACATATTTGTTTTAATCTACTCCTTATTTTATTTATTTTATTTATAATTTGTTGTTTTAGGTCATTCTATTGGTATTGGTGACACAATTGCTGATCCACAAACTTATTTAGAGATTCAGAAAGCAATTAAAAAAGCTAAAGAAGATGTAATAGAAGTAATACAAAAAGCTCATAATATGGATCTTGAACCTACACCAGGTAACACACTTCGTCAAACTTTTGAAAATCAAGTGAACCGAATTTTAAATGATGCTCGTGATAAAACTGGAGGTTCTGCTAAAAAATCTTTGACTGAATACAATAGTCTCAAGGCTATGGTTGTATCTGGTTCAAAAGGTTCTAATATTAATATTTCTCAGGTATACTATTATATAGTTCTACTGTATTTTTAATTATTTTAATTTTAAATACTTTTGGACATAGGTTATTGCTTGCGTAGGTCAACAAAATGTAGAAGGTAAACGTATACCATTTGGTTTTCGTAAACGCACACTGCCTCATTTTATTAAAGACGACTATGGTCCTGAATCTAGAGGATTCGTAGAAAATTCATATCTAGCTGGGTTAACTCCTTCCGAGTTTTATTTCCATGCTATGGGAGGTCGTGAAGGTCTTATTGATACTGCTGTCAAAACTGCTGAAACTGGTAAATTTCTTTCTTTATGAAAAAATATATATATATATTATTTATAATTACAATATGTTTTTTTTTAGGTTATATTCAAAGACGTTTAATTAAAGCTATGGAGTCTGTTATGGTACATTATGATGGGACCGTCCGTAATTCTGTTGGTCAATTGATTCAGTTGCGTTATGGGGAAGATGGTCTTTGTGGTGAAGCAGTCGAATTTCAAAGTATTGCTACAATAGAACCATCACACAAAAAATTTGAAAATGAATTTAAATTTGATATTTCAAATGAAAGACATATAAGAAAAATATTCACTGAAGATGTATTAAAAGATTTAATGGGTAGTAACGAAACTGTTGCTGGACTAGAAAAAGAATGGGAACAATTAACAAATGACAGAGATACTCTTAGAGAAATATTTCCCTCGGGTGAAAGTAAGGTAGTATTGCCTTGTAACTTGAAACGTATGATTTGGAATGTACAAAAAATATTTCATATAAATAAACGTGGACCAACAGACTTGAATCCATTAAAAGTAATAAATGGTATGATATTTTTATAATTATACATATAAATAATAAATAAATATTTGTATATATAAATGTATACATGTAATTGACTAATTTGGCTTTTTTTTATGACTTTTGAAAGATGTAAATTTAAGTTTTATTCTTTGAAATCATACATACTTTATTGGTGATAATATTAATATTGTAAATGACTGATATCAATACTCATTTTCTGTAGTTATAGATGTTATAGGCAACTAATCAGGAAGCTACTGCATAGTTGGAATTGAATATAACTCATCTACTTAAACATTATCTTTTTTTTAACAAAATAAAATAATTTTAAAATACTAATCCATACATTATTTCAATCAAAACTCAAATTGATAGTGGATACATTTTTAATAATAATATATAAGGTTATGTTGAATAAATAGCCTATGTTATTATACAATAACATAGTTGTCTTAGGTGCTCCACATAGAGATTTCTTCATTGCACCCGAATAAAATAATAGATACTGAAAATATTTATACAACAATAAAATAAACTAATCTTTTCAGAAGAATTTTTATTTAATTTAAATTATTCAAAATATATTCGATATTTTAAATGAAAATGCGTTTTGGAGCTTTAAAAACATGTTATTTTTAAATTAGGTATACTATATTCTTATCATTATAAATAATAACATAAATAAACAATATTTTATACTCTTTTTTTACTATATTTATATGTTTATGTGTTGACAATTTATAAAAAAGTTATCAAACAAAAATAAATTTAGTTTTAATTAATTTAAATCTACCTATATAAAAATTGTTGAATAAAACAAGGACATGTAAACCATAAATTATATATATTCTTCTGTTATTTTTATAGTAATCTGTTAAAAATTGTAAATCATTTTTTTTTTTTATTTATAGTAGAAATTTAAGTTAAACAGTATTTCTTGTTTCATAAAAGTTTGTGATATTTATGAGATGTTATTCTTTATTGTAATATTGATAATAGTTATAGACATTTTATTTTATTTATGACTGTTTGTATATTTGTGATGTGTTTTTTTTTTTATATATATACAAGGTGTCAAAGAGTTGTTGGATAAATGTGTAATTGTAGCTGGTCAAGATGAACTAAGTAAAAAAGCGAATAAAAATGCTACATTATTATTTCAATGTTTAGTACGTTCCACTTTGTGTACCAAGGCAGTATCTGAAAACTTTCGTTTATCTTCTGAAGCATTTGAATGGTTAGTTGGTGAAATTGAAAACAGATTTAAACAAGCTCAGGTAAGAACATTAAAAATTTATTTCTGATTAGTCATTATTTTTATTGTTTTTGGTATTTCATTAGGCTCAACCTGGTGAAATGGTTGGAGCAATAGCTGCTCAAAGTTTGGGAGAACCTGCTACTCAGATGACATTGAATACATTCCATTTTGCTGGTGTGTCTTCAAAGAATGTAACTCTAGGAGTACCTAGATTGAAGGTAATTTATTTTAAATTATTCTAATCAGTAAACTAACGGTGTAGTACTACTTATAGGAAATTATCAATATAAGTAAGAATCCCAAAGCACCTTCACTTACTGTATTCTTAACCGGAGCAGCTGCAAGAGATGCTGAAAAAGCTAAAAATGTACTCTGTCGTCTTGAACATACAACATTGCGGAAAGTGACTGCTAATACTGCTATTTATTATGATCCTGATCCTCAAAACACAGTTATCAGAGAGGATCAGGAGTTTGTTAATGTGTACTATGAAATGCCTGATTTTGATCCAACGAGAATTTCAGCGTGGTTATTACGTATTGAATTAGACAGAAAAAGAATGACTGGTATTTAAAGAATAAATAATTTATTGTTTGACAAGACTGAATTAAAAATAAAATTATTTTTAGATAAAAAATTAACTATGGAAGCAATATCTGAAAAAATTAATGCAGGGTTTGGTGATGATCTCAATTGTATATTCAATGATGATAATGCTGATAAATTAATTCTACGCATACGTATTATGAATGGTGAAGATGGGAAAATGAATGGTGGTGATGATGAAGATACAGTTGATAAAATGGAAGATGATATGTTCCTTAGATGTATTGAAGCAAACATGTTATCTGATATGACATTACAAGTAAGATAATAAGAACTTAATACAACTGTAATTTTCATTTAGCTGTATTTTCTTATTTTTGTAATTTATATTTTTTTTATAATATTTAGGGTATAGAAGCAATTGGAAAAGTATATATGCACTTACCTCAGACCGATTCTAAGAAAAGGATAATTATTACTGATACCGGAGAATTTAAAGCAATTGCTGATTGGTTGTTGGAAACAGATGGTACAAGTTTGATGAAAGTATTAAGCGAAAGAGATGTAGATCCTGTGAGAACTTTCTCCAACGATATTTGTGAAATATTTTCGGTAAAATCAATGCGTTAAAGTAATAAAAAACTTATGTATGATAGCATTGATGATGATTGACTCTGAATTTCAGGTCTTGGGTATTGAAGCTGTACGTAAGTCGGTTGAAAAAGAAATGAACACAGTATTACAATTTTATGGTCTGTATGTAAATTATCGTCATTTGGCATTGTTATGTGATGTTATGACAGCTAAAGGTCATTTGATGGCTATTACTAGACATGGTATAAATAGACAAGATACTGGAGCATTAATGAGGTAACGTTTCAGTTCAATAAATTAATTAATAATTAGTGTCTTGTATGACTAATTGTTGTCCTATACTTGTGTTTGTATATTTATATATGATTCTTTTAAATGTTCCTGTGAGTTTTGTACTTAATTATTTTGTTTATGATTTTCTGATTACCCATGACCTTGTCTACTTAATTTTTGTTAAGTTTGATACTTAATCATTTATTTACTATCGTAATTTGTATTACTATCACAGACCTGAACATTCTAAATTATATCTCCCTCATTTTCAGCCAATTTCTACTATAATCTCATAATTGTTCTGCATTTTTAAATTCCATTTTTCACTATAGAATTTTCATTTATGGGCTTAAGCTCTCTGTTCTGTTTTCATTAATTATCATTATTGTTTTATCTGTTTTGTGAATTTATAAATAATATTTATTAATATCTTTTTAGGTGCTCCTTTGAAGAAACTGTTGATGTCTTATTAGATGCTGCTTCACATGCGGAAGTTGACCCAATGAGAGGAGTATCTGAAAATATTATTATGGGACAATTACCTAGAATGGGAACAGGTAAATTATTTTTATTTATATTTAATATTTACTAAATACTAAATAGTATTTCCTATTTAGTATTAATAATATTTTTGAAAAATTAATATGATATTTTAATATGCTTATAGGTTGTTTCGATTTACTCTTGGATGCTGAAAAAGCCAAAGATGGTATAGAATTACCAATGGATAATGGATACATGGGTATGGGTGCTGGTGGCATGTTTATGGCTGCTGGTACACCATCTATGTCACCTGCTATGACTCCATGGGATCAAACATCTACCCCGATTTATCAAAATAGCTGGTCTTCTAGTATGACTAAAAATTTGCTTTTATATAGTTCAATTTATGCCTACATTCAAATATTTTATTACAGGTTTGGAATCTGGTATGACTCCTGGGGGACCTGGGTTTTCACCAGCTGGATCGAGTGAAGCTAGTGGAACATCTCCATTTTGGATGTCAAGTGGTGGAACTCCAGGTAGTCCTGGATCACCAGGAATGGCTACTAGTCCATATGTGCCCAGCCCTAGTTCCATGTCACCAAATTATAACTATCCATCTAGTCCTCAATTTGGATCTTTATCGCCCTCTATGACACCGACGAATTATTCACCGACGAGTCCACAATACTCTGCTACTCAAAATACTCCAAAATTCTCTTCTATGTCACCCAACTATAATTATTCACCAACCAGCCCTTCTTATTCGCCCACGAGTCCTTCATACTCGCACACCTCTTATTCGCCAACCAGTCCATCGTATGTCAATATCAATATACTTATATCAGTTATAGTGTACATGGAAAAAATATATTAATTTTAAATTTGCTCTTTAGGTACAGCCCTACATCTCCGTCTTACAGTCCGACATCACCTTCTTATAGTCCGACGTCCCCATCATATAGTCCAACATCTCCATCGTACAGCCCAACATCTCCATCGTAAGTTCTTGTTTATGTATACATATTTTTAGTTGAATAAAGTGTAATAAAACAAGAAAATGTTTATAACAATTAGAAATATTTAATAAATAAAAATTATAGTAATTAATTAATAGTTATATATATTATACAATAATATATATATATTATTTTATTATTATTTTATATATTATTTTATTTTTACAGGTACAGTCCTACCAGCCCTTCGTACAGCCCAACGTCTCCGTCATATAGCCCTACATCCCCGTCATATAGCCCAACTTCTCCATCGTAAGTACATTTAATTTTTAATCAAATTAATTTTTTTTAAATCAATTGCATAGTTCACCTGTTTTTAATTCATAATTATAGTGAAAACTTGCAAATGGATATTTTTTCATATTTAATTATCTAGCATATTTCAGATAAGTGACATAATTTGTTTCATAATGTTTGTAAATATAGTTTAATACATAAACATTTTATAATGCATTATTAATAAATTATGTTTTACTTAAAAAAAAAAAAAAAAATGCTGCCATCAATTATATATTTAATAATTTGAAAATAATATTTATTGTTCCATACACTTACTTATTTGATAAATTACACATTGAATGTTGACTAATTTGTTTTGCTCTTGATTATATTTTATTTTACTTTAACATTTTTTTATGTACTTGTTTTTTAACACCAACTACTATATAATTTAAATAGTTTTATTAAATTTAATAATTTTTATTAGAATGTATTTTCTTAGAGTATATTTCATGATATTTTGAGCATATAAACCAGATACTTACTAAAATTTATTAATAAACTAAGCAATTTGATTTAAAGTTGTTTCAATTAAAATGATAATTTTAGCATTGTGGTATTTTTGTTGAGTGTATTATTATTTTTTTATTGTTGAAATTTTATTAATCAATATTTATATTTATAGGTACAGTCCTACATCTCCATCTTACAGTCCAACTTCACCGTCGTACAGTCCGAGTTCTCCACAATATACAGCTTCTTCTCCATCATATACACCAAGTGCTGCATCAGGTGCTAGCAATTATAAATATTCTCCTACATCGCCTTCAGTTGCCGTTAGTCCTACATACTCTCCTACAAGTCCAATGTATTCACCTTCGAATGCTTCATATTCTCCTTCTTCTTTACAACATACACCAAATGCTGGAGGTACACAATACAATCAGTCATACAGCCCTAGTTCGCCAGTTTACTCACCTACCAATTTCTCCCTTGCGAGTCCAAGGTAAGCCAATTAAATTAATTTGTTGAGAAATTTTTCACCTTTAAATATTGACTCTTAGGTATTCCCCAACTTCACCAACATATTCACCAGGAATTGGAAGTCCAAATTATTCTCCGTCTTCTCCCAGTTATTCGCCAACATCTCCAAATTATAGTGGACCCGATGAGCATTGAAAAATAAATTTTAAATATCTTATTTTTATTATAATGGAGCAGGGTAAAATAGTTTAAATAAATAAATTAAGATGTACCTTAGTGGGTTGATTTATTTTTTCATTTATCTAAATGAAATCTGTTGTTGTATGTAACATATTATACTTATTTTAATTATTTGTATACAATTAATATATTTAATATACTTATATTACTTATTTAACTAAGTATAAAAATACCAGTTTGTTTATAATGATCAATTTTGTTGTTTTATATTGTGCAATAAAATAAAACACACTTAATAGTTAGAATTTTTTTTTTTTATATATATATATATAGGTTTTTAATTATTTGATTAAATCGATAAGTTATATTTTATTATATTACAACTTTTGTTACATTGATAATTTTGTTTATTTATTAAATCAAAACATTGATGTAGTATTGTATAATACTCTCAAAATTGATCTGAATCGTGCACATGTTTTTTTTTTTTTTTATATTTCGAATCGATGGTTTAAAAGAAAGAAATATTGTCGGTGCATGCTACATAAGCATATTATTCAGGTTATTAGCTGTGATCAAAACATTATGACTGCATGCCTCCATTTCAAACAACTAACACGTCACATTGTACGAATAACAGCAGGTAGATTATGTTATGGTATTATGAGTTATGACTTATATAACTGCTGGCAGCACTCGATGATTACTTTGAATCGACAGAATTGGATTATAATAACAAAAACAAAATCAATGATTCACTTGGGCTCGCATGAATTGTTTTCGAATAAACTATTAGTCATCGACGGTGCGGATTTTACAAATATTCATTAAAAGACGGGATGTCCTAAAATCGTTCACACGTGACGTCGTTACCGGAAACAAAATCCGCCGTCCCCTCCCTTTTAAAGTGGAACCAGTTGAACGCGGAGATGTGGCATCGTGCGTGGTGTGTGTGTGTGTTTTAAACCCTTCTGCCACGGCCGATTGCGCTTCCACTTGAATACCCCGCCAACGTTATTATACGTAAAGGTACCTATGTATGGGGGTGGGGCTGGGTGAGCAGTACGAGTAGGAAGTGATTGAATTGATTCGCCGTTTGTAGTCGCCGTGGAAACCGATGTCTGTAAACACTGCAGGTGCTGCCGTGCTACTGGAACCGAGGAGAAAACAATGAATGCCATATTATTATAATGTGGTAGTGACCGCTCGTGCGCCGACTGTACGCGATGGGAAACGGATGATAACGGCGTCGAGTGTTTGAGAAAAAAAAAAAAAAAGAGACGTCAAGGAAATAATGGGATCCTGCTGTTGTAAATTCGGGACAGCGAAAGAGCCGAAAAAACTGGTGTACTCGTGGTATGTGTCTATTTTCGTCTATAATCAGTGGTGTACCGGAAGGTATAATAGGTACCCATAACGTATTTGTCAATCACAGCGTGATATATAACTTGTAATATAATTTGTGATTTATTCTAAATATATAACTTAATAAATAATAATTATAATAAATCAAATTACCAGCAATAAGCTAGAATTAGCTTTTTTGCTTATTTAAAACTATTTTGAAACCTATATAATGTGAATAATAGTTATTGATTATTATTACCTATTATTATTTTTGTTATCATTATGTTATTTACATACAAACTCAAAGACTGTGCTAAAAAGTGATGATTATAATACATTTTTTGGAATGCAATTGGTAGTTATTCCATACTTCGAGTGTATAACGAGAGTACAATTTTTTTGAATAAAATATAGTTCAATAGTGCGTATACCCAAAAATATATTTACCAATACACCACTGTCTATAATATAATAATATGTACATAGGTGTTACCAGGGTGGGTTTCGAACTCGCGGACACATAGCGCTCGCACGAAATGTTCAGCCAATCTTTTTCTCGGTAATTTTTCAATTTTTATTTTTTTTTCCTCCATAAATAATCGCCGCATGCCTGCAGCAGGTGCACCATTTCTCTCTCTACATTCTATATCTCGTCCCGTACATCATCCCATTGGCGGAGCAAACCTTTTTTTTTTTTTTTTCAAGCAAGGCCCCGATGACAAATTTTAACCATCCACCCACCAATGAAATGTATAATATTAACACTTGTAAGCAGTGATGTTCCCATCAATTTTGTCGACAGTAATACCGTACGCTGATGAGTTTCTCACATGGCAATTTTTATGATGATGAATAAGTGAGTGTAAATATAAATGTGTTTATAGATATTAACAAAAACACATTTAAATGGTATTGAGTTGATCGTCAGAGATAAAAATTAATATCCATTTCAAAATGTATTGAAACAATAATTATCCAAACAAATTGTTATATTATATTTTATATTTCTTCTCGGACTGCTTGAAAGTGTACGCAGTACATCCGTGAATTTTCAAAATAAATTTGTGAGATCATACGGCGTATATGTAGTATACCGTCTATGGCAGGAGTCTCCGACCTACTGTTGCCTTATCTTTTAAATTTAATATTATAATAAATGTCCAATTATTAATTTCCTATTTGAAAAGTAATATATTATGTTATAAATTATAGACTACATTTGTTTCTTCAGGTGTTGTTTTTTTACTAGTAGGTATATTCAAATAAAATATAAAATTGTAAAATGGTCAGAAAATAATATAATTCTTGTCCATCCTCGATTAAATTTTCTATCTACGCAGCATCTCTAAGTACTGTTGGCCCGCAATTCCGAGGCAAATTTCAAATTTGGCCTTCCGTAAAAAAAAAAAGGGTTGGAGACCCCTGTCCTACGGGAACACCGGCAATGCATTTAAGATGTAAGTTCACGTGTTGTATAATATTTTTAAAATATGATTATATTTGAACTCGCTCAACGACCCACTGCCTATTCGAAAAAATCTTCCGAGCCCACGGAGACTCGCATAACTACCCTCGCGCCGCCCCACTGACATCACCCCGTAGTGCCGTCTTCGTGTAGTGTTCATAATACTAACTCAATATTCATATTTATCAAGAGGATTGTAAACCATGATTTTTTGTCCCTGTCAATCACATGCGAAACATAGGAATTTAGACGTTTCCTATTTCAAACGTACCGATCGACCAATTAATGCGATAAGAATTTTTAAAACTGATTTAAATTCGTCGTTAAGTCTTCTTTACATCGACTTTCCCACTTTTTTTTTTTTTTTAATTTTGTCCCTCAAAATTTTACAAAATAGAACTAAACGAATTAGAAACATAAAAATCAACAAAAGTTAACCTTTGGGAATGTTAAGTGCAAAAATTAAAAAAAAAAAGTGGGAAAATCGATCTAAATAAGTAGACGAATTCAAATCAGTTTTCAAAATTCTTATCGCATTAATCGGTATACGTTGGAAATAAAAAAACGTCTAAAATCCTATGTCGCGCGAGTGATACAAACAGAGACAGAAGATCATGGATTACATATTTACATACAATCCCCTTAATCATCATGCGCCAGTAAAAAAATATCATGGATGACGTGTTGGTTGCAGGGTGGAACGCAAACACTTGGACCCCGCGGACTACGTGATGGAAAATGTGATCGGTCGCACGGCGTACAAACCGCCCGGCTCGATCGGCGGTCAACAGTTTGTCGTGCGCAACTGCCAGGATGCAAAAATCTTTCTGCTGGACCACGCTGCCTCGGTGACCGTGGACGACTGTCAGAGGTGCACCGTCGTTGTGGGACCGACGAAACAGAGGTGAGGTTACGATGTATAAGCAGGACTCGGGTGTAATACATATACGCAGTGTCCGTCTGGTATTTATATTATTTTTATTTTCATTTAATTTAATATCGGTAAAGATTATCTAGGCCTCACTGAGTTTAGACTCGTATATATAGGCAATGATATAGACCTATATATTATTCCACTCAGCATTTGTCAATCATAACGATTGAAACAATATTTATGTATGATTGGATTTTAAATATTAAATTTAAAATTTAAACAAAAAAAAAAAATATTTAAACAAAAAGTTTGTTCGACACTGAATGTATATTTAATTTTTCGTGTTGAACCTGAAACATTTAATAAGTATTAAGTAACATTCGAAAAGAAATATTTAAAAATTAACGAAAACTTAAAATTGATTAAATGTTTTATACTTGAAAATTAAACAACATTACAGATATATGACGATCGGTTTATATTGAAAATCCAACAAGAAATCGGTATTTAAATTAAATATATAGTTTTTATTTGGTTTTAATTGAATATTTAATACTGTATTTTCAATTGAAATATATGGTTGTATAAATATTAAATGCATATTGATTAACATTTTAATAATCAACATTTATTTAAATTTAATCGTTCAATAAAAAGTTCACATAATAGGTACATATATGCTACTAAGGCTGTATAATATAAATCAGGGGTGGTCGAATTGTGGCTCTCGTCATAATTGTATGCAGCTCGCGGTTTTATTTACAAAAATCAAAATTTTAATTATTTTTGAATACGTTAATAAATAAAATGTTTTTATTATATACAAGGCTATAGAGTATAGAGTACAAATTAAAAATAATAAATTAATATGAATAATAAATAAAAAAAAATTAACTTTGAGCTATATTTGTTTGCGTGGTATTTTTACGTGTTTACTTTTTTAGTAAACCTCTTAAGATCTGGTTTAATTGATGTAAGAGCATTCTTAGTAATTCTGTGAGATGATCATATAATCAACACAGACTATTTTACCAATGAATTTTGTGGTATATAAATACAGATTAGATAATTTCGCTCTTAATATAATTGCATTAATATATGTGGCTCGCGTACATAAGTCATGTTGGCCACCCGACCCCTGATATATACCCTCTGGCGAGACCCTGGTACCATGATTTTTGTTAGGCCCTTACAGAATTTAATACGTTAAACGCTTTTTATAAGCTATTTATTAAATATGGAAATACATATTTCAAACGGTCAGATGATCTCAATAGTTTCTCGAGTATTTCTCGAATTTAAAAAAAAATTTCAATTCAAATACGCCTTGACCGTAATAACCGTATGTATTATAGTTCCGTCGGTACCATTTACTATATTTATGGAGCTTTGTGTAGATTTGCAACATTGACGGCAATTATGGTCTTCGGAAGTGTTGACACTTGAAACTGGAAAATGAATAAATCATTGTCAATTCGATATTTTCAAAAGCATCTTTTAAAAAAAAAAAAAAATTGTTAACAATAAGATTTTACAGCCCGAATTTAACATCGTTTTTCAATATTTTATTCTCAAAATGTATGTTATGACTTATATGAGTTTCAAGAAAAATTAAATATTAGGCCTATTTTTATCATGTTTTCCCAATCATTTAAAATCAAAAGCAAATGTAAGCAGTATTTTTTGTTGTAGTATATCAATTAGGTATTAAAAAAAAAAAAAATGCATTTGAAATTATTAAATTGACAGGGTACCAGTAGTATCAGTAGTTATACCATTCATACGAAAAAGTCCAAAAATTATTTTAAAACTTAGTTATGTCAATAACTCCTGTCAATTTTGTTTTTAAATAGCTGAGTGTTATGTACAAGGTACCCTTGGAACCACATGCGCCTAAGATGGGTAATATAATGTAATTTTTTTCAAACTTGTACAACATATTTTTAGCAATTTAGGCCAGTTGACCATTTTCAAAATTATCTTCCATATTGTATCAATGTACTACATTTAATAAATGGCCAACACCAGGCCCCTTAAAAATATAATACTAAATACCATACAACTTTAACAAAGCAATTTTTTCATAATATTTTCACCGTTAGAGTTGCATGTTAAATAGGTAGGTAACTATATTCATTTTATTATTTTTCATTGTTGTTATTTTGCCTTTTAGCTCTGGATCCCAAAATAATGAAACATTTTCAAAGGTTAGGTACAGCAATCGCCAAACAGGTCATACCGACACGGTGACATTGCATTAACGCAATTATTGGTGTACGTCGACGTGTCTGCGATTTGGAAGGATAAGCCGCTAAGGGTTGAAATAAAATAAACAATTCACGACCCATATTTGATTTTCTCGAGCTCAAGTGTTTTAATTCAATTACAAAAAAAAAAAAAAACCGGTACAGGAAAAATGCATTTTTACGATCGTATTGCAGTAATCAATATTTAAATATTTCATAAGGCAAAAAAAATTTTAATGAATACCGGATTGGATTATTGTAAATTTTAATCCCAACTGATCCCTATATATATATATATAATACAGGTTTGTCATCATAATCCGGATTGATGGAAGCAAATTGGATCATTTGAATTACCTACTTTACGTATTTTCGAATTATGATTAGGTGTCTGGACGATCAACACTGCAGGATACTATAGTTGTAAACTAGACCCTAATCGATGAAATGTGTAGTGAATGTTATAAGTAAATTCTTCATGATGCCATTTAACAATATATTTTCTTGATATACCCACAAGGCCACAACTATAAAATATATAAATATTTCGTTATTTGGTTACATAGCACAACGGACAGCTGATAACGTATTAAATAAGAATCTACTTAATGAACACATTTGATATCTCGTCGTATATTTTAATCAGACTGAATTATTACACCAATTCCCTGACGATGTTCGTATAGTCACTGTTGATGAAAACGAAACACAAATAACTTTACCTATACTGCTTAAACGCTATCGTGTAATATGTACCTATATATAAAAAAAAAAAAATGTTTGTTGCACAGCGTGTTTATACGGGATACTACGGAATCAACGGTGGTTGTTGCCTGCGGTCAGTTCAGGGTTCGCGATTGTACATCCTTAAAGATTGCATTGTTTTGCTCCACGCAGCCGGTGATCGAGTCCAGTCGGGAGTTGCAGTTCAGTTGCTATCAATTATACTACAGTCAGTTGGCAGGTAAGTGATCACTGTCCACTGGTCAGTTTAGCACACATGCACACATTCGCCCACACGTGGTAGTAATCAAATGGGCAAGGGTACCATTTGGGAGAGGAGCGTATTAGCTCGCAAATTGTAAATTTAATTGCATCTTTAATTGGCCTAGTCGTTAATCGACACTTTGGACATAGAATTTGATCTTTAGGCATAGTAAATTGTTGTTTTCTTTTGAAATTATTTACAATCACCTTAATATACTTAAATAGTTTGGAATATTATTCAATTTTTAGAAAATCAAAATTCGCTTCAGCATTGGTATTGATTTTAAATAATACAATTGTATAGTAGTATTATAATAACAATTATAATTTAATTTATTATATTATTGTTGTATAATTTAGGGATAAAATTTAATTCTGAAAGAAATACAATAAATACAGTTCTTGAATAGAAATATAAAAAAAAAAAAAAAAAAAAAAAAAATGGTCAACAATTTTTATTGAAATTGGCCGCATTAAATGTCTACACTCCTTATATTATATAATATTGAATAGGCGCCCCTATAATTGGGGGTGGTATAGTAACTGGATACTTCTCAACTATAGGGTTCCACTGGATTAATGGATAGAAAAGACGAAAGCTAGTTATCATTATAATTTATATTATAATATTTAAATAAATAAAGTGTTGTGCAATACAATTTACGTAGATGATTGGTCGATCTCTTTAGCATAGCGCATCTATAATATTCTTAATGGAATAAAAAAACTTCACGCCGTCGCATGCTCAGTGGCTACACTCATACACACGTTGATATTCCGTATTTAAAACCCATTATAGAGTACCTATACTGTATAAGACAGTTTCGTACTCGTCCGCTGAAAATATTTTTTGTGATCACGCAGAGCGTCCGAAAAATACTATGGTTTCTGTTTTTTTTCCTCCCATTAGATCAGTTCAGTAAAGCCGATCTCAATGTATGGAACAACCACTGGAGGACGGTGTACGATTACACGTGGAATGAAGGCGACAATTGGACGGTAAACGAAGATCCTATTGCCATAGAACTGCCCAGTGAATTGCTCATGTAATAACCTTATATGCATAAATCTACATACATGTTACGTATATATACATACACAATGAACACAATACATATAAATCTATAGTAAATGTATCCAGTGGAGTATTTACATGCAGGCATTGTACAGGCATTGCAGAGCATTCGCACATTTTTTATTAAGACAATCGAGATTTTTGAGAATTATGCGAAATATAATATGGATCATGGGGGTGCTTTTAATATTCCAATTATATTGTATCCATCTCATAATGGGATATTATGGACTGCAGTTTTTAATTATGGAGTAAGTATAACTGGTAGGCCGGGAGTCAGAAGTGTGTAAAACAAATCTCTCTCGCTCTCTCGGTTAAAACAGTAAAAAAAAAAGAAAGGTACAACTGGTACAAGCCTCTAGTATTTAATAGAATTATCAACACTCAGTGGTGCTACGAATATTTATGATTGACAACCATTTCACAGACTCTATAATATAATATAATATCCTTATATCTAAGAATATATTTATACAAATAAAGACGAAATAATATTGATAAATGATGATTATCATCTATTGCAGACAGACGTGAATCCAGGATTTCAATATTGGAGAGAAGGAGGTAGGGATAGCGAATAAACAAAAATTGATCAAATATACTTTTTATACACTTTTTTTATTAACTTCATTTTATACTACAAATGTTTTATTATCTATTACTTTTTTTATTTTGTATCTATTTATAAATAATACGAGTAGTAGAATAGATGGTAGACACTAGACGTCAAGTAGTCATATACTGTAGCCTTATTTTTAACAGTACCTATCTGGATTTCAAATATAATGATTATTTTTTCCCAGGAATTTATTATTATAATGATTATGATTAAAAGA
Organism: Chaitophorus viminalis; assembly: GCA_025469195.1. NCBI lineage: Eukaryota > Metazoa > Arthropoda > Insecta > Hemiptera > Aphididae > Chaitophorus > Chaitophorus viminalis. The sequence goes on from JAIPRK010000081.1 coordinate 164,225, forward strand.
TTGTGACAATACCTCGTCCTATCGCTCCCTTCCCTCATGGATCCTCGCCTGATGGCTGATTACAAAATCAAATACAAAACATCATATTAGGTACATCGGTATAATATGGCATATTGGTTATTGGTACAATATGTTTTAAATAAATATTTATATAAAATATTCTATAAAACGTGGGACGGTGGTGATTTTTCACAGTCCTTGTAGTCCTACCAGATATAGGTTAAACTGCATGTGAATAAACCCCTGGATGTATTATTATCTTCCATATCCCGTCGTTATCAGCCTGCAATTCAGCATGCTATTTAAATGAAATGATCCCCGGCTAGCTTTTACACGACTAATATTGTGCGATTGTCTTTAGATACGGTATTTCGGGGGAATCCAAGAAGTCACTTGTGCCCCTAACCAAATGCGATCAACAGCGCGGTGAAAATTGTTTCGTCGCTTTTGCGTGCGCAGCCGAAGCCACCAGATTCGTACAAGCCCTACAATCACACGTAATTATAACAATTTAATTTATAATACGCGTGGTATACCGCATATGTATTTAAATCTGTGTCTCTTAAACGTTAAACATGTTCGGCATGCGTTCTTCGTTTAAATTACACTTGGCGCAGTTATACAATGTGGTGTCCCTGCTCTGGCCGATTTAATCTCTAATCTCTATAATACATTACAGTATAGGTGTATCTATGGTGTAATAATATTGACTTTAATACTGAGCAATTATATGTGATTTTGCAAAAAAAAAAAAAACCTATCCTTGTATAACCATACAGCTATGTTCCGTACTGAGTATGACTAAATTATTTAGCTGAGAAGTAAGAATATAATATGATCATTACAGACTACAGTTAGTATATAAATATCAACTGTAATTATCATTAATTACTTAAGCACCGCATAATATAATTACTAACCATTATTTTTCGATATATCACCACGAGTACCTACACTTTTTACACCACAAAATTTAATACAAGTAATATATACCTGTTGGCTGTTATCAATGTAATAAGAAGTTTATTCGTACAATAAGTCTACCCCCGTGAATATCATGAACGCATCTCGTAGCGAATATCTCTGATTAAAATACGTATTTAGGTATCTGATGCATTTGAACAGTGAAGGTGTCAACACGATGTGATTCATAAAGGTTATGAGTTTTAGCTATATTCCGCCTCCCCTAGAAACCGAGCTTAAATCCTTTTCGTTTATTTAAAAGCTACCTAACAATTAACATATATCATGCATGTTTTTTAAAAATTTTGTTTTTGCTACACTAAAAATGTTTCAAACTAATACCTCGCACTTACCGTATTAACTAGATTATTATTTCTGAAGCCATAGTTTTTTCTCCACTAGAGCTTAACTTGACCCCCACCAAATGTAGTGCCACTTTTGTCCACACCTGCATTTCAATAATATATATATATACATATATACATATATACATTTTTTCAGTGTTGGTCTTGCTGGTACCTAATTAGGCCCCGGGTACAGAGATTTCCAACATAGTTTCCATTAACATAGTTTAATTTTGGCTTTAAAAATTAATATTAATAATAATATATATTTGCTAACAGAAAAAAATCATACAATTTGAACAAGACGTTTTGTTAAAAAGTACAGTAAGGCAACCATTTCAATATGCCGTCATAATGTTTTCAACCATTAAAATTGGTATACACCTATATACATTTTATTATTTTTTACATTTTTCAACTCTTCCACATGTAATTATCTACAATCACTGTATATTATATAGACATATAGATATAGTAAAGTTATATAAACCAGTTCTTTATTGACTGTTCTATTAAAATTATTTCCAATAGCTATTCAAGTAGGTTAGGTTACTTATTCATAATGAATGTTTTATCAACTCACTTTTATTATACCTACCAATGTTTTTTGCTGTGGCCATTTCAGGACACAGATTTACTTTTGATCAAATGCAACCACGTTGATGGAAAAGATGCAAAAATGTTTCAAGAACGAGCCAAACTGTTTGGAAACAAAAAAGTCGAATCAGTAATAGCTCTACAAATACAGGGGACACATGCTGCGAGCAAATGTTCAGCTGTAAGTACAATACTAAAGTATCCACTGTGGAGACTAATAATTAATTTAGTACCCACTACACACTCGTCGTTGTTTAAGAGGATAAAACTATATCCATTTGACATCCGTTCTACCATCGAGTAGTGAATTTTTGTGACTTTTATGGGGACGAATTTTAAAATAATAATAGGTAGATAAGTATAATAGATCCTTTCTTAATTGATGCTTGCGTCATTATAGCTATCTGTATGGTACATTTCAGCCCGATCAGTTCAGCGGTTTCGGTTAGATGATGATGAACCAGTCAATCAGTCAGGGCATGTTATTTTATATGTAATATATTTTAACCCCCTTAACATTTTAATTTTGAAAAATCCTTTCTAGGACGGGTGTCTACACTGTCTACATAATGAAATGAAACTATTGACCAAATTGCATAGCTTCAATGGTTCGTTATTTTATTTATATATTTACACATCATTCGTCAAAAAAGAAACATTTATTTTTAAATCAAATTAATAATTTTATGGGTAGCCTACATAAAAAATAAATCTATTATATCTATCTTATACAGTACTAATAGTACTTATATCTTATATGTAACTATTATAGGCATTATCATTGGTTAGGTTATGAATAGTACCTAATAATATTTACAATATATTATATCATTAAGTGCCTATTATACATTTATAACTCCATTATTATTACAGTTTTACATAACATTTGATATCTCGACGTTTTCCGCGAAGAGTTAAAATGTGCGATATGACAATTTGAAAAATAAGTGTCATTGGTGTGTTAGTGGTTAATTGGTACTGAATCGTTAACATCGTATCAACATACCTACCTATACACGTATATTACAAAGTATACCTAGATTAGGTAAAATGTATACTATATATTGGTAAGGCGAAAAATTTAGTAATAAAACTAATCCACAGCGGTACGCGTGATGTTGGCATTCATTTATTGTCTCATAATATACTGATATAGGTAGTACAATCTATACCGTTATTAGTTATACGGTTTTACCTATACACCTACCATTGTTTAAATATATTGAAGTCGGTGTATATTAATACAGTGTACATAGTATCTAGTATTAATATAGTGTATACATAGTGCCTACTACCTACACCTATACAATATCTTTATAAGTATGGAACTTTGAATTGCGGTGTTAATGGGGGGGGGATACATTCTTCACTCGTATAGGTACCTACGGTAAACTTATAACGAAGTATAGGTGTATGTATAGTATAGTAAAGATACTAATTTCCCAACCAAGTTTTGTTTATTATTGTTGACTGTTTTATAGCTTAATTTAGGTAGTTAGGTAGATATATTGTAGTTTGTATTAATAGTAGCCAGTAGGTATACGTATAAGATAGGTACCTAGGTTATAGATAAAATATTTTTTGCATAATCATAAAAATACAAGTTAACTGAATAATGGTTAAACAGCATGATGACTCAGGAGACATTCATATTTTTCATGACCACAACCCTAATAAAACAGTTTAAATTAAAAAAATAAAAATTATTAACGATTAAAAAACTTGAAAACAAATAATTTTTGTTGTTACTATAATTATTCAGCAAATAGTAAATACTAATTATGCGATGCAGGCATATGTATAATTCATAGTTATTAATATTAGGTATGCTTATCATCAATGGGAAGAGTTATTAGGCGAGCAAACAACGGTAGGTATACACGGTATACGGAGGCCTCAACGAAAGTTCTATGTTAACGGACCTTTACTAGAGGTCGTAATAAAAAATGATTTAATGATTTATTGATGGGTACCTACCTAGGTAGCCTAAAAATGATTTAATGATTTAACGATGGGTAGGTGGCCTAAAAATTTAACATTTCTTAACAGATTCATAGAGACCCAATGTATTATAGACATTAAGTGTAATCATTTCAATCAGATCTAAACACTTTTTTTAAACGTTCATCCCAATTATAACTGATAAAAATGGAATTATTTAGGTATTAAGTTTTAATTATTACAAACGAAAACAAAATTATAAAGTAGATATAAAAACATTTTTTAAATGTATTCATTTTCAATTATTATCATATAAATTATTTTAATGTGAAAGATAGCCTTAAAACTGTTCACAAAAAAAAAAAAAAAATATCAATATTAGGTTCTTATTTGTTATTCACCCAAATAACATCATAAAGATGTTCATTTATATTTTATATAATATTACATTTTTTTATAATATAGCGTTTATTTAATAATTTAGAGGGCCAGTTGACAGTAGTTGGCCACCACTGATATATGCAATGTTTCATGTACCTACTTTAAAATTTTTGTTTTGATTTTAATAGATATTGGCCAATGATTTTCCTCAGTTTACTGCAGTGATCAGTAAATCAGATGCCGAAGCTGGAGAACTAATTAAAATGTTTTTTTTCTTGATCGAAAATGAATTTCAACCATAAATATTGTATAAATCAATTTAATTTGTACATATTACTATCATTTTAGTGATATTTAAGAACTATCAAATGCATCTATAAATGTATTAATATAAGGTAACATTTAGATGGTTTTTATGTTTTTTGTAATAAAATTTTTAGTTTATACAACAAATTGAAAAAGTATAAATAAAAATTAATATTGATTTTTAAACATTATTTATTACACACTTGTAATATTAACATCCTATGTAATAAAATATTTTTTGAATTATTACAATTATAACTGGATAGATTTTTATTTAGTTAACTTTTTTTTCTTCAAATTATTGTTTTCATTGTATTTATTTGCAAGTCACTTATTTTAATACTTTATTTAGCATGACTATTTCACTGTTATTCAAAATAAATCGTTTATGTAAATGCAAATTCAATGATATTTATTTAATAGTAAGTTTATTATGTTAATATATATATATATATATATATATATATATATATTAGTTAACAATTAACTAGTAAATTAACTAGTTAATTGTTTCAATTAATATAATATTGTACTAATTAATATTTTTTAATTTAATTTTATTATATCAGTCTTTTTTAAGACTTTTAAATAAAAAACATTCAATTTATTCAGTATGCTATCCAATATCTACTGATAATTATAATTTTTTCTTTACAATACTTTGGTTAAAAGTTTTACAGTAATAGTAAGCAACTTATTTACAATAGATATAATACATTTTTTCCAACATTTTTCAAATATTGAATTGAATAAGTCAAAAATACTTTTAATCTATAATACTGTAATTAAACAGTTTCTACAAGTTCCCCAATAATTATTATTTCAAAAAATTTTGAACAAATAAGATTAAAAATAATATATAGATAGCACACTGATTGATGGTCATAAATAAAATATTTATAGTTTGACAATGAATCAATTCTCTGAGTTATTGTATATTATTTATTGAATGCATGTAAATAATGAATTATTTGATAAGTAACCTGATACACAGTGACTTATTTTTATATATATTAATCCCTGTTGAGTTTAGTTATTATGCAATGTTTATTTAGCTTATCATTTTAATGTTACTTAATAATTGTTAACGTTTTACGTTAACACAAGATAATCAATTTTTATCGATTATAATAAGGCAAGATAGAGAAAATGGTGTATTCATGTAACATATGTAACATGTTACTTTGAAATACGGCTAAGAATTAAAACTATAAAAAAATCTGAAGACTTTGTTTCATTGCCAACATAAAAATTGTTGATTAGAAATAAACTTTATAATTTTTTTATAACATATAAATAATAATCACAACGTAAATTGAAAAATGCAATAACATAATTAAAACAATTAATATAGGAATGTATTTTTAAAGGAATGAATGGTAAAAAGCAAAAACCAATAGGAAAAAAAATGCTGCTACGACACTGAACAGTATGATTTTGTGTTGCCTAGAGCGTACTATTATGGCATTTATCATTCGGGTGCTTCTGCCAAGGTCCGCATTTGCATCTCTGAGCTGTAATACAAAATATCAACAATGAATAAGAATTGTAAGTTTTCTCATGTAAATGGAACTCACCCTATTGAAAGAGTTTTGCATAGTCTCTCGTTGACGATTTAGATCTGTCAATATCTGAGAACCAATTTCCTCAGTTTCAACAGCAATACGATAAGTATTATCTAATTGTATTCCAGATTGGTTTAGACGTTCAGACGTATAGAGTAGCCTCTGTTTTTGTTCGGAAGACACGTCTTCACTTTCAGCAAAATGATTATCATCTTCTAAAGTATTTAATATTTATAAATAAAATTAGTTATTGAAGACTGTAAATAACATTGTGCACAGTCTCAGTCATACCTAAATTAATGTTGACTGTACACTTTGCTCGAGCAAACTCTTTGGCCAATCTGTGCAGTTCTGCTCTATAGCTGGCCACTCGAATATGCAGTTTCGCACGTACTGATACATCAGATTCCTTGACTGAGAGGTCCATCTGTTCCAACTTGAAAACATAAAGTATTCAAGTTAAAGCATGATAATGCAAATTGTTATAGTGCTCATTAGTACATACCAAATCATGAACCTCGTCAAGGTTCCGTTCGATTTCTTTGATGTAGTCATTTCTGTCATCTGTGCAAATGGAAAACAACAATATCAGACACAACAGATACGGAGTTTAGTATGCATTTTTTACTCACTGCTCGATATATGACTGAGCCTGCTAATTTTCGATGTGATCTCAGCACTGGTCACACCAAACTGCTGTTCATAGTCGGCTAACAGTTTGCTGAAACAATAGTGATATATTTTAGAAAAATTTGTGATTTTGTGCTGTTGATATTGGGGTATATTGATACTAGGTTATTTTTTTATGATTTGGGTATTGAAATACTACTAGAGCCGTTGCTGTAATCGAAAACAGATTTTGCAAATCATGAACGGGCGTGTCTGAAGTGATGGTCGGTTGGTATACGACGATTACACAAACAATTAGTAAAATAAGCGAGAACTTAAGAGGTCTGGATTACTACAACGGCTCTGCTTCCCAGGGGACTCGCTTCAGGGCCTGTGGCTAATGTGTAACACGCCAAGCGTCTTGCTCTCGAAAACCGTTCGGATGTTTCGGATAAGATCATATGCGCGTTCCAACGAACCTCGAGGGCGAGAGGAAGTTTAGGGGCGCTGCAGCTGTTGATATCGTACGGAGTACGGGGCGAACTTACTTCTCCATCTGCTGCGCATAGGCGGCTTGGTCCCGACGACACCACTCTAAAGCGCGATCGAAGACATGACAGTTGGTGTGTGCGGCAAGGTAACGGTTAACGGATCACACGGCACTGCGCGAACACAAGGTACGGACGTGGTTTTCGGCACCGTGCATACGCTGGATGGCGTGGAAAGGAAAGGAAAACAAAAAAAGCGAAAATTCGATAATATTATTATTATTATTATTATTATTAATTCGTCACGTTGATAGCGCGCGTACACATTGCGGGTAATAGCTGGTACGCAACGGTGCGTAGGCAGTAAATAAAAATTCGTAATCGTACTTTTGAGCTTTCTTTTATCACTTAACCGTGGGTGCAACCGTGCGCGCGTGACGTCAACGATCTTATCACGTACACGTGTTATCACGCGGTGCTATCACGGATCGCGTCATCACGCAGTCGGACCCAAGCTGGATAATATTATATTTTAAGAGGCCGTCACAGTGGCCAAAAATCGACCGTAAAACATGCTTTCGTACTTCCAATAGTTCTCAGGCCTCGTTGGTCGTAGAGACACGATTTTGGAGAATTTATAATCGTTGTTATTAGTCACTTAATACTTATTACATTCGTATATTATCCTGATATCCATCCACGTTGGTCGGACCATCGGAACGAATGTCCGGTAAACGTTTCTCAATTTTTGCTGGTTTAGTTATGCGGCGTTTGCGTAGATTAGAGACTTGGGACCAGAATGCATAATATTATACCGAGTGTTTCAGGATGATTCGACAACTGTGCAATAATTTTTGTTCTATATACTTATTCATTATTTTTAAATTTTTTTTTTCGCCAAATCATATACATAAGTACTGCGTTACATTGAAAATGTATTTAACAATATTGTTTTACTTTCAATACCCAAATTTTCGAATTTAATTTTTGTTATACTGTCAAGGGGGGGAAAAAAAAAATTTTGTGACACGGATTTTTAGAAAAATGTTGATGCTTAAAACTCTAATAAAATTTTTTCCGTTCAATTTCTACGACTTTTAGAAGTCTGTGAAAAATTAACAATAATATTGTGTGTCAAATAGTTGTATGGCATAATATAAAATATTGTATATTACCTACCTGAAGAGCTTTGTCTAATCTTGATAGAACGTACAATGATTTTACAATTATTTTAATAATTAAATTCATATTTTCAAAAAGTTTAAAAAACATAAAAAATGAATGACCAAACTTAAATAAGAAATTTGAATACAATATTTTTTTCTAAAATCAGGTTTAAAAAAAAACTATTTAAATTTTAATGATAAATAAAATTTTAAATTTTGAAATCTGAGTTTCAAAGGTAAAAAAAAAAAATATTTTAATATAATTTTGTTGTAACGCAGTATTATAACATAGCAAAAAAAATTAAAAACAATTGATAGAATTATGTTAATTAAGTTGCTGAATTTGTCCAATTTTCCTGAAACACTGTATAATGTATATTATTATAAATCAATAAAACTGTGTAAATATTATACTTGAATCCTGAAATACAGGGTTTAAATTGGCAACAAATTGGTGGTCACTATGATTCCAATCCCCAATACAGCTCTAGTGATTTTTAATACTTAGGCAAGACTTAATTTTACTGCCTCTGTGATTTGTGATAGCATTCTTCCAAAAAATTAGGAAAACAAGTTTTTAATCCGAATAAAAGTATATAGGTATACATACACTTGTAGGTATGTTCTTGCCGTTCTTGAGTCTTGGATTCGTATTTAACCAAGTCAATTTAACGAAGAAAAGGCAAAGTACAACATGCTAAACAACCTCTCCAATGCCTTATAAGTTATAACAATGAATCAATGAATATCTATAATCTACTTAAATTCATCAAAGATACCAAACTACAAAGATCTATTAAAATTAATTAATTAACTAATTATTAAATTAATTATTTATGAACTTTGGTGTAACCCATAAGGCCATAATCACCTAAATATCTGACCTACGCGGCCGACGTTTTATTTATTATAATCTATAATAAACATTTTTTAAATACCACTAATAAAGACATCAACGGTAAGTTCTTATTAATACTTAATTAATAAAAATATGTTTTTAATAATAAAAAGAGTCAGTGGCGCATCGATTATTTTTAAAATGTGTCGCAAATTCAATTCCACCTACCCACTCATCTCGAAATTAATCATACTTATATAATTTTTTAAAACATTGATCAACGATATTACTACTAGGTATATACTAAGTAGTGTAAGTCATGGAAATTGAACTGTTTATTTATTTTTAGTTCTGTCTTTTTAACTTATAACTGCATAAAACAATTTTCGTAGACAATATTTAACCACGCACCTCAATAAAAATAAAAATTTCATATCCGAACGTAAAGCATGCAAGAAAATCTTACAACAAGAAAAAAATAAATTCTTTAACAATATACTACAAACTGCAGAAGAAGACTGAAGCCAAAATAAAATAAGAAATTTTTTCCGTACAATAAAACAGTATAAACAGTTCAACCTTATATGCAAAGCTATAAAGAATCACAATGGACAAATAATTATGGATGTAGACATTAGAGCGTCAAGGTGGAAGGAATATTTTGAAAACCTACTAAATGCCACAATACTAGACAGCCCGACACCCTATACCACCTTGCAGGGCGTTGAACCATTCACCGAGAACATCAGTCAGGAGGAAGTGAATATGGCAATCGCAAGTTTTAAAAACTGGAAGGCTCCAGGATCTGACAACCTACCAGCGGAGTTACTGAAATACGGAGGAAATAACCTTCAGAAAGTTTTATTTAGATTATGCGATAAGATTTGGACAGAAGAACAAATGCCAATAAGCTGGCAAGCTGGCAAGCAATCATCATACCACTACATAAAAAAGGGGATAAAATGGAGTGTGACAATTACAGGGGTATCTCTCTCCTGAATACAGCTTACAAAATATTCTCCAAAATTCTACTGAAACGTCTGATGCCATACGTAGACGAAAACATAGGCAGCTACCAATGCGGTTTTAGAAAAGGAAAGTCGACAATAGACCAACTGTCAATCATAGGACAAATCATTGAAAAAAAGTACGAATACAGACAGAACGTATGGCAGTTGTTCATAGATTTTAAAAAGGCGTATGACAGCGTTCATAGAGAAAGTTTATATAACATTATGCATGAATTTGGGTTTCCTAGAAAACTAATCAGACTAGTCAAATTATGTATGAAGAACACACAGTATACAGTGAGAGTAGACAACACAATGTTCACCCCCTTTACAGTAGACATAGGCTTGAAACAAGGGAATGCTTTGTTCCCAATTCTATTCAACTTGGTACTAGAAAAAGTTGTAAGAGAGTTGCAGTGCCTAAGAGGCAGCCAAGTAACAAACAGCGACAATGAACTGCGCATACTCGGTTTCGCAGATGACCTGAATATTATAGGAAACTCGCTTACAGAAATAGCAAATGCATCAAAGGAACTGGAAAAAGCAGCGGAAAAGTTGGTCTAACAATAAACACAAACAAGACAAAACTAATGGAACTAATAAATAGTTACATAGGCCCACAGCAAAGGGAAGGACTAACGTTTGAAAAAGTAGAAGAATTTAAGTATCTAGGGTCAACTCTGAGCATAAAAAACGATTGGTCTAAAGAGATAAATATACGTATAAACAAAGCGGAATAAACCTTCTACGCATTATTGAAATTTCTTAACTCAAAAACGCTCTCGAGAAGATCTAAAACGAGATTGTATGTGTCAATTTTAAGATCCACATTCACCTACGGATGTGAGGCCTAGACTACAATGGAGACGACGGAAAGGAGGTTGAGAACCTTTAAAAATAGGATATGGCGAAAAATATGTGGTCCTGTGTTTGACGCGAATGTGGGATGTTGGCGAAGAAGATTCAATAGAGAACTGCAAGAAATTATGAATCTGGCTCCAGTTACTAGCTTCATCAAAGGTCAGAGGATCTAATGGCTAGGTAATATCATAAGAAGAGATAAAAACGACTCTGTACGGGTTGCTTTCGAGTGGAAACCTAAGGGAAAACGACCAAGGGGACGTCCCAGGAAGAGGTGGATTGATGGAGTAGCGGAAAACCTAAAGGAAATGGGCATAGAAGACTGGCGTGTAATTGCTTAAGACAGAGAAAAGTGGCGGGATATTGTAGTGACGGCTAAAACTCTTAGAGAGTAGAATGGCTAGAAGAAGAAGAAGATAACTCAGTAAAAAGGGGTTGTGACTGTAACACCATCATGATACATGGAATGTACGCCACTGGGGCCAATTGATATTAGGTAAATAAAAATAAGGGTTGCGAGCATACAGATTGAAATTTATTTAAGCCAACGCACGCTCATGAATTAATAATACGCTATCAAATTCATTAAAGATTCTTTCACTTTGGTTGTCATTTGATTTAATTAAAATATACTTTATGTTTGGGCAACATGCTCGTTCCAGACATGAGACAAAAGTTTAATACTGACTATAGGTATACGCTTACGTGGGAGGTATAAGCGTTAAAAGAGGTCACACTTGTCCCGGCCTCATGATTAGAAAAACAATTTCCCCAATACTGAAAATATCAATATCCTCTTCAGAATGTGCACCGAAAGTGAAACTCGAGACCTTTTGGCTTTTACGATTTTTTCTTAAAAATGACTATGCGAATTAATCAAATTATTACATCTACAATGGATATAGTAAAATTACCTAATACCAAAAGTTTATTGTTTTGATCTTTTAGTTGAATTCAATGGAATTGAATAGTAAAAAAGTGATTTTGTTTTTAATTATTTCACATTTTAAACTCATTTTCGGTCATTATACCACAATATTAAAATAATAAATTACCATGCGTGTTTTTAAACTTGCAGTTTTACTTATTATTAATTAAATAGTTCAACATTTATTCACTCTTCAAATTCTTCAATACATCAGAAATGTTGATATTATTACATTAATAGCGTAATATAAAATAGTTACTATTTAATGCGTCACGCACGTGCATGCATAAACCGTAAATGAAGTTGTAATAAAAATTTGATAAATTTTGTTAAAAATTATTTCCTTGGACAATATACCTATCTTATTGAAGGGTATTTAGCAAACGATCCTTATATTTCAGGGCTTATTATAAGGTTTTTACCTACTGCCCAAACACACTGAAAAATTTACAATGGTCTATGTGGTCGCGATAAGCTTAGACGATAACATAGATAGTACCTATAATTGTAATTCGTAAAGTCAACTGCACTTTTGATTTTTCCTACTACCCAATTTGGATCGTACTGCCCATTAGAATAAGGCCTGTAATATTTAATATATATATATATATATACATATATATATATAAACATACTTTCAATGCATAATTTTTGGTATTAAGTGGCACATAAATGCATCAATCGTCTCTCATAATTAGTTGAACCCTTATTATGTAGCCAAATATTGAAATAATTGAGACAATTGAGTAGATATATTGGTTGATTCGTTGTATTAATTTGCGACCGTTTTCAGATCGTGGAAATACGCGAATCCGTGAGTGTTTGTTAGTTACCCACCTGGGAAAACTTATAGGTTCCTGTTGTTTCTGATGAAACAATACGCTTGGATATTTCTTCTCCGGCACCATGGTAATCAGGAACGAACATATCCAGAGGGGAAGACTAACGGCCGATCTTGGATTAGTTCTCTTGGAATCTGATAATATCTGTATTATTTATGTATCTAAGTACCTATCTGTTTATTGATATTACAGTTAGAATACTAAAAATTAAATTAAGAATATAGTAAAAAAATTGTTTATGCATAAATAGTATTTTTAACATCAAATTAACATTGCATTTAAATCTATCTCGATTAGAATCAAAAAATATCACAACTTTTGCTTTAATATTAATATCTTTGGTTACGTAAATACATTTTATATTGTAAAATTATATTTTCATAATAATTAGTATTAATATCATTATCTAATCACTAATTAAAATGGAATATATATATATATAGAATGCATATTCACACAATGATATAATATTAATAAGGTATAATGATATTTAAGAACTACATAATTTATCATAATATTTCATTAAGTTCAATAAACCATTGTTCACTCGGAAATCGTTTTATGTAAATCAGGAAAATTTAAGTTCAGCTATTTTTTTTTGTTTTATTTGGTTATGTCAACTGCAAAGATACTCGATACATTAGATGAACGTGAATTGGAATATACAAAGTTTTTCAATTTATTTAACGTAAATAATTTAATGCTACCTACCTCCCACGAAAAATGTATTTGGACGCAAGAGATAATTATTTTTTTGAATGATACGTATCCTTACCAAGAAAAAGATATTATATTGAAATCACACATCGGGAAGCACAAAAAAAAGTATTCAATTATTATAGTTAATAGTTATAGATAGTTTGAAATTCTATTAGCCGGTCGCAGAGTTTTAGTACTAAGAAAATCAATTTCATAATATTGAAAATCGTATTCCTTAATATTTTTATCGCAAAATTGAAATAAAAATGTTTAAATACATTTTGATATATCATATTGTCGTATGGAAGTTATTATTATAACTCGTATTATGTTGTTGGAATTGCTAAAATAGCATTTGTCGTGTGCTTAATGACGTATGGTATGTATTATTTTAACGTAGCCAATTTAAACAAAATTTAATTTAATCAGAATTTGAGAAAATGAAAAAAAGAGTTAAATATTTTCAAAATATGTTATTTAAGAATACGAATTTTTATAAAAAAAAAACTAGGCATTTTATACGATGAACGTTTCTCAAAAAAAAAAATATTGAATCATATATAGGTATAATGTCTTTGTTATATCATCTTAATAAAAATACAACACAAGAGCTTGAACTATACAAAATCTTATTTTTACAATAATAATAAAAATAATGATGATGAGATTGATAATAGTAATAACACTAATTTTAATGATAATAATAATAGCATGGTCGTTTTGTCGTCTTTGAAACAAAATAGGTTTGAAACAAATTGGTCATTTTTTTTAATCCAGTCCAAAATCATATATATTATGTTAAAATGGCAATGCATAATTAATAAAACGTTAATCTCATTTAATATTATCAACCACAAATCGGACAAATAACCGTGAGTAAATAATATAAATTAAATTGTATCTGCAAGAAACTAGATGCATAAGGGCTTGAAATGTAAAATCACATAGAATAATGCAAATTACTAGAACCTTAATCATTCTACAATGCTTTAAGTAGGTATTTACACATTTTGAGGTGGGTTTGGTTCCACATAACTTTTATCCCTTGCCTGCTAACGCCTTACATAATATTACATGTACAAAGAACAGACCATTATTGTACACCATGAAACGTATACGATTACGATATATCAATTTCTTTATTACATGCACGTGATAATATAATAATATTGTATTCTGTATAAAACAGTGTCTCAAAATATTTTACCGCCAAGGATCACTTCGATAATTTTTAATATGTCGTGGGACAACCTTAATTTCATGAAAACTAGAAAGATTTTTCGTTTTTTTTTTTATATATATATATATATATATATTATCAAGAATAGGGTATTTTATATTAATATAACAGTAAATATGATGTATTATTAATAGGACAAGGTAGTTGGATGATTGCAGTATATTTCTCTTCTTGTTGCAATCGCTGCATATATTTACGAACAATTTATCAAATTGTTTAAGTGCCCTCCAACAAGTTACCCGTGTGAAACGATTCGTTAACCTCGGTAGAAGAAACCGTATAAGCGGCGTTATAGCAAAAAGTGATTAACAATTTTAAGACATTGGCAATAAATCAGCGGCGATCTAAAGGTTCAAATGTCAAGTGACCCTTATTATCAGTTGACTATCTACACTTCTACAGAAAACATTTTTTTTTTCAAACACGATCGTCTGAGCTTTGACTCTTTTGTGTTTAAAATACATACTTTTAAATAATTTAATACTCATTTGATATTTTGATTGTTTATATACATATATATGTTCAGTAGTTCTGATGTTTATAAATATAAAAATGCTTCAGAGTGATTAAATGTGATTTAAAAATGTATGAAAACATTAAAAGAGAAAAATTGGAAAAGAAAAATTGTAGGTATGTTTATATTTTAAAATATGTTGCAAAGTTAAGATTTTACAAAGCATGTACAAATTATTTTACCATAAAACATAAATTGACTGAAAAAAAGTAGTGCGAATTGCATGAACAAAAGTTATTAATATTGTAGACATGATTTTTGTAAAACTATAAATTGATAAATTAGTACTTACGTAAGAAAATTGTTGTATAAGTGTATAATAAGTTTCGTTGTAATTAGTTATACCATATAATATAAAGGTACGTATAGGTTTACGTTCTGATGTTGCCAAAAGCAGCGAGTAAAATTTTCAGGTACTCATATTACTTTCACAATTATTTCATTTAGCAGTTAGAACTTCAGCTCCACTTCCTTCTCTCCCACAAATCTCAGACGTTATATTTGCTTCTATACCAAGACACGTGTAAAAGATTAGCTTTCATTATTCGGAAAGCAAGGTGACACAATTTCATGAGCTTAAAGAAAGGATAAGATAGTGAACATATTTTTTTATAAGATTAAAGTGAGAATGTGAAAGCTGTCAAAATCCGTGTACAAAATCAGCAGCAAGAAATGTTCTTCGGATGTTTGATAGATAATATACAAGTCAAGAGACATTTAAGCCCTTTTCACACGATGATAGTTATTGTGCTATCACTAATGTGATAGCTTGTATACCAGCTTTTAGGTCCATGTGAATTATAATATAGTATACTAGTTAAAGAAATCATACTAGCTACTATATAATTTTTGGTAATAGAACATGTCCTATTTTCCACACTATTTACCAGCATAGAAATATTGTCGGCCAATCAGAATACAGACATCTTATCAATCAAAATCATAATTGATAGATAATACTTATTTATTTGTTACTGTATTTTTTTTTTACCCATATATATAAATATAAATCAAGTCTATAAAAATAAAATGTAAATATTAGAATATAATAATATACAGGAATACATAATACAGATATTTTCGTACATTTCGTTATCATTTATTTTGCAGCTAGTAAATTTTACAGTGTATAGCACATTATGGTGTGAACAGATTTTAGTACAGGTACTAGTATACTAGGTTACACGCTAAATACTAGACTAGTTAGTAAACTAGATATAGTACCATGACTATCATCGTGTGAAAAGGGCTTAAGTCCTGTAGTTATTAGTTATTAATTTAGTATTTTCTAAGTACGTGTTTCGCGAGCTCGTAGGTACCTGCATGAAAAGTGATAGTGCTCTGAGATATAAATACACAACAGCGTTGTGTTCAGATCCGGGGATAAGTTTAAAGATGTTCGCGAGATGGGTATAGATTTTTAAAACTAAAGCAATTCATTTGAAGTGATGTTTTTTCCTTCGCGTTCGAGGGTACGTTTTGCGACACACACGATGTGAGTAATATCACTCACGTTAAATGTTTGTACACTGCCAGATAATAAAACGACTGATGTGTCTCCAAATTGTGTTCATTTTATACTTAATAGCAATTGATAGTATTTGATTTGATACACGCGTTTGTCTGCATTTATTGGATAAGGGGATTTCGATTTGGAAGTAACGTGACAAGGATCGGCTTTAATGCGATTAATAGGTTATACCAATTGTCGTCGATAGAGGAGTTCAAGATATTATCATTGTATGTTCGTATTGACAAGATATGTGTTAATACGATTCATAATTGTTCATAAATAATACCGTATGAGCATGCCATATTTTTAAATACAATTTACACACACTTTAATCGTAGTGTTACGTCACAGTCGTAACCCGTAGGAACCTATAATGTATGTGTATTAACGAAAAAAGCAGCACTATAAGTAGGTACGCGAGTAATGATAAGTAATGACAAACATGTGTTATTTCCCAATTTACAGCTCTACATTATTTTTATGTGAAAAAGGTCAAGGTTTCCACGATATCATGGAAAAATAATAAATATTTTCATTATGTTTACTGGGACAATATACAGTTATAGTGTAATGTGTAGTGATGATAACGCCTGACATAAAAAGGATTCGTTATTTTACTTCTAATATTTGTTGATGTTTTTGTGTCAAGCCTATTCAACCCATATCGTCAAATTGCATGGAGGTTGTAATGTACTTAATTGTGATTTTTCAAAACGTTTTACTTTTGCTCTTCCAAAAGCAAACTTTTATGATACCCTCTTGTACTCGAACAGCTATTGATAATACTGATACATATGTATAATCAAGATATTTTATTTGCTTATTTACAAATATAGTTGTCCTTTGAAACTTAAGACAGATTAAATGTATGTACGTTAAATCATTTTGTGAAAAATAAACTCTTTAAAATTGCCTGCATTATTGATATATATATATATATATATACGCCTGCACGTTCAAACGTGCGTTCTTCTGAAAGTTTTGTAGCGCATATTCGTGTTGGCAGCGGCAAATATATGACAACTTTCATTTTATATTGAATATATTATTTCATAAAATATTTTAACAATATAAGACATTATGTTTGTAAATAGTTTTTATTATTGTAGATTTATATTACATTAACAATTCTAGAAACGTCGCTTTCGGGGTTTAAAGTTGTCATATAAAAATACAAATGATTATTATTTTTACTAACAAGAGGAAAAAATATATTAACTACGAAAAAGTGTGTGGTGCTGGGATCGGGTGAGATACAAGAATGGATGACTAATTTAGGTGAATTGTTCTTAAACATTTGAAAGCAATTATCTACCATTGGTTTCGAACAACGATTCTGTGCGAAGGAACATAGGTGGATTAGTTCTTATGTCTAAAGATATTTTTTAATTTATAAAATACTGTTAGTCCCAAATAATTTGGTTATAGGCCATAAAATTTATCAAACCAACTTTTATGAAAGAAAAAATCGCGTGTTCAACTTGCTATTTTATCTACGCATAATGCATTGTAACGAATTTAGAGTTACTGTTTACCAAACAGTTGGTTATAATATTGTTTATTAGACAATGTCTAGTAGACATAGGCTCTTGTCTAAAAAACAATTTTTTTCAAAATAGTATTTTGTGAGACTCTACTTCCTACATCTATTTGACATAAAATAATTCAATTTTAAAATAAAACTTTAAAATAAAATGTTCAAGAAAATCCTTGTTTTATTATATAAATGTAAATCACGGAGAGCCTAAAATGGGGATCTATACAGTGCTGACTAACGTGAAACCTAAAATATTATTCTATTATTTGATATTATCATTAGATAATATATTTCTTTCATGTATGTATATTATATTTTGATTTAATCATAAGTGTGTTGTAATGTAAGTATTAGTGTGTTAGGTACTGATACAAACGGGAATAAACTAGTAGGTACTTGAAATCGATTAAAATATTGATTGTTGATACATCTGTGTCCGTCATGTAACATAATTTTTAATCAAATGGTTCATACTATTTGGTATTCATGTGTTTCAGCATCTGTCAAGTTTTATTTTCGAACAGAAAATTGAAGAAACTATGATTTACAAACCACAGTAGTTGTATTGATTGATTGATTGTTTTCTTTTTTTTTTTTTGGGGTAAAAGTTAAATGGGTAATATATCTCAGAAATACGTATGAGACAATTTTTTTTTTCTTAATTTTAAAGGTAAAAAGTTAGGTTTATCCATGGTGTATTTCCAAAGGTCACATTTAAAACATTTTTCAATCAAAAAGTAAAATAACTTTTCTATTTTCAAAACCGTGATTTCAATTTTTATTTATTCCTATTGTCGATTGTACCAATCTCGTAAGACTTTATTCGGACATTGAAATATCTAGAGATGAATATTTTTAAAATATTCAAAAATAAATTCATGTATATGTAAATCTAAAATTATATTGTTTTTCGAGCACTAACTCTGATCGCCACCGCTGATACAATTTTCATTTTGATCTACACTATTTGTGTTACTGAAAAATAGACTATATTTTATTACACAATCAATTTAATATATACGTGTGATACTGTATATAAATTCTTGCGTAGACGCTACTGTACCATATTATATACGTATTTGAACAAAACAATTTATTTGCTAACATTGTTTTTGGTATATTTTTGTGTTTTGTTTTATTAAAGGTTATACCTATTATACCTACAGTCGTAGCCCGTAGGTACCAAATTATAATCATAAGTTAAAAACTTTGATATTAAACACTATTCATATAATGTGAGCCATTCGTTTCAAATATATTTATCATGGATTGGATTGGGGGAGGGGGAGTGGTGGCAAGCTGGAGCATTATAAATCGTATGTTAACCGGCGTTAACCAAAACATATTATTTGGATAAGTAGTAATTTAAAAGTGTTTTCAATTATTCAATGTTTTTTTTTATTTATACATATGAATGTATTTGTTATTCATTTTCAAAAGAAAAAAAAACAAATAACCATTATTATGATCTAAAAGTAGCAAGGATAGAATCAAATTATTTTGTTACTACTAAGAAAATATATCGACTTTCCTGAGACATCCCTCAAGAACGGACTTATAGTATTGTTGATAAATGTAAAATAAGCGTGCTTTCACAAGCAGAAATTGTTAATTTCTTTATTGTTTACGACCTATGGGTACGATGTGAGACTGTGAGAAACAATAAAAAAATCGAGTAGTTTTGTGATTGTATGTCATCGTTATAAAAACGATATCAATAATATACAGATAGGACCGATAAATTATAATAATTCGACAGCCGCATCCAAACTATGAGTTTAGTTGTATTGTATAATACATGAAAAGTAAAATATATGTTTCTTATGTCAGTAGGTACCTATATTATTTTTCTATCAGATAAAAATAAAAAATGCAAAATCGACCCTTCCAAAATGACCTGTTCAGTAAAAACTTGATGCTTAAATTGATATATTATTATATCTATTCCATATAAAATATAAAACAAAATATAAGTATAAGTATCTATCATTGAGAAATATTACATTTTACTGTTTGTCATTTTACTATATTTGAAATATAAGATTTAATGATAGTAAACAGTCTATTGTTTATTTATTTATTAATAAAAAAATACAACATTTAATAACATTTTATACTTACTCCTAGGCTGGAAGTTTTGTCGATTAAATAATTAATACATTAATTTAATTTACAAGTACTATGCTACCTAGAACCAAAATATGATTTATGTTCTTATACTTTATATTCTTTTGCTTTAGTAAAATTATTGACCCAAAAAAAGTGTTTATGAATTAAATTATTTACAATACATCTAATATATGTATAAACAATATTCAAAAAAAAATATGATAGATGCAACGTAAAAAACAATTATTTATAAAAAACATTAAATTTACCAGTTTTATCGAAAAATATATTACTGTGGGATAATTAAATGCATAAATTAAAATTGGATGTACATCTTTGACTTAAATTTAACTTTATCAAAAAAATACAATTATTGGTACTCAGGTTAGTTAGGTAGATTCAAAATATAATATGTATTTAATTTTAATAGGATTATTCATACATCGTAATAACTATTTTAAGTAGTAAATTAAAATAATGAAACTTGAAATATTTATAAATATAATGATGGAATATCTCATTTTAAATGTAATGTTAAAATTGAATTCGTATAATTTTTAAACCGGCAAGAAAATACTTGTCAAAAGAAAAACATACAGCATCATTATAATGGAGTATTATGTTATATTACTTTATATTAAAGTGAACGCGTTGAAAAAATACATTTAACGATTTCTATTAGATAGAACTGATCGTATCATCGTTTTTTTTTTTTTTTTTTGTAACTAATTGTAGTTTATTACTATCCGATGTATAGCTCACACGTTCAGGGTACCAAAGTTTTGGAACATCATGTTTTTCTATGTTTCATTGACGATTTAATTCCATTGGATCTTGATAAATTCAATATTGTCCTAATGGATACAAACTAGATTAATTTGTCAAGGGTAAATTCTCATGTATGCTGTGGTTAGAAACTTATGCGCCATATTACAGCTTGTAAGATGTTAAATGGAACCGATTAATCTAATTAAGAGATCTGAGCCTTCAGAAAACGATTTTGGGACAATCATATTTGTTTAGAAACCTTTAACAGGATTATTCCAATGGTAAACCTATAATATTTATTAATTTAAATCTCCGTGTAGTTAATCTACTGTCGTTATTAAAACGTCAATAACTTTTAACATGGATTTAGGACTAAATCGAAGGATTATGGTAAATTATTGTAAATGTGTTTAGAAATAAATATGTTGTTAAAAAAAATATTGAGCTTTATGGGTGCAGTGGATTTTATTTCATGAATGTAATGTTGTTAAATGTTAATAATTATAAAAATTTATCTTTTGTCGATCATTTTGTGGATCATATGTTATTTTATATTTGTGTCCAAAGGTCTAAAATAAAAAAAAAAAACTCAAGATATATTTACATGGGGTATAAATAAATGTTGTTAAAATATTATGTTATGTTATGAAACTGAAAGTATTGTTGTACAGTTAAAACTTTTAAAGTATTTATGAAATTTCAATAAATATACACACAACAGCAAGTACCTAATATATATTAGTATGTAAGAAAGATATTTATTTATTGGTTTTAATTTAGTTTAAATTATTTGAGTTATAAAAGAATGGGAATGTCTCACATTATCTATCTTTTCAAACTTCTGATTTAGCAATTATAAAAAAAAAATATTACTTTACCTTTTTTATGAAAGATTATATGAATAATATGTTTAGATTAAAATGTTGCGCATGCTAATAAGTAACAACATAATATCAAGTACTAAAATTGCGTTATAACTACGTTTTTAGAACAAAACATATATATTTCTGACAGTTAACAAGAAAAAATCGAAGAAGAACTTTATTCTCAGTTTAACGATGTGTTTTGTTGTTTTCTATTTGATTCATTTAAGTGAGTACTAACCAAGGTATATTTTACCATAAAACTTTACATAATTTTAAATTCTTTTGAATACGTTTTAATGATTTGTTTCAAGAAATCGATATTCGGTAAGTTTGAAGTGTTTGAAAAAAAAAAAAATTTTAATTTACATAATATATATACAATAATTTCACCAAATGACTAAATTGCCACCCTAATGATCAAATGAATTTCTTAATATATGCACTCATAACACTCCTTGTTTAGAGCGTTGACCCTTCTAATTTTTGATTTTCAGTGGTACAGTAGTATGCTTGATCGGGTCATTAACTCAATTCTAATCCAAAAAAGTTACAGTGAAATCAATTCAAATATATTTTACTATGTCTTAACCTATAATCTTCCCAAAATCATTGCTCGGTTTCAAAAATCTCATAAATGGTTCTACGTTGGTTTTGGTCGATAGGGTGGTGTCAAATGATGGCTAACAACTTTGATTTTTCTAAGATTTTTTTTTTTAAAATGATAAAAAAAATTGGGCTGTCCAAAACATCACCAAAATTTAATACAAGATTTATTATAAGTTGTACTTATCGCAATAAAAAAAAAGTTGAAAACCATTTGACACAAATTTTTATGAAATATATTAGAATCACGATAATGTGCTAGTTATTTTGTAGTTGAAAATGCATAAAGCTTTTGTTATTTATATTAAATTTCAGGTTCAATACTGTAACACAAGGTTATTCATAAGTTTTTTTCAAACAACTACAAAAAAGAATTATAACGTAGTTACAGGGGCCGTATCCATTTTCCTCCAAAAAAATAAAAAAATAATAAATTCTTGACAATTTTCCTCCAATAAATAATTAAGCAGGTAATATAAATAATTTATTTATAGCATAGCAAAACAAATATTTTTGTCAGGTCACTATGTTCAATATAAATAAAGTAATAAAATAGTTAATAGGTACCTATAAATAATTTATACATAGCAAAAAAAAAAAATGAAAAATTTGTCAGGTATTATGTTCAATATAAATAAAATAATAAATAATCAAATAGTTAATAAAAATAAAAATGAATTGAATATATTATTATATTTTTTATAATTATAGGACATTTCAGCAACAAATAAATACCTATTTAAAAAAAAAAAAATAGACTTAATATAAGTTTATACGTATATGCCCGTATGGAGTATGTACGTATCTTTATTAGGCTTAATCGATAGCCGATTGTGTAATCATTAACCGATAAGCTCAAAATGTGATCCTAGCTTTACTCTATCTTTATAAAACGGAACGTAATACACTAATACTATAACAAAAATATTTGCTAAAATATTGGAGGAAAATAGACATAACTTTAGTCGAAAATAATGTGGAGGAAAATGGAAACCAACTTTTTTTTTTTGTGGAAGAAAATGGTCATTGGTGGAAAACGGTATCTCGTTTTTAGAGGAAAATGGAACCACCCGTTACAGGAAACATTTTTATGAACATTGAAGCTTAAACTTTTACGAAATTGTGCAAAATAACAATAGACGGAGGAGATAGAGGAAAGGAACTCTCAGCGAAGGTATCAAATGATTTTAAATATTAGTTATTATTCAAAAAGTATAATCGTAGAAGCTTGAAACTTTTACCAGTTATCGGGATTGACATTTTATTTATATAATTATTTTTCCAAAATATTTTACTAATTTTTAAGTTATTTATAGGCATATGAAATATTCCATTTTTAAAATTTTTCTTATAATCAATGAGAAACTAATTTGAAAATTTGATAGAAGATTCCACAAAGGTTGTTCTTATTGTCATTCAAAAACTATTGAAATAAATAGGCACAATGCAAAAGCGTTTGAAGTGAAAATTTAATTTGATTGAAAAATATTGAAATAAAATAACAAAAAATTATCAGTGTTTTATATTGAATAGCTTCCTGAATGAATTTCCTTATGTACATCCTTTTTGAATTTGTTTATTTTGCCTTGCAGCATAGATTGTAAATATTCTTTTAATGAAAAATTCTTTTAGCCAAAAAATTGTTACTGCATTACCGTTTATTTGATAATATTGTCATTACTTTTTATGTTTCTCGATCATATTTAAATATTGAATGTCTTACGGTCCATTATATTATTTTTTGAAGTGTTTTAAAGTCAGGTTATAGTTTTCCGTAGTATATAGGTAAATTATGTTAAAAAAAGAAAACCGTAGTTTACAACACTTACTAAATCTTGTTCTTTTTTTACCAATGTCATTTGATATTAAATTAGAGGTATGGGTGTAGCTTTTTTTAAAACGGTTATAATGTTATAAATGTTATAATAGTTCGTAATTTCGTGTACGATAACGCAATAAGCGAACAATATTGTAATACGGCGTGGCGGACGCATACCGACGGCAGCCGACATTGAACGGCACAACGTTCGGCGTCGCTGGTTATTTTACCGCGTTTTTCCGTTTTCGCGTATTTTCTGGCAGCCGACAGTCGCGTGTTAGGGTCCGCCTGTGACGTGTTCTCGGTATTCGTGTTATTGTGAGCCGGATAAAAATTCGCTGATGTAAGTAAGAGATAATTGTGCACGTACCACCTCGTTTTAATATTCTTGGAAATTATTGTTTTACAGTTTTACTACTGCAAATACTGTAATACTATATAATAATACATATAAATCCATAAAACCATAAAGAGTTCTTATATAATAAAATGTGACTTGTAATATAAAAAAAAAAATTGTTTTAGTAAATTTTACTAATTTTTTTTAGTAACAGTTAATAGTTTTCTATACTTATAAATTCTTTGCGTCCGTTTTATTGAAAAACAACCTTTTAGGGTTTCTGGTGTAACGATGGATTTATATAGTTTTTTTTTTTTTTATTGTTATCATATTATTTCTTTGAGCATATAATAAAACGTTCTTAAAAATTTAAGATAAATAGTATTCACCAATTAACATAGTTTAAAAAAAAGTGATTTTCAAAATTAATGTTGATCCAAATATTTTTATTTTATTCTTGTACGTGATAAAACTATGTATGCATATAATTATGTTGAATCAATATGATTTAAAAATTTAAATACAATTAATTTTAACTATACTACTAACATACTTATGACGTCGTAACTAGAAGTATGTATATTACTGTCATAATAGAAATAGTAACATATCAAAATGCATAAACAATGAACTAATGTGCAAGGCAGAATTTCTTAAACTTTTTTATCCGTAGAACCCTTTTTGATGTCCACTTTTACCGTGGAACACCATATACTTTTTTTTATTTATATTAAAATCACAACAAAAATAATAATAGTAATTATAATGTGTATTTAATTCTTAAAATATTTTATCTGAATGGTATTGATTTACATTTGTCTTGCAACAATGAATCAGGGTTTCGCGAAACACAGTAAGAAACGCTGGACTATACCAAATACATTATTATTTCATTTTGATAAAGGTACAAATGTTTTTTTTCGGAAAAATTTCATTCCACTAATCGTTACTTACTACAATATTTAGTTACATTTTTAAAAAAAAAATCATTTAAGTCTCGCGGAACCCTGAAGTGATCTCCGTGGAACCCCAGGGTTCCGCGGAACATAGTTTAAGAAACGCTGGTGTAAGGAATTACTTTTATTTATAATTTAAAGTTCACTCTTTGTTCACATGTTAAATTTTATTGCATTAATATAGAATTCAGCGTAAATAACTATTTGTTATGCATTTATAATAAAAGTTATTATATAAAGTTTCTTATTGTTTTACTAGGGTTTTAAAATATTTAGATGTCAGTAATTCATTTTGAATGCGTAGTTTTTATTGTGCTTTGTAGTTGTATTTTATTACCTACTGTCAATAGACATTTAATTAAGTATCCTTTGCAGTATATTATTGTAACGTCATCTTAAAAATAGAAATTTCACTTTATATCTTTTTAGAAATATTATTTGAGGTTTTTAAAATTTAATTTAAGCTTAAAATCATATTGCTACTGAATTTTTCACTTTTAAAGAGACGTAAAGTTGTAATTTTTTTTTTTTTAATATACTATTACAATGAAAAATTAATTAAATAATTTTCCGTTTTGTTAGAACACTGTACCTAGGTATTAATTATTATAGGTCGGGTAAGTCATTATGACTTTGAACAAATTTAAGTAACGGCGTTGTGGATAGGCAAAAATAATGGCTAATTGTTTTGGGGGTCAGTGCTATAAAATAACAATAACATTAATTGTTTTAATTTACTCAAATATTGATAATTATCATGATGCCAAGTATGATATTGTGCAGTTTATATTACAGAGCTCATCACAGGGAGAAAGTAAACGAAATTTATCAAAATTTCTGTTTCATAATTAATGATGAAATTGATATATAAAAATAGTCATCGTAGAAATAAAATACGAATACCAATGTGAATAATTCATTCGTAAAATATATATTTTTATGAAACATGAAGTAAAGGAATTTATTCACGATATTTCTTCGAATTATAATTTTAAATGAGACTCAAGGAGATGGAAAGTTATGGTAAATACATACCTACGTTAATAACATTATACACCAATAATTACAGCGCATATCAATATTACACACGATGTCAATATATAAATATATTTACGTTCTATTTTAAACTGACAATTTTAATAATTTCAAGTTTTCCTTTGTCATAAAGAAATTCAAATTCTTAGACTCAAATTACTTTAGTTTTGTGATCTTGGGCAATTACATTTTTAGTTGGTGCCTATGAGATTTTTTTTGTTGAGCGTTTGAGCTTTCGATGACTTAGTTTTTCATATGGTTTTTTTCAACAACATAAAGCATGACATCGTAACTTGTAAATAGTTAAAACTGCTGTTGGTAATTTAATATTTTTATTTAAACAGTACTAGGTTCTTATGTTATAATTATCTATTTAATGAACTATTGAGAAAAACAATGTTACATGAATCAATCGTTTACTAATTTGCAATATTGCGTTAATTGTCATTTAGTAAATTACATAATTGCTTTTTTTAAATTAATTAATTTGATTTAAGCAGTTATAACACTGCTTGTAAAAAAATTACATTGTGATAGATTTTTTATCATAAATAAAGAAAAAGAGGCATTATTTTATATATTTTATATGTGTATATATATATAATATAATATAGGCAGTATTATTCTATATGATAAAGACTATTGTCTATGAGACATTATAGTATTTTATTACTAAAAAACTTAGTATTAAAATTAAAAACCTGATTATATGATATCAATGCATCAGTCTAAATCTTTAATACAAATAATATCTTTATTTTTTAAAATTTAAAAACAAAAAATTGTAACGATATTTGAATAGGTAAATTGTCACATTTTTGATAATAAATTAATGAACTATTCCCCATCATTATTTATTTATACTTTTCCTTCAATAATATGGATGTTTCATTTTTTAAATTAAATTTTAAAAGTAATGAGTAAATTAGTAATACATTTTTATACTATGCATGAAAAGTTGGCTAAAACCGCATAAAAGATACAGAAAAGAAAATTTTAAATCACTTTTAATTATTAAAATTATGTTTTAACAGAGTCAAAACAAATAATATGTCTAGGTTCATTTAAATAATCTAATTAATTTATCATTTACTATTTTAAACACAGGCACATTGATTTCTCTGGCATGATTAATTTATTTTTATATACAAGATACGTTATTCAAATAACAGTAAAATATTTAATTATATATGGCATTTTGTAAGTTCATTATTAATTTTATTTATACCTAACATAATTTATGGGAAGAAAAAATTAGATTTGACAGCGATACGACACCATTATCGTCCCTCACGCTTTATTGAATAAAAATTATTTGTACATTATGCATATTATTACAACATCAGAGGGCTTATAAAATTGCGATAACTATTACTTTAAGTACAAACTGTGTTGATTTTAATTAATGACGACGTACTTTATGAGATAAAATTAAGAATAATACGTACCTATATATATTATACACTATATATATATGTATATAGATTATATTATCGAGGAGAAATTTTATGGAATGTCTTACACTATATAGTTGGAGAATAATAATATTTAATTTTATGAAGGTTGTGAACTCGGATGGAAACGCGTACACGTTTTAATCGTAGATGTTGTTTAGAATAGATTTTTATTTTTGATTAAGCGTGAAACGTGCTTTCCTGTTTTGAAGAATTTATTTCTAGCTGCGGCCTTTGTCGTGCGTATCTTGACAGGACTACGGTACGACGCGGCGTTTAGTGACATCCGAAATGCATTTGGCCTAAGACGTGTGTGCATCGAACCAAAAAGCGGCGTATTGAAAGGGTAGATGGATAATTCCCACTATTGGCCGGCGGTCGAGTATTAATCACCACCGTCGTTGGTCATGCAAGGCCGTTGATATTTTATTCACACATATGTGCGCGAGTTTTTCATTTCACCCTCGACTGCGAGTAGTATACTCGTCGATTTTACGAGCAATTTTCACCACATTGAACACGGTGACGATAAGAGACCCATGTACTGTACCACTGTTGCCCTCAGAAAAAAAAAAAAAAACTTTTATTAAAATATTATGTTTTCCTACCTCAAATTACCAATAGCAAAATAAACCAGCAATAAATTATAAATATAACAGTTCAAAATATTATATGCACGACTTAACTTGATATAAACTATGGCACGATGATTTGTACATAATTATTAAACAATGAACATTAAAAAATAAATCTTTGTATCATTTAAAAAAAATTATGATATTTCCTCTTTTATTATAGTGAAATCTATAAAGATGCTCCCCCATTGTTATGCATCTATATTTGGCGTGTTTTAAAATTTTGATTTTTAGAAAATGCATCGTATTAAAAGATCATATTTTTCGATACTTAGATTTTTTTATACACTTTTTAAGTACTAGTCCTGTGGCAATACCAACATTTATTTCTCAAATAGGAATACGAAAACCATTTTTTTTTCTCAAGAAAATTATCATTAAGTTAATTTTCTGGTCTGAGTATTACTGCTGGGTAGCTTTTCTCTTCTAGTTCTAGCCTTCATGTCATTATAAATATATCTTGTATTCTTGTATATGTTCAAATTTTTATTGTAAATACTATTAAAAATTATAATTTTTTTTAATAAATGTTAAAAAAAAGGAAGAAAAATCTAGAATTTTTAGTGGATCGGAGGTAGTCTAACTTCGAAACAATAGGTACTTTTGGAATTATTCAAGTTTAATATTGCGTAGAAAATGTGTAAAATAATTAGTATGTTATTGATATTTTCTTTTTGTAATTATATAGATTTAAGATAACGCAAAAAATGCATTCACATTGTATACTTACGTTTAGATACAATAAGTATTTGATAGTTATTACGATGACAATGATATGCACATTATCTAGAAGTAAGTTGAGGGTAGTGATAAATATATTGATAATTAACTACCTGCAACATATTAATACATCGCAGTAATATGCACCTATTAAATTATAAATTATACTGTGAAAGTCATAGAATTTATACAAAGTTGTTTATAAATAAAGTTGAATTACTCTGAATGTACTGGTTCGAGATTTTACTATGTAACATCAAAAACTCCTGAAGCATTAACGAAGTAATAATTTATATCAAAAATGGTGATTGAAGTACAACAATTGATATTGCCACCAGATATACTACTTTAGTGGTAAAAAAAATCTAAGTTTCGGGAAATATCATCTTGTAATACATATTATACATGTTTCGAAAAACAAAATTTGAAAAAAACACAAAATATAAGCATAAAATGGGCGAAGAATTTAAATGATCATTCTGTATAATATTAATCAATACAATTAAATACCAAAGTCATGGAATGTCTTTGGCGGCCGCCGGCCACCATAATTTAACTCAACCCTTATCATATATTCATGTTAGGAAAAGTTCCCCTTGGGTAACTGGTATATTAATTGATTGAAGGCGACTGGTCAACACCCCAATAGACACGTCGTGTTGGTATAGAACGAATACGCGTACAGTATACATGTAGAGATTTGGCACGACCGCAATATGCATGGTTGTTACTTCGCTATTATAAACTTTCGGTAAGCTTCTTATTGCTATTATTAACAATTATTATTAACATTATTATAATTATTGTTGTTTTTTCTCCGTCAGTATCGAGTTCCATCACGAGATGATTGGCAATAGACGTTTGTTTTATTTGCTCTTATCAGGTTTCTTTACACGTCCGACCGTGACTTCAGACTTAATTTTAAGCTAACGAATCGGAAAGATTGGTGTGCACAAAAACGAGCATCTAATGTAATATCATTGATTAGAGAGAGAGAGAGAGAGAGAGAGAGGAAGAAACGCAAATGTAGATTGCAGATGCTCCATATTCGTTTCGACCAAAGCTTTGGGATTGTATAGTTTCATTTTAATATCCACATAACTACGTACAAGATTCAACTGATTGACAAAATAGGTTTACAACAAAAAACATAATGATCTGCGCTAGTTTACTGGTAAATAATAGATACTTGGTTTTAGGTTTGTTTTGGGTACACTCTGTGTTAATACCTACTACTTACTGAACTGACTGATTGACGGTTGTGTGGCGTTGTGCCTGTGTATTCTTAAATTTTAACTGTGGACAACAGAAAAATAGTGTTAATGAATAAATGTAACGAACATTTTTGTTTTCATTATTGCCTTTATGAAGGGACAAATTGAAGATTTTAATATGATTGTGTTATACGAATTTTCATGTTAAACGAAAAAGAAAATTTTCGTTTTTTCTTTTCTTTCAGCATTTTAATACTATCTTGATGTATGACACTATTATCATCATCATCATCATTATTAATATTATTTTAACTTAAGTACCGGCAATATTTTAAGCAATATGTGATTATAATGATTATAAGCATTCAATGGTGTTAAGCGTGAATGTGATATCGAAACGTGGGCAATGAACTGTAAAACTCATTTGCTTAAACATTTTACTTTTTGTTTTATTATACCTTAACAATAATCACTTTTTCAGCTTTAATTCGAATCGATTAGTTAATGCTTTACGTGATTTGTGATGATAGTAGAGTATTAAAAAAATACGTAGTTATGTATAGCACTGTAGTCTAAAACCATTTGGAGTATGACGAATGACCAGAAATGGCAGAAACTATGTTAACAAAACCTACAACTATAATTATAGAATATATAAATGTTATTATTACTATACATATTATGTAATGTTTAAACTGTTTTATGATTTCAATTGTTTCAGCTTTTAGTAAATTTGTTTATACATAATAATATATATTACAATAGAAGTATCTACTTCCAAAATATTATATAGAGTAGTTAGGGCGATGAAAAAATATCATTTACATGTACCTAATTCACATTTTGTCAAAATGTAATTTCATATATTGTGTACAATTTTTTATTCATGCCATTATTGTTATTGAGTTTTTAGTTATAGTAAATTCATACTCTATGAACGGCATTTATATAATAATAAAAACCACTAACTATATATTTTCCAAAAATATTATACGCGTGAAATCCATTATTCAATTATAATTGTGCATTAATATACAACCTATTGTTATTGTTTTACATTGCTGGTGAGCAAAAATGGGATTCCAATAACGGGTCATAAACAATTGAAACATCAGTTTGCGTTTTATCGAACGAATTACAGATAAAATGTTGAGCTCAGTATCAATAAATGGTCATGGTCATAAAAAATAGCAAATAAATTATAGTATTCGAGTTCATTTATGTAATGATGGAAAATTTTATTATAGCTATTTTTATGACCTGTCAGGATACGTATTTACTGGGAAGGTGAAGGAGGAACAATTTATTAGTGTCGTTTAATTATTAAAAAATAAGTTTCCAGTTTAAACCCTATAATATTTCTAATTTTAAACGGTCGGTCCAATAAAACACCTCATACGAGGGCGTAAACGTTATAATGAAATCACTAGACTATATATTTTTTCGTTGTTAAATTATGTTTGGTACTTCAACACACACACACACACACACATTTTAAACATTTATTTTGAGGGTTCTGCTATTGAGCAGCCTCCCTTCTCATGTTATTCAACGCAATGGTTTATCTAATTATTTTAATATTTGTTTTTATATATGATTTGAAAACTTTCATATTGTAATAAGAAAAAATTTATTTGAATTTAAATTTAATGTTACATGATATATTTTTTTTTATATGAGATTAAAAGGGTTTTAGTACAAAAATTATATATGGATTATAACTGCAGAAATTTGAGCTATAATAAACAAGTTTTCAATGACTATGTATACATATGAAAAATTCTGCGATTTTAGAATCAGCTTTGAATTTTTTATGAACTTTTGATTCGTATAAACACGTCATGTATTTATATTTAAAAAAAATAATTAAGATTTCGGGAATAGTGTCCGTGTTAAAAGAGGTTAGTCGAAAGTAAAACACGTGATTGTGATTTCCTTTCATAAAAAATTTACGGATGCTTATCATTTTGTGTTTCCTCGTAATAAATTTATTTAAATCGAATACATATATTCTTTCACTTGAAAGCAATTTCATTCACCTTGATTAAATTTTCGAAATTCACTTATTTTTTATTATTTTAGAATATATTTAAATATTATATTATTATTTTCTATATTCAAAAGACAAAAACAAAATAAATAGATACACATTAATTTAATACGCTTTCTATGTTTATGTTTATAATATACTCGTATAATATTAGTAAATAATAATTAAATAAATAATATCGTGACCTAATTTTTGAAGTTTTACACTATTCTCAATTATTCGAAAAACTTAATTATTATAAAAAAGTTCAAAAAATAAACTCAAAGCAGGTATCAATTAGACAAAATTTTTTATCAAAAAAGTAATAGGTTTGTATTTATCGAAGCAATCCTTCTGGTCAAAATCGTGTTCACAGACAGAATAAATAAATAAAAAATAAAATATACTATCAGGATACAACTAATACATTCCTCATTTCACTCGGAATCGTATGTAATTTAAGGTATCTTTACTTTAGTAAATATTTAACATTAATATTAATATTGTTTGATATTATGTTATTGTGCTGTCATAATTAAAATACAATTTTTATAGGTTATAAAAATTAAATAGGGTATTCTATTGGTTGAGGCTAATGTAATTTCCTAGGTTTTCTCATCAGGTGATTAAGAAACTAATTTACCCGACAACTCTGCTTATTTATGTCATTCATTTACTGAGTTACATCAGGTAAACCTCCGAGAAAGCTCTGGCAACTGTCATTTAAATCCCAAATATTAAATGATGTATTGTTTTGTAATTTGTTAATGCACAACTAATGAAAAACGAAAAAAAAGGTGATAAACGAGTGAACCGATGGCAATTAAATCTATAATTTAGATATATTATTTGTTATAAGATAAATTTCCGAGTAAACTATAGTCAAAGTTAAGTAAATGTTTCTGTGAATTAGGCGTTTTAGTAAAGGACTAAAAATACACGGAAAATATATTTATCACATTTCTATATTAAAACGAAGATACGTCTGATGATTATTTGTTTAACTATTATGTTATTTATGACTGTTAATATGGTTAAAAACTATCGATGTGAAAAATTTTTTTAAAAAAAAAAACATTTAAAACCTAGAGGAATAACTTTAGTTATTGATTCGTAGATTAAATATAGTCTTATATTTTAAAAAATTTTCAATATACTATAAGTAATTAGTGTAACTAGTCTCTGGAAATACTATTTTAGATTCTCGATTTATCACGAAATATAATATTAAAAAACAGATGGGCCTCGCTTTGCCGTACAGTTGGGGATGGAGTGCACCTCGTTTATACGATAGGTCATTATTACAATGGATTTGTTAAATTTGAATGCAATGATAGATATCATTGTATACGAATAACGATTCTGAATGGAGTTAATATGTTTGTCTAAAATGTGTATATAATAATATAGTATTGTATATTTAAATTGAATTATAATGCAATTTTGTAAACATTTAAATTTAAAACCGTCATAAAATTTTTTCTTTTAAGTCTGGTAGTTTTTTTATATACTTTTGAAGATAAGATTATGGACAACCTAGTGTTAAAATTTTGAACCTTAAGTAACAGAAAATTTTTTATGAATTTTCAACTACAAAATAACTTGCAAATTATCGCAATTTTAACATATTTTATACAAATTTGAAATTTATGGGCTTATAAAAAAATATTAAGTGAAACCATGTCCGATATTTTTTAGTTACAACTAGCATAACTTATATTTAATCCTTTAATACATTTTCAAGAGTTTTCGGTCAGCCAAAAAATTTTTATAGATATTTTAAAAAAAAAAAACTTACAAAAATTGAAAATTTAAATTATCTATAAATAAGTCAAAATATGTCAAAATACTTTGAAAACTTAACTATGTCTAGAGAATACCAATATAAAGATTTGGTGAAAATTTCAAGTTGTTGTAGTTTTTCGATTTTGAGTTAGAGCATTTTAAAAAAATGTAGTTTGTAAAAACGTGAATTTGTGTAAAATTTCCCGTTTTTTTCGTAATTTTTTTATCGTGTTTTTCGATTTTTTTAAAAAGTATTAAAAAGTTGGATTTTTGACTTGCTTAAGTACCATCTACATTCACTTTCCTTTTAGAAAAGTTGCTGTTTAAGCAAATTGAAGCACTTTTACTGCAAAAAAAGGTGTCGTCAGACAAAAAAAAAAAAAAAAACACACATCATTGTAAAATCAATAGATTCCAACACTCCGTTCAGAATCTAAAACTTGATTTTGTACTTTTTATAACTAAATGACTAAATATAACTAGGTATGATGTTCCGGAATGACTGTAAATATTAGAATAATGTTGGTTTCCATTTTTGAAACAAATTATTGAAGTTATTTTAAAAAAATTACATTACATTGTTGTACAGCACATAAGTGGAAGTTTTTTTTAGTATTGAAGTGGTTACTGATGTGTTTTTTTGGTAATATGTAATCGCATAAATGTGGTTAAATATTTCTGGGAAAATGTCTTTAATCAAAAGTTCTTGACGGTAAAAAAAAAAAAAAACTCCGAAAAGAAATATTGATTGAAGTATACAATCGTGTATATTGTATTTTATAACATGGAGAAAAATCAAAACTATGAAAGAAAATGTATAGATATGATGAAGAGATGTAGGTATTTGTACAGTATTCATCAAAGAAGAATTAATTAAGTTGATACATATAAAAGTACATGGTTGTATTTTAAGAGAGATTTTTCGGGCACACTATAAATTAAATAATGGTCTTGAGTTGTTGAACATTTTTTTTTGCCAATTCATCAAACTAGTACGGTATTCTCGAAAATCATAGAATTTTGCCATGGTAAACATATTTATTCAAATTTAATATTTTACAACAAAATATTTAGGCGATACGGATATTTGATTGTGGTGAGTTCCAAAACTTGAGTAGGAAAGCAATGTATTTCAGTTCTAAGGTATTCATAATATTTTTATAGATACGTGTTACACTGTTACGTACTACTTATATCGTTTCTGCGGCTAGATTCAAATTAATTTGGATCAGAGGAAAACAATATACGCTTGAATTAATTTTTAAATGTTAAATTCGCAATATATATTATAATACACTTTTAATTTATTAATAATGAATATGCTTCACAACATTTATTCTAGTCCAGTATTATTTTTAAGATTTAATATTGTATTTTTTGAGGTCTGTATTAAGTTTTGGCTTTTTAAGGATTTCACTTGACTTCCTTTAAGTTAGAGATGGCTAACTTGTGACACGTGTGCCTTTTATGGTACGTTTTACGTTATTGAATGGCAAGTCGGATAAAATATTTAGCCTGATGAATGTGAAATACTGAGAGAGAAAAATTGGTTAAACGACCTCGCATTTTTAACTGATATTTTTGGACATTTGAATACTCTTAACAAACGACTTTAAGGCGAAAGAAATTTATTTACAGTCCTTGTGGGTTGTATATATTATTTCATGTCATGACTTTGTATCTTTGAGAGTAATTATTTAGGAATGAAAAATGAAATTTAGACCACTTTTGAAATCTATTTATTTACCGACATATATTATATTGACGATTTTTAAAAATTGAATTTCATCACTGTATGAAAGTTTTCACAAAAGATCCAGTAGATTTAAAATAGAAGATGATTTAAATAACTTATTTATGAATCCATTTATCGTAGTAACATACAATCTCTACAAAAATAACCCTAAGTTGTAATTGGAAATTATTGAACTTCAACAGTTTTAAAGAATAAATATAAAGAGTTGTCTGAGATTATAGAATTTTTGAAATGCGTACCCAAAAATGTTTTCCAGAACTACATAGTCTAGTGTTGAAATTAATTTGAAGATTTGGCTTTACATATCATATATTTGAAAAATAGTTTTTCTTGTACGACTTTTATCAAAACTAAGTATCGAGCCATACTAAAAGATACTCATTATAAACATTTAATG
Source organism: Chaitophorus viminalis (assembly GCA_025469195.1). Taxonomy (NCBI): domain Eukaryota; kingdom Metazoa; phylum Arthropoda; class Insecta; order Hemiptera; family Aphididae; genus Chaitophorus; species Chaitophorus viminalis. Next base: position 201,053 of record JAIPRK010000081.1, read on the forward strand.
CTCATCTATTCAACTTAACATCAACAAAATTACATTTTATTGTAATTTAATATGTGCGATTGAACCAATTTAATTATATTTGTTCATGTTGTAATCTTTATTATTGTTATTGGAAAATAAAAATGATATTTTATATTCTAAAAGTATCTTAGTATCATGTTGTTTGTTGAATATTAATTTACATGAGTTAAATCAAAGATTTCATTAATTGTTTATTTCATTTAACATAAAATGAAATTTATTATTTTATTTTTATGTGTTTTAAAACAAATGAATTGTTTCTGAGTCATATCATAAAATGTTCGATGGATAAAATTACTGGATAATGTAACAACATTTATTATTAAGGTTATTACTATTTTATATTGACTCTGATATTGATTGAAAGGCCTAAATGGTTTGTATTTGAAAAAGATAATGCCAACGAAGATTGCATCGAAGATAAAAACGAAGAATGTATTGGTTCTACTATGATGTAATTATTTTATTTTATATTGATTTGTTATGTTTGTGTACATGACTTCGACCAGAAGGATTGCTTAATGTATATGAACATATAACTTTTCTAATAAAAATGTTTTCAAGTTGGTGCTTTTAGGAGAACATTTTTTGAATTTCTCATTAGTTTTCCGAATAATTGAGAAAAATATTGCAAACATTAGATGGATACCTATACTCGTATTAGTTTTATTAGTTATTTGATTGTTATTTTGGATTGTTGTAGCGACTCGAAACATTTCCTGGATACCTATTTGTATTATAAACATTTCACCATTTTTATAATTTTTAGATTCTGAACGGAGTGATTGATTTTACACTGATGTATGTTTTTTTTTATTTATTTTTTTTTTTGTGCCTGTCATTACGTTTCAAGGCAGTAAAAATGATTAGATTTTCTTAAACAGCAACTTTTCTGAAAGAAAAGTAAATGAAGATGGTACTTTGGCAAATCCAACTTTTTTAATACTTTTTGAAAAAATCGAAAAAAACAATAAAAAAATTCGGAAAAAACGGGAAATTTTTATGTAAATTCACGGTTTTACAAAAAGCATTTTTTCAAAGTGCTCTAACTCAAAAAAAAAAAACCGCAACAACTTGAAATTTTCACCAAATCTTTATATTAGTGTTCTCTATACATAGTTAAGTTTTCAAAGTATTTTGACATATTTTGACATATTTTGACTTATTTATAGACAATTTAAATTTTCGATTTTTGTAAAATTTTTTTTTTAAACATCTATAAAACTTAATTGGCATTTTAACTCTCGAAAATGTAATACAAGGTTTTTAATAAGCTTAACTTATCGTCACTAAAAAATATCGGAGATCGTTTCACTTAAATTTTTAACTATAATTCAATTTAAATATAAAATACTATATTATTATATACACATTTCAGACAAACATATTAACTCCGATCAGAATCGTTATTCGTATACAATGATATCTATCATTGCATTCAAATTTAATAAATCCATTGACCTATCCTATAAACGAGGTGCACTCCACCCCCAACTTTATAGCAAAGCGAGGCCCATCCGTTTTTATTTCATGAAATTTGTTCTATTTATATGCCATTGAAATTTTGTATTAAAAGATAAGCCTACTTTATTAAACAATTTCGATCTAAACTATTACTCATCTTTATAAAAATAAATATAAACTAATTTATTAAACCTCTTTCACTCAGAATCGTTGTTTCTAGAGAAATAAAAGTTGAAACATTGGTTTCGTGTTTAAAAAACCAATACAGCAATATCTTTCACTCCTCTGTAATCTAATCTTGCCACCATGGGTTTCTCTGATTTAGGAGTCTTGATTTTTTTAAATTTACTTAAATTCAAGCATACTAGCTAAAGGTATCTAATAATTGTACAAACCACAATTATCGTCACTGAAAATATAAATATATCTCAATAATTTAATTAATTTTGCAGGATAGACAAAAGTGCAGTAATAGATTTAGGAAATAAGATTGGATTAAAACAGTTTCATTGAAACTATAGATCAAAATTTTAACACAAATTACATTTTCAGGTGTTTTTTTTCTATTACACATGTATTACAATACCCAATAACATAACTGTATTACAACCAGAACCATGGTTGTAGTGCTATAATTGATTCTGTTTAAATTGAAATGAATAATACACCACATAATGTCCCATATTTATGAAAGTAAGTGGAGTACTGTGTCTGTCACGTATATCGAAATACCCGACCGAACAACCTTTTACCTTATTAATTTCATGACTTGAATATTGAGTACGAAAATCAATTTTTGTTTTGATCAAAGTTCTTCTTTGTTTCCACCGGAGAACCTACGTAATTCTACTTCACTTTTTGAATGTTTAATATTATTATTTTCTAAATTCTTAATGGATGCAACATATGGTACTTTAAGCTTATATTGGTCGTTTCTTGATTCAATAAGATTCATAATTATTTTTATTCTAATAGATGTTTTGCCTTTTATTATTTTTATTTTTATTCCACGTATTTAATGATACAAACAGACGCATTCTCAGTTCTCACAGTGCTCACGATATATTACGTATGTATGATAATTTTCTTGTCTTCTTCAAGTCTTCACACCACCGTTCAAAGTTCGCCACAAGGCCATCGAGGGATATATATATAGCTTAGAACTGTCTCATCAGAACAGGTGTATGTGTGTGCATGTGTGCGTGCGTGCGTGCGTGTGTGTGTGTGTGTGTGTGTGTGTGTGTGTGTGTGTGTGTGTGTATGTGAACAATTTCCGGTTGCTGATGAACTTCACGTGCTTATATTATTACCGGTCACATGATTCATGCAGACGCGTAATTCAATTAACAGCCGTTGTCGTTTATATATTTTTATAGTTATATCGTATGGAGACACAATCCTTCCATGCCATCATTGAAACACTCGAACCCTAATTAATTCTAATGCAGAAACCATTCGGCTGTTATTTGCACGTTTAGCGCAAACGTTTTTATTTTTTTTTATTTTTACTATCTCTCTTATTTGGTTCGGAGCGTTTACGATCCCAATGGCATAGCGTGTATTATGATATTGTAGGGCGTATTTCAAATTTATAGACCATCGAATTTATATTATAGTCTGGACAATATTGAAAAAAATAACGCCAAGGAAAAAAAAAATTTTTACACTATATAATGTATAAGGAAACGTATAGGTACTCATTTGAACGGCCAATTGCCGAAATAGAACAGTTTATTGGTACAACTTAAATTACACCAAAAATATTGGTTCAACAAATAGCATGTCCTTTATATATAATTGACGCGGTGCGTTATCTGTCCCCAGCCGCACAACCGGATCGTTCACCTATATAGTTGTAAAATTGCGAGTGAAAGATAACGTGTGGTGGTGGCCCATTGGTCATTATTTACAAAATTTCAATTCTTATTCAATTATACAACGTTTTTATAAAGTTACGATCATCAGCTTAGGTCTGATTTACTTTGGTATTAATTATTTGTTCCACCAGCTAAATATAATCACGGTATACAATGATGTGGATGCTACAGTTGAAGTTTGTCAACCAGCGTGTTAGAACTTATAGTACTTTACTACTTTAGTATAGACATGTATAAAGCCTTATATTGTGATACTTTTGAAGTTTTGAATGAATATGGATTTTAGATTGAACTTGCACATTAAAACACCGGATATTGTGCATTTTGGACGGTGGTGTTCAAGTCGGAAAAATAAGAGTATGTTCTTTTTTACGCGTTGGTATGGTACGCAGGAGTCTCCGGTGAAATACCGATCAGAAACTTATATAAAAGGAAGACTTATAACTACTAAATTTATTCGTATTATTTTATTTCATATTATTATTAGATAGTTATAATTATTAATAATAACTTAATGTAATCAAACACATAATAAATAATACCTATAACAATTAATATACCGATCAAATTTTGAAACGCGTGTCATGCAAATTCATATCAATTACGTACTATGTGTTTGCAAAAAAATGTCCCGAATATATCGTGACGGGGGGGAGGGGGGGGTATGAAAAGGTTGTCGGTGACATATTGTCCGTAGAATGTTTTAAAAAGTTTTTGTTAAATTGTTGCTGCATGAAACAAGAACACAAAGATCGTCAACCACACCGGTGGTATAGGACGTGAGATTTCGGTTCAATTCGAGCTCAAGACATTCGTCGCCGTTTTCGAAGTTAAGTCGGCAGCACCATGCTGCCACGTCGTCACTGTTTGTTTCCTCACGGGAGATCTTCACGCGCGTTGATCCCGTACCGTTTATCCCGCAAACACTGAGAATACATGTTTTCGGATATCGTTTGTCTTTATTCAACTGACACCCCCCTACCGTGGGGCCGGGCCGTGGTAACGTGCTCACCCAAGCGTCAAGTGCCGTATAGAATGAAAAGTAAACCACGTGTACATGATGACGTATCTCGAGTGAGGGCTGTACGAAAATAGCTGATCGTCGATGTAGGCACAGTGGTTTTTAACCTTTGCGTGTAGGTGACCCAAAATATTTGTGAAATTTTCCAAAATAATAATGTTCAATATGCGGACGATCTACTTCATACCGTTCATTTTAACGGTAGATGTCGGTTTATTGTCGCATAGATCACGTTAAAATTGAATTGTTTCCGGGCGCATATTTACCGATAAAGTATACTCATTACCTATAGTTTTTAAAACCAAAATGCTTGATTTAGACTTGTTCAATATAGTTAATCTAAATAAATTAAAATATTACATCAAATTTTCTACGTCTTTTGTTTAAAATATGTCCGAAATTTGGGAAATATTAGTCGTTTTAGGTGCACGTACGGTCCATTTGTATGGAAAATAATAGCAAAATTCAAAGAAAAACAGTAGTTTCTAATTTGTTTTCTGATAAGAACTAAATTGTGGGAAAATTTTTTTAAATTTTTAAAAATTCAAAAAAAAAAAAAATAAAACTTCAGTAGTCATATTTAATTACAATAATCTTTTTTTCTAATTACTGTAAAAAAACAGCATTTTATTTGACACATTGGTTTTCAGTGAATATACTGAGAGTAATAAGGAACTTTTGGAATACACTGTTAATCATCTATAAGAGATATCAATAAGCCCTTGCGGCTTGCATATTATAAAAAAACAAATTAAAAAGCAAATCATGAAAATACCATTTTTTACAACACAAGTTATGGCTTATACTGACTTTTCTGGTTTTTCGGTATTTCACGGATTTTTTTGAACCTTAGGCTTAAAGGTTCCGCGAACAAAAAAAGTTTTGGAGCCACTGCTATGATGCAATATTACGTTCTTTGAAAAACATTATACCCTTCCTCAGGTTTGGGGTCGATTGAATTTCGGGAAATGGATCATATAAACATAATATCCAGGTTAAGTACATGGTATAATGTATTTGCAGTACAAAGCGCGAGTTCTTTATAATAATATATGATGTCACGTATATTTGCACAATTACAGCGGGACGGTGTGATACGGAGTGTGGAACTAATATCAAAGAATATATTTCAAGTTATACACAGCCGCGATGCAAATCACACGAACCTTGCAAGGGCTCACCAGTTCTATTATAAAATACGTTTTCACGGATCGTGAATCCGCACAAACCGTACACCATATTATCATAATATACAGAGATACCTACCTGTGATGAGTACACATAATCACGCCGCACGGGGTCTGATTTTCATGTCCAAAGTAACGTGATTATACACACACACACATAGTATCATTGTATTACATGTATGATATCTGAGATTCTGAGCATTCATTTTCAGCTGTTGTATTCACAATAATCGTGAGTAAGGTACTTTTATTATCATCTATACCTACATTGAAATCAATAGATTTTTTGTTAAATCTCATTATAACATTTTCCCTACGATTCAAACTGTTATATTTAGATTATTGATATAATATTCGTAAAAAAGTGTATTACTGATAAACAACATGCCATACTTGTAATTGTTATATTTGAATAAACTCTTCTAAATATTAGTCTGATATTAAACACATTTGCACAAAACAACATTGTGTTTCATAAACTGTCAGAAACCTTCAGAATATATGTATATCAGATATCAGAATATAATCGGAATAAACCTATATAAATACATATAAGTATTCATTTTACTAATTTATTCAATACATATATTATTTTTTGAAAATAAAAAATCCTTACAATTTGTATGTTATACATACTGATTGGTTTCTTTTGAATTTATATCAAGAATATCACATAATATCAAACATACGCTCGTATTAGAGCGATTACGATTTAACTGGAACAACATACGACCATTATGTGCGATACAGGAATTTTGGGACACACTGTATATCAACACAACTTAATATACTTTAAGTTATTTTCGATGATACTTTCCAAATAATATTGTATTGTATACAGTCTATATAAATGTAACAGTTAAACAAAATATGATGCTTATTATATTATGATACTAATCATATTTGAGTTTGATTTCATTCAAATGTGCACAAAGAGCCTGCCAGGGCTTAGGTTGACCTCGCAAGACCATAGGAATCCACAGAGAACAGTTTGAGAACCCATTTACTATCGACTTTAGATTTTGTAGAAACACGTGCATGGCGAATGGATTAAGTGAAACTTTGTGAGAAACCCATGGTTATTGTGGCGAAAGTGGTCGCTCTAGGTAGTTAAGACCAACATTTTAAATTTGTGCGATTCACGCAAAAGCCATAGATTTCAGACCGGCGACTGTTGTTTTCAAATAAATATAGCTTATATCAGGACTCATCATGACGTTTAGATACGGCAATCACGTGTAAGTAATTAAATTTTTAAAAATATTACTATCACCATCTACGTAAAATCTTCCAGCACGTGTCACGCGGATCGTTAAAAAACGTAATAGTAGTGGTTGGCGACTTTGATATTGTGTGCTACACGACACGTATTTTTGTGTGATAATTTCTGTTAGAGTACAACGAAAAACAATTAAAATACTTACAAGTACTGTTACTGTATACGCGTTAGAGAACAATCGTTATTTTCACGTAAAAACTTCGGGTATTAAAAAAGTTGGGTGTCGTCCATGAACGGAAAGTTCAAAAAACGCAAAATAATGAACTTAATCTGTAGATAGCCGAGTAAAAAGTTACTCGTGGGCAGGTATTTTTTGTAATTTATTGTAACGAAATAAACACTATAAAGATATACTTCTGAACACTAACGTTGTTATACGGGTTTAAAAGTTGTTATCGTACAATAAGCCCATGGTCTGTGTACTTACTACTTAACGAGTTCAAAAATATAATTTTACTGTAAATGAAACGTGTATACATATTAACATTTATTACATATATCATAAAATATTGTTGACTGTAAAATCGTACTGGTAAAACGATTGTAATACCATTCATTTTTTCCTTCAAATATCTACAGTATAATGTACACTTTGTTTCTGTGTACCTGTAGTTTTCACCATTCTGTATTGACCGTATATACACAGCGGTTTCCAACCTTTTTTTTCTTCTTTACCCCTAAGCTTAATATTTTGCCGAATTATACCACTCATTTTAACTTAAAAATTTTTTTCACAACTACTCATAAAATGTTTAAATAAAATATAACAGTAATATAATATTATGTGAAAATGTATAAGCATATATTTTCATATTTTGCTATAAGACACAAAATATAAATAAACTATTTTACTTGTTTAACGAATAAAAAAATTGTAAAATAAAAATTTAGTGAGATCCTTCAATGAAATCATCGAAACATCGAATTACATAGTTTTTAAAATCAGGTTCAAACGACGCAAGGAATAATCTTAAAAATTTATAAGTTGTTTTCTTTTAAACTCACTTTTGAAAACTGTTTCACATTAAAATTCTATCAAGTTTTCATTTTTGACAACATGTATAACATATTTCTGAAATTAATTGTTTTAAATAAAATAAATTTAACATTTTTCGGTAGTTATCCAAATTTTTTTCGCATACCTTTTGCAAGTATCACACGTATCTCAGATTGAAAATCGCTGGCATATTATACTATAAACATATACGTTATCCCGTTGGACACGAATCGTCGATTATCTACCTATCTATTATATACCGCTATTACCTACCAAAATATACCTGCATTATACATAAAACCATGTTAAATTTATTCACAAGTAGTTCGACTTGAACATCAGAATTTCATCAAATTTATTCGCAAAAGCACTTTCGTAGTTCAATTTAATTTTTCATTGCAAAAATATTTTACCACAACGTAATGATTACACTTAGACATGTTAGTTACAATGCAGTGAAGTATATTAAAAATAGTAGTTCAACACGAATAGTTCGAGTAAAATGAGATTGAAAATAACGAGTTAAGTATAATAATAATGATAAGTGATAACAATGTGAACATATTATTAGTACCTATTCGTACATATTAGGTATGTATGTTTAGTGTGGAAAGCATGCAAGGTAATACATATAATGAAAACAAACAGTAAAAACAGTTATTTGTGTTTCACAGGGACTCATGAAAAAACCGTAGTAGGAAATAACACATACAGAACTAGTTGAATAAATATTGCATAGGTATCTACTATATTAGGTATATTACGAAAATATAGATTCCGAGAATAAATCTGTTGATTTACATACTTTAAAGACATTCGCTATGGTGGGGACGGGGATTGAAAATAATCTAGGATACCTAGGATACCCCTTCATATTGTCTACAAATTTTACCGGGATGTAAGTGGTGAAGTTTATTTATACTCCTAATCGTTTTGATTTTAGCGAGGACAAATAAAATATCGTTAATTTTTACTCTCATTAAATGCACCTTAAGTTATACTTTCCAAGAAGGGGTGAATTAAGTATAGAAGCTAATAATATTCTGAGTCACTGGCATTAGTTGACGATAGCGAAAAAATATTTTGGTTCGGTGTATTGTTCGAAGACATGAACGATGAGCGGTTCTCACTGTTATGTAATCATTGCTTGATTTACTGTTTTATCTGTAATTTTATATGATACCAACCATAACGCTACCGACTATTAGTTGTCAAGTAATAGTTAAATTAAACGTAATAATTATGTTAGATCATGTTTATTATAATATATATATATATATATATATATATATGCCAACAATTGTTAATATGTTAGCACTGTGAAAAATTTAAATCGTGTCAAGAAAGTACAAGTTTAATGATTGTAATCAGATTTTCATATGGGGAAAAAAAAACAAATAAGGAGTTTTAAGCTAGGATATTAAACTAACGTGAACGACGGTACGTGTATGATATACAAAGATTACGGAAAACATAATGATGTGATATTTTTTACATTACGAGCGGTCGGTCCTCTGAGCATTTTTACACGAATGCTACGTGACTCGTGCGGACACAACTCGCGGTCGACCAAACCCAGTACTTGCCTATTATTACAATATCGGCCTACATGCGTAAGCGAATTACGAAAACATCACTAGGTGCGAGCTAAGCGTTGTCCATCGCATTACGCTTACGTCTGTCTATGTAACATATTGTTATATGTATATTATATGGACGTACTCGATCAGGGGTGGATGGTCCGTAAACTTTCTGCCGTTTGTCTTGCATACAAATATCGCAGGAATTTGATTTTCTCACGTGCGTATATCCTACGCAGGCACTGCGCCAGAATATTCCTCAAGGGAAACCGGAGAAAGAAAAAACAAGGAAAATAAGTAGAATAAAGGAACGAAAATCGATTTTCTTGCTCTCCGACGTAAATCGGTATTTTATACATGTCTAAGTGTGTGTGTGTGTAATATATTATAATATATCCCGATTTCTCGTCCGTCCAGAACGAAGGCGTTTGCTGTGAAAAACCATTGTACATCTCACGTTGTCGCTGGCGCACGTGACTTTCAGGTGGGTGACTACATGCTCGGACTTTATACGCACCACACGCAAAATATCCTCCCCAAGCCATTCTTTCCACGAAACTGTCAAACAGCGCAGAGGGAGGATATCAAGACTTATGCGTCCTTTTCCAGCAATGTCTCACTTGGTCCGTTGGGCATACGACGGGATTTCGGCCAACCACGTCGATTCATGAATATTGCATTTAATATTTAAGTTTGATTCCGCATAAAGGCACTCAACATTGACATTGTGTGGAATTGGAAAAACGATTGTCTGCTAATATTATTACAATATCGATAGTAATCTAAATCATATCAATATTATTCATACAAACAAATAAGACCTGCTAAAATACTTAAGAACTGGGAAGTATCATATCATATTATTTAAAACACGCAAATCGCATTAAGATTACTAACGCAGATACTTATGTGTGGTGTTGAAAAGTGAAAACTAAAAAGTCTTATTGACAAAAATGGTATACATAACGACCATTTAATTAATGGAATCATTCAATCAAATGACTTGGGTGGATCAACTGTATATAAATAGAGTTGCGTAATCGAGGTGGGAGGGGGGATTGTGACCCCCTAAATATGAATTTTCATTTTTATAATTTATACATACATTTTTATTTTATTTTTTGTATTTTATGAGTTATATACGTATCACGTGGTTGTACAATTTATTGGTTAAGGAAACTAAAGTTGTAACAGTTAAAAATTTAAAAAATTGTAAATTATTTATTTTTATCATTATGACTTTTAAGAAATGCATATTTGATTATCTATAGACATAGTTTAAATGAATTTTATTTTTTTCAATATGAATTATACATAAATAAAATACGAATTTTTAATTTAAAGATTTTAATGAAAACCTAACTGAACCTAAATCTTTCCTCCTTCCTAAACATCTGCTAATATTGAATTTGATTTTAAATTCATAATCTTCTCCCCCATCGAAAGTATAACTGATCACCAGAGTTAGGTCAAAATTAATTCAATTTGTTTGCTAAAACACGAGTATACTGTTGTATTTTTTAATATAAATTTCATATTACAAACGAAAAATTGAAGAAATCAATCAAGTGTACAATAGTGAGATAAATTGAGTTATAAATTAATTTAAAAATAATTTTTACCTTAGTACCAATGCGTGTGTTTTAATTTTAACTTTAAAGTGTATTCTAACTAAATTTGTCTCGTATTTTGGATAAATTAAATAATTAATACTTAAAGTTCACAAACATTGATTCAAAAACATAATTCTGTTATCCTCTAGTGAGTATATCAAACACAAGATCGTATGCAAAAGTCTATTTATAACTATATAGTAAAGTAATATTGACAGAAGAAAATTATTGGTTCCATACAATTATCTTGTTTTTATATAAAAAATATAATCATATTTCCTACTGAACAATTTTTATAGACCTCTATATTTATATAACGAACAATAATTATTCCAGTCGTCTCTAAAACCGATTTAAAATTATAAATAATAAAATAAATTTTATTTAAAACAAGTACATACAAATTTAACAATTACATATATTTCAAGTACTAAGCTTCAAATTTCATTACTAACCTTAAATCTCTAATCGGCCTACTTATTACCTTTCTCTCTTCAGTTCTTAATGCACTAATTCCTAAAATTAAATTATCTCCTTAGTTATTTACGAAAACCTTTTCTCATGATAACATTATAATCTTATCTAGGTTTTTACTTTATACCTCATTATTGTTTAATATACCGATATTGTATCTTTGTATTTGCTTCGAACATTTTTTATCTATGTGACATATTAAAATTATCGAGCTAAATAAACAAAAAAATAAAAAAAAGTACCAAGCTTATATAATATAATAATTTTTGATTGTACACATTTTAACCCATGTATATTTTTGTTTCTATACTTTAAATCAATAAAACAAATATTTAAACTGTAACGATTATTAAAATTTGTTTAATAAACTTATAAAATAATCCTTATTCCTTCGAGGAATGAATTAGTTAGGTACACTTTAAGCGTTACCTAACGCGAAATTGATAAGACAAATTGTTTTTTAAGTTACCGTACGACGTAAATATTAATTTATAGAATAAATACAAAGTTAAGAAATTAAAATTAAAAATAATTTAGAATACAATATAACATAATTTATAGATTATTAGTTATTAGTTTATTACTATTAATATTGTTAATTATTACTATGTTAGGGTTACCTAATTGTATCTTATAATAATAATACTACCATAAGATAAAAATAAAGACAATGAAGTAGTATTTAAACTTTAATAACTCTTATTTATACTTTTCTTTGATAGATACTAATTCGTAATTTATACTTCTAGGTTCTAATAATACTAATTGTCTATATTTCATGCATAATATATAACATGCATTATATTTTGTGTATATAAATTAAAAATATGTGTATATAAATATTTATAAATTATTACATTTATTGAACTCAATGCCTGAAATCATAAATAAAAAATTAAACTTTAAAAACTGCTACTTTACAATTGATTTATATAAAATAATTAAAATATTTAACAGTATTTTGTTTCGTATAATGTTTTAGATACTTATTGGCAATTGAACTATTCAGCTCAAATACTTAAATAAGTGCATTAGCCAATAAAAAGTAAGTAAAACTTGTTATGCATGGATAAGATATAATCTATGATTTTAATCGATAGACGAGATTTATTTGAACATCAACGTTGAATGACCGATTAGGCTAACCGTACGTATACGAGTACGTATACTCTCTCAATATGTTTAAGTACAGTAATCACAGTATGCAGTGAAATTTTAAACGGCCAAAATGTTATCAATACGATAGGTATAAGGTATGGTCAATGAGTTTAGTTAGTTTGACAAACTAGCTCAGTAAATAGTGAAATATATAATGTTATTTTATTTGTAATAATAATTTTTTTTATAATTAATTTAAAATTTATAAGTATTTTTAAGTAAATATATATCGACTTTATTTTTTTAAATTGTAATATTATAAATTACTTATTTATTATCTGGTAGAGCTTTTTTTCAAACAATTTTGACATTAAAACTATTAATTTTGATTCTCTAGTAGTATAGATTATTAAATACAGCCTTCAAAAATATAGGAAGTTCACTAATATTTTAACCGAAATAATTATGATTTTCTAGACCTAAATAATTTTTTAGGCATATTTTAATGCAATTTGCTGAATTGCATATCTTTTTCTCCACTTAAATCGAAAATCTAATGACACACACACACACACACACACAATTTATGGGCACTTGATCCATAAATTTTTTTTAAAAAATAAGCTCCTCAAGAATTTATAAAAATACAATTTTATTATAAAAAAGATATAATTTATTTTGCAGTTGAAGTAATTGCGTGCTAGTAAACTTTGAATTTGTGATAAAAAAATTTCCCGGTAAAATTAAAGAAACGTGTCTTTTTTTTAAATTCTATTCTATCATTCCATAATCACTATTAAAATCCACGATTACAACAACATAAAACATAGTACATAGTGCAATATATTAGTGTTTTAGAGGTACATTATATCAATACTGAACAAGTAAGTGCCTAATACCTATTGGCTATTTTAATGATACAATGAAGAACCTCGAATAGTGTGGGTACAGGTCAGTCCAGTTTGCGGTCGCAGGGATAAAATAATAAAATACAATGATATATGAATGTCGAAATACAAACTGGTATCGTAATTTATACATCAGGATTAGACTATTGGTAAATTTCAATTAAACGTATACCTTTATACCGCTTAATCTATTTTCATAGTTTATTGGCTTTATTTAGAAAGCGCAAACATTAGTAATTAATGTGTTTGAGGATGTAACATATTATGATGAAGCATGCTTTGTATTCATTGCGTCTAGTACATTGTAATAGAACTATGTAAAAATGCAATATATATGTAATATATGTGCAATATAATATACATGTATATAGTCGGGTAATGTATATTTAAGAAATTATGTGCTTTTAAATCAACGGCCCTAAACTTTTTGTTTTCCTAGCTTCTTACGCGTATAATGAGTAATTTACAGTATACAATTGATGATTAAAAACAAAAGTAAGAATATTATATAATTAATAATAATTTATATTATTAATTTTTCGTACGATCACCATGTATAATATGCACTTATGAAAATAGCTATTCTACGTTCCACAGCTTGAAAATCGCTGTTTTAAATCATTATAATATTTTTCGCAGTTTACCCTAAACATATATAGATGATTAATAGGAAAAAAAATGCGAATGAGTAGAAAGTTCATAAGATTAATAATATATCTAATAAATAATATAATCTATAATATATCTAATAAAAGTATTTGATGTGTTATTATGTCATATGATTAAGTATCATTTTTATCAATAAATTATTAAAAGCCTACAAATAAAATAATAATAATAATAATAATAATAATAATAATAATAATAATAATAATAATAATAATAATAATAATAATAATAATAATAATAATAATAATAATAATAATAATAATAAACGAAAAATTATTCTCCAGTGCATTCTACATTCCATACTTAATTTTTTACATATTAGATGGCTATTAATAATCATTCGTTAGTTTTAAAAACGATGCTACAAATTAATTCAGACTTATTCTAATAATAACTATTTTATATTAAAAGGTACACCATCTAGATAAAAGATAGAATAAATATTTTATTAAATGAAATCTTAGTACTTAGTCAGAACTTTATTTCGTCCTTGAAGCTGAAAATATGTTTTTTCTTCATACATTTTATTAAGTATAAAAGCATATGTTAATATTTTCGTTTTGATATTTAGAAGTTTAATATATTATTTAAAATGAGAAAAATATAAAAAGTAATTGGATTCTATTTCTGTTTTTTTTTTTCCTGGGATTGACAATTCTTATATTGAATTTGAGAACTTATAATTAATTCACAATAATAATTATTGTTATTCATAGTTGATTTTACCAATATTGTTTATCTTATTATTACAGTATTTATTTTAACTTAGTTTTAAAATGAACGAACTAAAACTATAGGTTCAGGTAATGATTGAATAAATAAATAATTTTATAAGTATTTTATATTTTTTAAATCTTAATTGTTGTTTAGTTGAATTTTCAGTATACCTGTTATTAACATTATTTTATTCCATTACATCAATAATAATTAGTATGTCATTGATATTTTTATTTGGTCATTATAGCTTAAAGATTAAACAAGAAATTCATTCACATTATAATGTTTAGGTACAATAAATATTTGATAATTATTACGATGAAAATGGTGCGCCACTGGTATATACACGTTATCTTGAAGCAGTTAGCAAAAGTAATAAATAAATTGAAAAATTATTTACTAAATATTATAGTATTGTCCAAATCAAAGAATTTATACAATGTAATTTATAAATGAAGTTAAAAACTCCGAATGTAATGGTTTGGATTTTAACTATGTAATATAGACATTTCATAGGAAAATAAACTGAATAATAGTTTTTATAAAAAAATAGTATTACCACTTGAAAAAAGATTTGATACTACTACAGAATACTCCTTAAGTGGCACAAAAAATTTAAGTATTGGAAAATATGATCTTGTAATACATATACCATATACGATATATCTTTGACCAAAAATCAGAATTTAAAAAACGTATAATATCAACATACATCGTATACAAATGATGAGCATTCTGAATGGATTATTATTTATTGAATTTTATTTAATTATGATTTTCACGTTGTCGATCTAAATTATAACATTGAAATACCTAACATTTATAAACCCGAAAAACCAATAATAGGTACATTCTGTAATACTAAAATACTTCCACATCAAATAAATTATACCTAAATCTTGCTTGATATTCCTTTTGAGTTTTAGAATGATTTTAATACTCATTATACTCATTAACTATACTTCAAAATCAAAATCACAACGAAATTGGAGAAAAAAAAATTTAAAAAATTACATTATATATAATTGATTTCATTGTTACGTCGGAACACTAAGAAATGAAAATAAATCCCTGTTGCTCGAGAAGCATCAAATAACAATGCAGAACTATTGTCAGTTTACTTCTGCAGGAACGGCTCTGAGGATGTAATATAAGAATAAAAATGTATAAAAAAATTACATACTGAAAAAATAACTCATCTGTAGGGACGCCGAATTAAGATTAATAAATCACACACCACCAAACGTTTCATAAACCAAATAAATTGTGACAAAAGGTGATGTAATTTTGAACCGTTTTTACATCGGTCGGAATTCAAATGACGCACAATCAACTAATTCAATAAAAAAAATACCGTTAGCTTTCGAAAACCTATAAAATCAAACATTTTATACAAGTACATACGAGGTGGTTTTTTTTTTCAAACTAATATAGGTTCCAGAGTGGCTTTTGAAACTATATATTAGTCTCGTTTTAGAACGTATAATAAGACAGTTAATATTTTAACTGCAGCATTATAATCTTTGGTTATAAAAAGGTAAAAGGTCTCTAACACAATATATATTTTTTTTATGACATTTGTGGAAAAGTTAATATAGTGCCCATAATTTTCATGAGGGATAAACCCCCTTTAGATTAACACAAAACCTAAGAAAATGATAGCGTAATATTTCTAGTCAAAACCGTGAACAAAAAGACAAAAAAAAAAAAAATAATATAAATAAAATAATAACACAAACCACAGTTAAATTCTAAACACCTTTAAATATAATATTAATTTTTTTCCTATATTTGTTTTATTTATTTATGGTTCATATATTTATTTATATTTAAATCACCGTATTACGTACCTATATACAAAAATATTATATAAAAATCAATTAATTTAATACTGTTTTGTTCGTTAAATGATAATACATTCCTACCATGGTGTACAAATCTTCTGGGAATACGAACGGAATTCGTTTTGTTGAGTAAACACTAAACACGTATTTGTATGTTGCGAGAAAAACAAATTAATTTTTTTTTTATAGATCTACACACATGCATACATACATATACACACACACATGCGTTATGGATGATGACATATAGGTGTACTAGAATTATTAGTGTTTTTCCTCGTTTTTTGACGTTTTCATCTGCACATGTGTGTGTTTCTGTGAAATAGATCTTTCTACGATAGCATAAAATATTTTTAGTTCCATTACTGTTCAGCTCTTCGGATTCTCAAAACTATGTAGCTTATCCACGTCTTTATCAGTACATTTTGACGTTTATTGCTGTGAGGGTATTGGCCTAGGGCCAAGAAAGCAAGGGGGATTAACAATTTTATTCCGTTAACGACGAAGCGAATGAATCATACGTTATTCTGTATAGCTGCAGTTATATCGTTTAACGAATTCATGTTATAGTGTTTCAGTATTGATATTTTAGTGCACGAAGCATAATGATAAAAAAAAATAATAATTTCAGTAAATTTAGATGTTAGTACATAAAGTTTAAGTTAAATTTAATAAAAATATGTCAACATGCTGGAATTATAAATATTGAATTACGACATGATATTAATCAATTAAAATCTATTTGTTTATCTTGAAATAGTCATATTAATATAGCCGTTTTGTATGTAAAAAAATACAATATAAAGCAACTGAATTAAAATATTTCTTTCAATACCAACAAATAGCATATTATTGAAACTCCAAAATTTACCTTAAATAAATTATTATAGTTGAATTATCAAAGAAATATCGAATAAATTTTATCTTAAGTGGAATTTATATAACACTCCAATAATGAATGTGATAAGAAAACTCAAAAAACTACGATTAGATTTCCTATAAAAACTAAAGAATGTACACTTCATTCATTTTTGTTGATTGTATCATAATACCAAAACACATCCACGGCTAATTTATTGATTACATCCAGTCACTTTTTATACTACCTGAACTCATCAAACGTGCTTAATAGGGTAAATATTTATAGAAGCAAAATGTTGTAGTTTCTCATAATATGATATTCCCACATTTTT
This sequence comes from Chaitophorus viminalis, assembly GCA_025469195.1. Taxonomy (NCBI): domain Eukaryota; kingdom Metazoa; phylum Arthropoda; class Insecta; order Hemiptera; family Aphididae; genus Chaitophorus; species Chaitophorus viminalis. The sequence continues at coordinate 218,995 of JAIPRK010000081.1, forward strand.
GAAAATGGAATCGCAATAAATTAAACACAAATTCATTGTACAAACATGAAAAATAAAAAATACGGAACAATGTACATTAACTCTTGTATCTGAATTTATAAGTTAACACTTTGTTACTAATGGTATTTAGAGACAAAGTATAATATTATACTTAGTCAGTAAAAGAGCAACTGTATAGGATGAAGTTTTTCATCAAAATTAATGTTTAATTTACGGAATTTCAATTTTTTAGAATAGCATTGTTTTACAAGAACCGTGTAGAGACGTTAACTTATGTATTTATAACGGATTCGGTGGTTTATTGTGTCATACTGATATACATATGACGATTACATACTTAGTAATAATTTACTTTATACTCCGTTAAACATAAACATCATTTCAAAAATGTTATCGTGGACTTGCGAAATGTTAAGATACCACATTTAGAGAGACCATTACTATATAAGATCGATTATACTCAAAACAATCTTTGTAAACAAATATTGTCATAAATGTATTTTTTCCCGATAGAAGTTTTCTCGCAACGATTTACAATATATTATATCTTGCCTTGCAAGCCCACTCTTGTCAATAATTTTGGAACTTAAATTGGACAGTAATATGTGGCCTTTTTTAGAAATGGCAATTGGGTTCTCGCTTTTGTCCCATGTGTTTTATCACAGTCACGCGACCGATTTTCAAACGGGGAATGATCAATTTTCTCATTGTACTCTTATCAAATAATTACGACACCCTTGTACGATAAATTGAGTATAATAATATATTACAGAAAAGTGTTCATATTGATAATGGTTTTGTATTAGAATTTCTTCAAAATCCAAATAGCGTTATGGAAATATAACGCAATATACCCTTTTTTTGTATATTAAATTCATGCGATCAGCAACTGCTGTTCGCAATAAATTAATTTATATGTCTTATACCATGTGCATTTGAGGACGGCTTCATTGCGAGGCTGGGCACACGTTTATTTAATAAAACGAAAAATCGTGATGTGGTAAACGTACACGGATAAATGCGATACCGCAACTATATGTGTATCGTACATATGATTGGCTGGGCCCGAAAAAAATCTTAAAGCTTTCGCTGTGAATCTGTGATCGATAATATAAATATTTGTTTTATAATTAACTATATCTAATATTTATTAAAGCCGAAAAATAATACCGCTTTACCAAGATGAGGATAATAAATAAATATGCTACGAACGGATCAATGTTTTCAAACCAAACAGTTTCAAACATAAATACTATAGGTATACGTATCTGTTTTGTTTTATTTCCCTGGTTGCTCCGTGTATAGAAATTAATATTGTGGGCATGGTGATACCGAATGTAACGTGATCTTAAAAAAAAAAAAAAAAAATCATCACGAGCGCCCATTGTTTTCTCGAGAGGGATCATAATATATGTAATCCATGTATTATGCATCAGCACTAAAGATGTATATGTACGGGTATGATGACAATCGAGATTCGGAATTCGATATAAACTGAAATATGAAGAAATACGCATGCATCATACGTCATCAAACACATTATATTAATATATAATATGTATTCAATTATGTGATGAAATGTTCAAAAATACGTGTGTGCATTCGTAAAGAACAATGGTTAATTGACGTAAATTCTGCGTTATTTATGCAAAAATATTTTGTAATATCTATTAAACTCAATTTTAAATCCTGAATATATCACATCTGTTTAACATAACTTTAAGACTAATTCATATAAAATATACATATAGTATAAGTTACGCATAAAAAAAAAAAAAAACAACTTAAAACTAAATTGGCAAAACAATTAATTTCTCGTTATTGTACTACAGGTTTGTTTAAGTTATGTTTGAAATTGTACGTGCACTGCAACAACAGGAAAAAAAACCGACGAAATTATTCTCGTCACAATTAAAAATATAAATTATGTATGTGAAAAAATGTACACCTGAAAATCTATGAATAATATGTAAAACAAAAGTCACAAACGTTTGACTTTAGAGAACATCAAACATAATGTATTATTACTATTATTACATTATTATATTATTATGTGTTCTGTATTTCTGATTGTCATTTGATCTGCCTCGCTTTTGAATTATTATCGTATGTATATTATATTATTCTTTTAGATTCTGAATGGAGTGATGGAATCTATTGATTTTACAATGATGTGTGTTTTAATTTTTTTTAATTTTTTTTTTTTTTGTGTCTGTTATCACGTTTTGGGGCAGTAAAAATGCTTCGATTTTCTTAAACAGTAACTTTTTTGAAAGAAAAGTGAATATAGATGGTACTTGGGCAAGTCAAAAATGCAACTTTTTTTAATAATTTTTGGAAAAATTGAAAAAAACTATAAAAAAATTACGAAAAAACGGGAAATTCACGTTTTTACAAAAAACATTTTTTAAAATGCTCTAACTCAAAAACGAAAAACCGCAATAACTTGAAATTTTCACCAAATCTTTATATTAGTGTTCTCTATATATGGTTAAGTTTTGAAAGTATTTTGACTTATTTATAGACAATTGAAATTTTCGATTTTTGTAAAATTTATTTTTTTAAACATCTATAAAATTTAATTGGCAGGCCGGAAACTCTCGAAAATCTAATACAAGGTTTATAATAAGCTTAACTTATCGTCACTAAAAAATATCGGAGATTGTTTCACTCAAATTTTTAATTATAATTCAATTTAAATACAAAATACTATATTATTATATAAACATTTTAGACAAACATATTAACTCCGTTCAGAATCGTTATTCGTATACAATGATATCTATCATTGCATTCAAATTTAACAAATCCATTGTAATAATGACTTATCCTATAAACGAGGTACGCTCCACCCCCACTGTACAGCAAAGCCAGGCCCATCCGTTTTTTTTTTTTTTTACTGTTCAACTGTTCAAAAACAAACCAGCAAGTAAACTTATTGAAATCGTCGCAACCATAATATCCCTATAAGAAAACACGAAACAAATATGAGGCCGCATTGCGCGGCTTTGCGGTAACACAAAATTCCAACACGCAGTATTGCGGAAAGCCCCCGGGCCTACATTACTAACAGTAGTGCTGTGCAGAATTTACATTATATTTTTATTTCGACAAACTACATAGCGAAAACTTCTCATATTCAATTCGTCTTGATGGACCGATTGGAAATCTGGAATAAGTATAATTAACTATTAAGTATAATTATGTTTAACTGAATATATTCCTCTTTCACATTAAATGAGTTGAATTTATTTTTTTTAAGATTTATGTCGATGAATTTATACTTTTTAAAAATATATAAAACAATTTTTTTTGAAATACTTATCATAGTTTTACTCAAAAATTGATTTTACGTATTATTATAACACTATACTACAACAAATTCTGATTCAAATAGGTATTGATAACTAATTATTCATTAAACTAATCTTATATTATATGTATTCATAAAGTGTTAATAGTTGAGTAATATTATGCGGTACATTTCATATAATATTATGTACCTATTTAAAAACCAAATAATTTATTGTCTTTTCCAAACTACAAACTGATTATAATCCTTTAATCCAAAAATTATGCTCTGCAATACATGCTTCCAGAAGATTAAAAAGGCTGTGGCCCCGAGACATGCTTAACGCATAAGATACAAAATAATAAAAAATAAAAACAATTAAAATAATACCAAATAATTAACCTAATGTAATTTCTTGTCAGGTGGCACTATTGAGGGTCTTCTTATTTCAATATTTTAATATTATTTAAAAATGTTGTCATCAAACTTACTGGTTATTGTAAAAATAGATTGTATATTTATTCTTATAAATAAAAAAAAAAAAAAAATTATTACAAACCTTTGTTAAATTTAATATTGGTATTTTTGATAAAAATGTAATTATCTACATTAATTATATTATGTAATCACACATTAATAATTCTACGTGCATCTTTACATATTTACCTACTATTTTTTGTGTCTGTGTTCAGCACAAAGATTAAAGTTACCGGCAACTCATGAATTTAACCAACCAGATACTAGTGGCAGTAAAATTATTTACGAATAAGTTATTTACATTTTTCGCCCTTATCAATATTATATATGCACGTAAACTCGTATACATTGTTGCTTGAGAAGTTTTCAAATTACGATTACAAACAGATAAGTCGGTTCAACAGTTTCTTATAGCGAAAAAAGTATTTTTTAAATTTTTTTTATATTTCTTCGTTTAGACCTTGTAAAATGTGATTTCTACATTTATATGCAAATTACTAAGGATGCACAACAATTCCACACAAACACAAAATATTTTTTTTTTTATTATGGCATATTTTCGTATATTTTTTAGACATGGTAATATAAAGCAATGATTATAATGAGTACAATTTGTATCTTATCAACTTTACACATCAGACTTATGATTTATTTATTTTCAATAAATGTTTTTGATTTATACAGTTTGGTTGTTTCAAATTTAATACATTTTATAATTATTTAAAAAAAAATGTTAGAACTTTAATTTATGTAATATTTTATTTTTTCTAACTTGAATTGTATTGAAAATTTTATTTAATCAAACTTGTTCAATTGATTTCGATGATTTATAATTGTGCTTATACTTGTCAATTTAAATTTTATAAGTATTAAAAAAAAAAAAAAAAAAAATTATGTTTTGATAATAAAATAATTCAGGTATGATCAGTATAAATTGTAAATATAATTTTTAAGAAATTATTAATAATGACAGGATAATAATTTAATGATTATACCAGGGGTGTTTTTACCAACGTCCAAAGTGAACCAACAATTTTTATATCAATGTCTAGTTAATGCTTATATTTTTACTAATTTTGGTATATTTTCTTACTTAGATTGCCAAAAATACCTATAAAATATTATTATCAATGCTTATGTTAGGTTATCTTGTTATGGCTTATGCAAATTTAACAATAGCTAATCATAACAATTTCCATTAAATTATATATTGTATATAATTGATATTAAGCAAATCTTGAAGATTTTTTTTTTTTGTTTTCAAATCTTTATAATTAATATAAATTACTTATATTGCAGTACACACTGATTATTTTAAATTTTTTACCTAAATTTGATTTACTCATATCGATCGATTATTATTTCGTGGGAAATAAAACATCGATTCATTAGATTAAATGATTTACCCTACAAATAAATATAATCCATATCAGCAATAATTGAATTTATTCATTTGATGCTATTTATATTTTATTTGCACTTGATGGGACTCATATGATTAACACATTCGAATAGCGAGCAGTCAAATGAATCTGGTGTATGGTAAATAAAATATCCATGCATTTGATTGAGACTTGAATTTTACTGTTATTATACTAACACTTTTAAAATAACCTCATGAATTTGATTATTATTTTTTGTAAGAATTTAAAATATTATTTAAGGGTTCACAGTTTGGCGAACAAACGCCCACGTCATCATTTTCTCTATCAACGATTGAGTAAAAACATTAATCACTACCGTAACTTAAACTCCCATAGATATAAGAATTCCTTATTTCAGTCACAACGTTAAGTTATAACATAAAAAATGTAGTCATTGTGTATAAAGTATTATATTATGTATTCGTATAGTACTCTTAAATAAATGCATCTAGTTGGCTTCATATAAACTCGTATATTAAGTAAAAGTAAACTTATAGTATGGTATTGCGAAGGAAAAATTTAAAAGTTTTTCCATAAATCGGAGTTCTTATTTATCTTTTAAACGACGTTGATGATAATATCCATAGAATACTTGAGCTTTAATATCATATACCTACCTATATAAAAACTAAAATATTTAGGTATAGAAGGGATAATACGTAAGTAGGTAAAAAGAAAAAAGAAATACATTTTGTAATACTATACAAAAATAGGTTCAAGAATAATGTTATATTTTTTATACAAAAAAAAAAAATATATATATATAATAATAATAAATAGAACCGAATGGGCCTTACTCAGCTGTACAATAGGGGGTGGAGTGTTCCCCGTTCATAGGATAGGTCATTATAATGGATTAGTTCAATTTGATTGCAATTCTAGGTATCATTGAATACGAAAAACGATTCTGAACGGAGATTCGTTAGTCTAGAATTGGTATATTTTATAATATATTATGTTCGATTTAAATTGTAATATAATGTCAATATTTGCTTTTCAAACGCTTATTAAAAAAAATTGTGACTATGTATTTCAACAACTTTTGAATAAAAGTAAGAATAACTTCTATGGAATCTTCCATTAAATTTTTAAGTATTTTGTCCCAGCTCAATATTTCTTATCAACCATAATAAATAAAAAATAAATAAATAAAAATTGAATAATTCAAATGCCTACATAAGTTGTTTAAAAATCAGAATAATATTTTTAATAAAAAATTGACTTAAAGAAAATTACATTATAAACAAATGGTAATTGTTTATAGTTTTTGTGACTTACTTTTTTAATTATAACAAATATTTAAAATTCTTTGAGGATTTATCGTTATTTTATGCAATTTTGTAAAAATTTAAATTTCCAACGGTCATAAAAGTTTTTTCTGAAGGTCCGGTAGACATTTTTTTTATAGTTATTGAAGAATAACTTATAAAAACTTTGTGTTATTATTTTAAAACTTAATTATAAAAACAAAATATTTTATATATTTTAACTACAAAATAACTTGCAAATTATCACGATTTTGACAATCAAAAATTGGTTATGTGAAAATAACACATATTACCACAAATTGGTTTCAATCTTATCATTTATCTTTTAATAATAGACTTATTACAAAAACTATTTAGGTACCTGAAGTTAAATTGTATAAATTAAATTTTTATTATTTAATATAGCCGATAAATTGAGAATATCTATAAAATGATTGCAGTTTAATGTTTATTAGTTTTAAGAAACACTTATATGGGTTCATGTGTGATTTAATATTTTTTGTTGAGTATTTTATGAAATATTTTGAGATTTTAATCAATATTTGATTAAAATTCTATTGTTTAAAACATTTGAACATAGAAACTATTATAGTATTATGACGTGATATTTGAATAAAATATACATCTTAATATAGACACAATATATATTTCTTATTATATATAAAATTGAGTCAGACGATGCTCATACGTGCAATCAAAATTATTGATGTTCATTAATAATAAATGATAATAATACTTAGAATATAAGGTAAATTATAAATTCTTTGATGATATGGTATGCTATTACTTACTTATTGGACCATTTGGACCTATTGGTCAAATTACTATTATAGAATGGGAATGGAGCGGAAACTAAGCATATTTGTAAAACAAACAATAATAAATTTAAAAGAGAGTTGATAATATTTTCAAACCTTTCCAGTTATATTGGTAATATACCAATTTCATCAATGAGTACCAATTATGTGAGGACGACGTGGGTCGTCTGTTCGAGGGATTGTGGTTACGAAGTAAAGGAGAAAATGGCAAAGGTTGAGTTGCCCGTTTTGTTGTTTTCCGCTTGTTATGGCTCAGACCAGCTTGTTTTAGAGGCTGAACGTAATTATTTATACGAGATTGAGAACATAAAGAAAAGGCGCGTTTAGCAAGTTCTGTTGATGGTTTGGTGCAATATGCGGTGTAGGAAACTAAAATGCGTTTGACACAGCGTGTGAGAAATAGTTTTTAGTGTGCCAACTGCCAACGACCTTGTAAAAGTATAGCCGCGCGTTGAGAAACATAAGTTATTATTTGGTCTGTGTTTCGGTAATTATTTCAATACGCAGAAACATGTCTACCATTAATTCATCATTATTGTAACCGACTATTTTGAAAAAAAAAAAAAAACTATGTGAATTACTTCATATTATGAGCCATGATTTGTTCAATCGGATCAAGTCAATTTTTAATACTGTAGGTGTCGGAGACATCTCAGAGATATACACGCTAAATGGTCTTTCCGTGTTAAGTCTGAAGGTATGAAATTCGATATTTATGTTATTAGGTACCTATATAAGCATGATATGATTGGACTAAAATTTGCAGTGAAATAATCAAGTGTTTAGAGGTACTTTTAATGTAAATTCTCGTGGAGTTCTCGCTTAGCAAGAAAGCTTTTAATCATATAGGTAGGTGCACAATGAAGGTTATTTCATTGATGCAGAGTTTAAAATGTTGCCCACACTATTTTTATAGTTAGTAGGAAGACGAATTCGTCAAATTTTTGGATCATAACAGTGATTTTTCGATGACGTTAATTTTTTCTGAGTTTCTTCTTTTCAATGTTGCGGGATAAAGATTACACTCTAAATTCCTGATATTGTATTATTCTATTTGCCGGAACATAATAATGGTGAATGGTGATTGTACATCAGTGGTAATAACTGATATGAAGTGTTGTGTAGAGTAGAGTAATGAGAAGAGAAGAGATAATGAGATGGGTGATGTCAAAATCTCTATCATTTAATTAAGTAACACGTATGCTTGATCTAATATTGTAGTAAAATGTAATTGGTAATAGAAATCGGAATAGTTACATAGTGAGTTAAGTTATCGAAAAAGGTATAACATATTTTTGGATTCTTTCTTGAATAATATGTTATTTGTTCTTACATCAATACTAATACTAATAATAGTAATAATAATAATAATAATAATAATAATAATAATAATAATAATAATAATAATAATAATAATAATAATAATAATAATAATAATAATAATAATAATAAAAATGATAAAAGCTTATACTAGATAATAATTTGGAAATACGGTATTTTATCACAATATTCGAATAAAAAACAAAATAAAACAGTATAATGTATTGGATTTGATTTTCATGAATTATTGTTGAATAGTTTACTTAAAATAAATATCGTTTTAAATTTATTTCGAGCCTTAAATTAAACTAAAAGGTTCTGTGAAATTATCATGCATTATTGAATACTTTCAATATTATACACTAACGAACCGAGACGTTTTCATTATGACTATACATGTTTTCAAGGAGATTTATATTGTTTATTTTTTTACCGAGGGACTTAATGATCCCGAAAGAATCCTTCCCTCTTTGCAATTCATTGAGGTGTAAAGTTTTCTAAAAGTTTCTGTATATACCTACCAATAATTATATGTTTCCTTATGTTTACCTCAATTTTCTCGGTTTTCGTATAATGCTAAACCACAAATAAATTTTAAAATCAACGAAATGTTTCAACTATGTTTCGTATTGTGTTTGAGTAAGGCAAATATTTAATATATGAAAATATATATTTTTTTTTCCTTAACTTTGACAAGTCGTAAAAGTTTAAGTTTATAATTGTTTAAGAGAGTGTTTTTGAAAGTGTATGTCTGACATTGTTGTCCTGTAAACTTTTATTTAGAAAAAAAGAAATGGAATTAAATAAAAGTTTTGTTTTTAGTAATTTTATAATGTGACGTTACTTTTTAAATAAAATGATTTCATCATATATAAACGCCTTTATACAATACCATTTTAGAAAAATTATACAGTATGTAAATTAATTGGAAAGTCAGTAGTTATAATTCCTAATATAATCCAGACATTGAAGTTCCATTTTTTTTAACATAATATGTGACTTATATCCCATATTTTACCACGATTAAAAAAAATCCAAAATTCAAAATCACCTTAATTTTTTTTGATATTTCAAAAAAAAAATTTTTTAAAAATTTTGAAAATAGCCACTTTGTAGAATTACTTAGAAATTACTCTGAGAAAAAAAAATATTGAAATCGGTTGATTTTTGAATGAATGAAAGCATTTAGTATTTTGAAAAAACACAGCAAATTGTAAAATCATACGGTTTTTTGATTATTTTAGTAATCTTATTAATTACTGTTAAACATCTTTAATTTAAGCAGCTGTTTATGTCCATTTATGAACATTAATAAACAATAAAAGCTGAATCCTTCGCCATTATAACATTTCTGTATCATATTGAATATTATAACATATTCGCAAGCTCTAAATACCATAACCAGAATTCAAAATAATTTCCACGCCAATGAAAACGCAACAAATAAAATAAATAAGGTTCAAAATTTAAAATCACAAAACAAGAATATCTAGTTTGTTTGGATACCTGGATATTGAAAATTACACGGTAACGATTCAGCTAATATTGAAGTTAAAAAACCAGCAGCAAACGAAGTTCTCAAAATAAAACACATTATACATTAATAGACTTAAAAAGCATATACAATTAACTACGCAAAATATCTGGCAAAATCACTGGTCAAACCAGAGTACAAAACTACGAGAAATAAAATAAAATATAAACCCTTGTTGGCAACAAATAAAAATTTCAAGACAAACAGACACAACAATAAACTGACTGAGGATTGGCCACACACGCCTTACACACGGTCATCTTATGCAAAACCAACCTCCAACTAGATACACTTCATGTGAAGTAATGCTGATGGTTTAATACATAATAACAGAGTGCAAAACATAAGAAAAAGAAGAAAAAAACACAAAATAGCCGAGAACCAGTTCAAATCAATTCGTCCCGAATGCAAAACTAATAACATCATCAAATTCCTTAAAAGCACCGAAACTTTTAAATAAATATAACAATAGTAAACGTCTAGCCATGAGTTCCCAAATTGTAAATGCTAAACAAACTGTATGAAAATGTAAATTTGTAAACAATGTAATGTAAAACTATTCATAAGAAAAATGTAATGATCATTGCTGTCAAAGCTTAATTTCAATAATAAAAAAAATATATAAGGTTCAGATGATATAAAAAATTAAAAATTATTAAAATGCATTTCAATTTAAAGTATCATTTCATTGTAAATAAAAAATACAAATACCTCGTATAGTGAATAAATCTGAACATGGAAAGAAGAAAGGAATCATATATCCCTACCTTGTAACAATAGGTCGTTATTGGTTTATACATAAAATATGTTTATTTTTTCGATACTTATAAAAAATAATTCAAATTATTTTTTTACTGATTCTGTTTCATTGTTATCATATGATGAAAGACACTGAATTCAATAAAAAATTATGATTTATTTCAAACGAAGAATATTAAAAATGAGTATCATCTCAGAAGTGTTACTGATTAATTTTCCAACAAACCTATGAAAATATGTTTTGCATTCTTCAATTTTAATGTTAGAAAAAAAAATTACTTCAAGAAATTTAATATTTTATAAAAATCTTCAAAATACTTGTATTATAGAAAATGTAAAAATTAAATATCAACTGTCTGATGAATTATGGAATTTAAAATTATTTTGTAAACACATTTTCGAATAGCTTGTATTTTATATGTAACTGCGAATACCCATTAAGTATATCGAATTATATTACCAAACAACGCATATATTACTTTATCTGATGAGTACTATTTTCATAGATTTTTCACCGATATTAAGAAAGAGTAACCGAAAATTAATATAGGTAATATGTTTTGTCCAAGGAGCGTTTATATATATTCTTCAGATAATACCTATACAATAATTAATATTATAATGATCTCCATTTTTTTTAATACCGTTGTAAAATGACGTATCAAGTGCCCATTGGCATTCAATGTGGTACGGATGATGGAATGATAGATTAAATCCAATTACATTATTTTTAATGAATGCGCATTAAAATTTTAATGGTTAATTCAAAAATTCACGTATACAATAATAATGTGTTGATAACGAAATTTTTACTTTTGCAGATAATAATATGTATCGGCGACACGAGTCTCTTATCAGTCAGGTGGCGAAAACGGCAGACGATGTGCCCGTAATCGTGACTCGATTGGCTAGCATGGAAAAGAATGACATTGATTATTATCCTTTTTCGCAAGTACTCCGAATACGTGTCCTACAGGTAATCGGCAAGGATTTTGCCATATACCTAATTAAATAATGCTGTTTTCGGGGTTGAAAATAAAATCCTTTACCGGTATACACATAAATGAACGTAACCCGACTACAGGTAGAATGAATGTGTTTAAGACTGTCTGTAGAATATATATAATAATATAATACATGATGGTATACGTATCTTAAGGAATTTAATCCTCGAATTTGTATAATTTATACTTTTACTTACATTTTTTTTTTATAACGCTATACAACATTACACCATTCAACAGTGTTATAAAGCTATAAAAGTATTATTTTATTTTACTATAATATATTTATGTTTGGTAATAATATATTTTTTTCAATAAAATCATAAAAATTAATTACATATTTACCAATGATGCATTTATAAAATATAGACCATTCATTGTCCTTTATAGGCATTTTTACCAGGTATAGTATTTAAACATTTATTTTTGGATATTTAATTTTATTCAAATTGTCTTAGAATCAACCTTTAAGTTTCAAATTATATATTGGGTTTTAATTACTTATCTTTACACTGTTACAATTAAATTATCGATAGGCCCATATATTATGCTTTTACTACCCAATTATAATTCGATTGTCTCTTAGTCTGTGAGTGAGGACACTTGAATACAATATGATTAATTTCATTTTTGATGTCTCCTATTTTAACGTTTTTCACTTAGGTTTTTTATTGATTCATCGATTCGTGATTTTTCAACTTTAAAATTAGCTAGATAGATAATTATTGTTTTTCAAGTGATATTTTCTGATAAGTTAATAACTTTTCCTTAGTTTACTTAATAGGTAATAATTATAAATATTTGTATAAAAACATTTTTTAATAGAATAAATATTTTTTATACATAAATGCCACACTTAAAGGTCAGTCATTAAATATTGAAATTTACCTGAATATAAAACGAATAGAATTTTCATTAACTCATGAATAATTACCAAGTTTTTTTTGTGTTCTAGCAATACTCTAAAAATACAGTATATTGTAAATTTATCAAGTTTATATTTTTATCCAAGCAAGCACCGCGAACCTTTTTAATTAAAATTAAATTAATTAGACTACATTTGACATAACATTTTCCTATGATAACAAAGGTAATTCACAATTCACAATTTACAAAATACAATTTAAGGTAGTAAATATTTTTCAATAAATTATTAGATACTTAAATTTATTTTATTTTTCGTTTTATTATATTTCAAAATTACATTTTTTATAATTTTTGTTTTTTATAATTGTAAATCCTGAACCATATTATGTTTCTGATTATTTTTCCATTTCCTTACTATCGTATATTATACCTCATTGTTTCGTTCAAAATCTAAAAATGTATTTGCTGCAATTTAGTTTTACTTTTTTGTAACAAAAAGTAAATTTTAAGGAAAAAATTAATTCCAATATGCGTGGAGTTATACACAAGAAAAAAATAATAGATGCTACAACATTAATGATAACATTTATAAATGTGAAAATGATTTATTCGTAATCCCCTTTTGATCGGATTGTCTAAAGCAAAGATTCAAACCGACTAGAATGTTTTAGACACTTTAAATTTTTAATTAACAGTAAACTTTCATTACTAAAAAATTGTATATAATACTATAGGAACAATCTTTAGAAGTATTCAAGTATAAACTATACCCACCTAACCTCCTTCATTCAGAATTGTTTTTCAAGAACAGCGGTGCATTGGCTTTAAGTTTGAAATACCAATACATCGATTTTATTCACTTACCCTTCTATTTAATCCTATACCGTACAGTTTCACTTGACTTATTATGTGGTTAGCGTCGTTGCTTTAATTCGATATAACTTATATCGATCAATCCGACCGGCTATCTTTTTCTCGGAATATAATATAAGTCTGTGGTTCTTAATCCAAGGTTAATACAATGCTCCACTTGAATATTTTTGGCCTTGATCGCAAACAATACATGTTTATGTAAAATTAAAATACACCGAAAAATTAGTACTTACTGGAATAATATATATCTTCTCATAACCTAGATGGTCCATAGCTTTAAACGTTACTCTTAAAAGGGGTTAATATACTATCAAATATCAAAAACTATTACGAAGTATATTATAATACTTTATTATTATAATAATTTGCGGCCTGCAGTATTATTATTAATTTTTGTATTTTTTTTTCGCAGATTGTCTGCGGCATACTAGCAGTCGTCATGGGCAGCGTGGCTTGCATCGAAGAAAAAGGATCATTTGCAAACCTTGGACTGGGAATACCGACTGGACTTAGTACCGTACTGGCTGCAGGTATGTAGTTTTTTTTGTAATGCTTTGTGCTATACCCCGTCATATCCAACTAATACTTTTCGATAGTCATACAATTGCACAATCTATTGTCAAAAGAAGTAATCGGAATCGCCACAAAAGTGGACGCTTAATATTATAGTATGTTCGTTATCAATAACCAAGAATGGCTCGATTGTTAAAATAGTAAACAAATTAATAAATTTATCAGCATTTTGGAGAGGAGCAATTTTGCTATCCTTAACCGTCTAAATTAGATGGCCTGGTATTTTTAAGGGATGACCACTTGATTATGGAGATGAATGTGTGGTTATACAATATTTTAGGGAATTAAACCAAAAACATCAATTAGCAGATTCATTTATTAATTGATTAATTCAGATCCCGATTGATCGAAATTCAACTTATCGATGGTGAATAATAAGCGCGTTGAATCGATTAAACCGATCTAACTATGTAAGTAGTCGATTAATCAAAATAGTCGAATCCACCCGTTCTAGCCAAATTGGTCGTCCTCGATAAGAAATTAAATTTGATTTAGGTGAACTGAGCAATATTAGTTTCGGATTCTGTTCAGATTTGGCTTAATGCGCGCGTTTTTCTTTTACGCATGTACACGCGCACTCGTGCATTCACGACTTATCCTTACCGCCGTGAATTGTTTGCGAATCGGGTTTCTAGTACCATTGGTACATGACTTATTTAGATTATGTTACTACTTACGACTTATAGCTACGTTTTCTTTAGGCCATGCACTCGAACGAATGCGAACGAACGCGAGTTTGGTATATCGAATTGAATCGAACTTGAACGAACATTAATTTCTACCATTTGTTCGCATTCGGAGTGGTTCGAGCCAGTGGGGATAACTTTAATACAAAAAAATGATTAGGTGAGTAGTCGAGTAAACGAATAAAATATGTATGTATATTTGGTGAAATTATCTGCAGTCATTAACAAACCGTTCTTTATCTTTCTGCCGCCTAGTAATAATATGTTATACATGATATACTATCGCTACACCTTAAATGTCAATGTCTATTTCAGTTTATAATGTTGTAATTTTTCGGTGCTTCTTTTTCTAATTGTTTGTCCGGTGCCGACTTCAGGACTACAAAACTTGCGCAACGTGCTAGTAGTACGTGCATAATATTCACTCAATGTTATTATTATTATTAGTAACTGTGAAAAAAAAATATAAAAAACTAAGAGTATCTACAGTACATACAGATACATCGGTACATGTATATGTCTTGTTTCTACCAAATTGACATCGACATTCTTATGTCAACTATATTCAATAGAAACAAGACATATACATGTACCGATGTATCTGTATGTATTGTAGATACTCTTAGTTTTTTAATATTATTTTATCATTTTAAGAGTTTTTTCTGATTACCATCCTCACTCTTGAATTGTAGCAGGCATTCAAATAGGTACAATTTTTTATATAACTTATTCAGGTAAACATCGATTTTTTAAAACATCGATGTTTTTGTCGGAAATATCGAATAACCCTCATGACGAATGACCAATGACGTCATGGTAACATTCTCGGTGTCGGACAAATTAACAGAATTACCCCCAGCCATAAGACATATACTTGTCAACATTTAAAAACAATGTACGCATACCAGATAGTAGGTGCTACAATATTATTGTGAAATACCATAACTATGCTCATCGTTTAATTCGCGTTGGCATGCAGTTCTATAGGGGTTTCAGCGGTCGTGGTTTCCAACAGAACCACTGATACTTTTTTACTCGTTACGATTTGTGTGGAACAATAGATTTTTGATTTCGCACCGTCGTGGTCGTAAATATGAATAATAGGTCTGTTGTTACCAATTCTATTTAACTGTCACCATCTTAAGTATCAGTAATATTACATACCGGATCGATGACTTTCATCCGTTCACCAGTTGTTTTCCCGCCGATTCGGTTAGTGCGATATTTTAAATTTCTTTGTTGAGACGATTCCTTGTGGATTATACGCACTTTTTGACGTGGTTTAGGTAAGCCGTAGGTGATAAATATACGTATTATGATTACTTTGCTTATGTTTTTTAAAAATCAATAATTTATTTTAAACATTGCATCACTCTTTAAGATAATTTTGCTAACAATCATATGGATCATCTGAAACTAAACGTTCCGTTTCATACTACGATGTTTTCAATTTGGTTTTTGATTTTTATGTTCAGTTAATTATTCCACTGCTGAATAAATGCAATATGATTTATCACTATATTTATGAATTTTAATTTATTTATTACAAAAAAAAAAAAAACTTATTAAGTTTTGTGAAATTGAAGGAAAATACGATGGCTTGAAAAGTTAATCTTTCCGCGTATAATAATATACAACTTTGATCATTTCAATTATAAATCTAAATGTTATGTTAAATTGAAAATCATAGTCATACATGCTTAAGATAAACATTTAATTTGTTAAAACCTTAAGGTTATAGAATAATAATCCTTAAGCAAGATATTATTATCTACTGGTTTAATGTGTAACCAATATAGTATTAATATACTTACAGGAATATTGATAAATACAAATTTTTTTTTTTTAATTGGTCTATTTTTTATGGGAGGCTGCTGTACATCATATTAATGGCATTTCTATGGTATTCCAATAACATTTTCATTAAATCTCATGTTATTCATTAAATAATTTAAATTTTAGAATTATAATACTTTCGATTTATTATGTGTTTTTACATTTTTCATATCTTATTTTTTTCCACGGCCTTCGATGAAGATATCGCTTATTGTTATGTAAATGAAGCCGTAAGTGACTTTGAAAATTGACAAAGCTAAACTTTATATTTAACGATAAAATAAATTGTGCGGATTATAATCTATAGTAAGTATATAATAATATATAATGTTAATGTTTTTGCGTCTATCAATCGTTGAACATAGGTTATTGTTGCGTCAAAGCTTATCACATAAATAATAATAATAATAATAATAAATAATGTATAAGTTATCACACTCGGGGAGAAACTAGTATATTTTAATTAAATGACGATTGTAACGTTTGTTTGAACGTATTTAATAGGACGTTAGTTTTACGTTTGATTGAGTTTTAAAACTCGTATTGATCTTGTTAATAGTTATATAAATTATTCACCAATAATTTCTTACCACTGTCATGAAAACTTATATTTGGTGCGAAACAGAAATGTCTATGGTCAATAGAACAATAATTTTGTTTTATTTTCATACAAAAAATATTTTATTTCTTCTTTTGGCATTATTATATTTACATAGTTTTTTAAATTATTGGCGATTAATCTTTTTTCGAAGTTTTAATAATTACCAGTTGTCAGAAAACCATCCGTTTCATAAATTTATTGAAAATCGTTATGATCTTATGTAATCATCTTATTAATAATAATGTGATAATATAATAATATAAAAATTCTGTAGAAATTGATTATTCAAAATAATTCATTTTTCCCCTAGTATGCTGAATTGCTGAATTAAAATTCAAATACGTATAGTTTTTCATTTTAATAAAATGCTTGGTACTTATATCGATGTTTCATACTTGGGATTCGTCGTTTGTATTTCATAAATAATTATTATTTTAGTTGAAAGTTTAATCAAAAATACATGATCAACACTTTTGTTATTTAACATAATATGATTAAAATGTAAAATTATACTATAATAATCGTATTATCATAAAATCATTTTTATTCATTTATTCGAACGATTTTCGATTGTTATTTTTCTTAATAAAACGGAAAATATGGTATTCAATTTCTTAACATCACAAATTGCAATAGTTATAAATTAATAAATTATTGAAGTTGATTGGTAAAATTTCATGCAAATACATAATACATATCTACCTATAATACGTATATAATCCTTGGAGAACCGTATATGTCGGTAGATAAAACATTTTATTTAATATTCACTGCAGTTTTCGGATATAGTCATTTAAAAATTACCTGTCAGAGTAAAGACCATCGCAGTATAAACCAATTAAATATAGTATTTCAACTGATACGAACCCTTTCATAGCTTTCACAAACTTCCAAAACCATATTTCTTTTATCAATGATTGGTCCAAAAAATGGCGGTATAAAATCAATCAAACTAAATCCATCCGTATCAAAGTCACCTTTAACATTTCCGATAGTTCAGATGTACTATACATCTATGGTGTTCAAATACCATAATCTGGGACTGGGACTGTACCAACTATTTCTGGTTAACACTTGATTGTCGTCTTACTTTGGCTCCCTCTTCAAAGTTTACAGAGTCACCATCAATGCACACCTCCATATGCTCAAAATATTAATGTCTTATAATATACCATACTGAACACAAAATTCTAAATTTACAAATCTACAAATCTAAGCCAATGTATTGTATATATATTACCACTAACTTCGGGAAGTGACAAAATAAAACTTCAATAAAATTTAAACTTTTCAAAATATAAGTCTATACGTAATAGTATATTGTGTGACAAAGGTGGTATTTGCATTTTCGTACGAGCCATTAACATGGATACAATTTAAAAATAGTGCAAGTTACACTAGATTGTTTTAAAAATTATAAAGTATCTATAAAATATTTATAAGTAACTACTCTGTAATTGACTATGGTAAGTTTAACATTTTTAGGATAACGAAACAATTACTTACTATAGTATTTCTTTATTAAAAATTCGTTGAAATAACTGATATCGTCAACATTTTATTTTCTAACGCTTGTAACATTTTTGTGCGCCTCGTCAGTTAACTTGGTTATTTTAGTTTAATTAAAAACAGGAGAAGAATCAATATTATAGTCTTTAATATCTACATTTTGTATCAAGTATAAAATTCTATGAACTTTTAGTTAAAAATTATATATTTTTGTCGAGGTTTTTGAATATTTATAATTTAACTACTTGTTAATAAAAAAATGTGTCTAAGAATGTTTATTGATATTTTTCTACACATGTAAGAATATTTTATGAAGAACTGTGTAATAAATGATCAAAGTGTTTTAACGGACCGAAATTCTTTTATTGACATTTTAAGAAAAAAAGCTTAAATAATATGAATATTTCAAATACTTAAATATCACAAAAAGTCAAAAATCTTTTATGAAATATACCATCTTTAGAAAGTTTTATTATTGAAATTCAGTGAGTATTAATAACTATTATTAACTACGATTATTATTTCTTAAGAGTAAAGATGAAAAAAAAATAAAAAATTATAATAATATTGATAATTGGTATCCCGATGGGTATTACCGTTCTGAATTTTTTGTCTGCATTTCATATTTATTTGAATAAAAAAAAAAAAAAAAACACAAAAATTGACGACGTTCCTGATCGGAAATATAGGTTAACCAAGAATGTTATATATATAAGAAAATGGATCACTATAAAGTCGGAAATGGTCAGACATAAATGACTGTATCAAGACATTAATAATGTAGATAAATCCAAATTTTGTGAATCCTCACCAGATTTTCTTTCATGGCCAAGTACTCGTATCTATATCTTAGTGATATATTTATTAATACTTGGGAATGTATTTGGACATAAGATAATATTTTGGTGAATAAATATTACAATTTTTTATTTCTTTTTTGTTATCTAGTTAGGAATCCATAATAGTATTTACAATATTTATAAAAAACTAAAGAATTAATTTTTATTTGTTTTTATGAAATAGGAACTATAAAAAAAATTTCATATTTGTTTTGTCTGTAATTTTCTAAATAACTAATTTATTATCCCACTATACTAACTGGCATACTGGATGAATGAGGCACTGAGGCTATGTAGACTTTCTTCTTAAATGTTATCAATCAACTGCCTATTATAGTTGTAGAATTTTTAGTGATCCTTTCACTGCATGGAATTCAAGGAAAAATAGATTCCATCATTCTATTCAGAATCTAAAATAGGTCTATAACTTATTTTTTTTCCACGTTTTATATTTAATTAAAATACATCTTATGTGTATAATTATATATGGTTTCTAAAAAACAACATTACTTAAAGTAACTTTAAAAAATAAGTCCTTATATACAAAATATTACGTTAATTTTCTCAATTTTAGTGGGACTTTTTAATACCATCGTGTAACCGAAAACATTATCAAAAAGATCAAAACCTAATTTTAAGCACTTGTTAGTTCTATTTCAGGTTAGTATCAAGTTACCTTAGTTTATACTAATAGTGAATAATTTATGTCACGTACCTTACTTTTGTAATAAATTCACATTATTTTAATTATATCCAAATTGTATTATATATCAATACAAATACATTCAAATTTGCTTTTTTTTCAAACATTTATTTAATCAAATTTATCAATCAATTATATGTGTTCCCGCGGACAAATATTGAGGCGATTGAGCAATGAATGACTTGGTAAAATATTATAAAAGCATTTTCATAATTCAATGTAGCCAACGTAGAAAAGATTTGCTTCTAATTATTTTATTTGAAGACGAGGTTTTAGAATATAATTGTCTATACACAAACTATACTAGATTGATAAATAGATATATTTGAGTAAATACTTCAAAGGGCTTCAATATGGGTTTTTCGTTTAATAAAAATATAATAAATAATAAAAAAAAAAAAAAACAAATACTAAGCATATTTATTGTTAAAAAAAAAAAAACATGACCAATATTAACATGATTTAGTAATAAGCATAAAACTAAATAAAAAAATTGAAAAATTAATTTAAATTAAAAATAAAGAATCAACTACCATATATTTTGCAAGATTTGCTGTAGTGAAACTGACTATTGTCTAAGACAATGTTTTTATAAAGACAGATCTTTTATAAATTACAATACTAAAACATAAATTTTGAAATTGTTGTTATCGATGTTATAAGAGTACTGACTCTAGAGGCTACAAATAGGTCGATAAGTTTTATGTTTATTACATTTAACAATCAAGCCGATAACCAAACAATAATAATTTAATATAACCATTAAGTTCGTGCTCCGTATTTTTATTTTATTATTATAATATAATAAATATATAAAAATTCCATATCATTCAATTAAGTACTGAAAAAGTAATAAAAAAGCAAAAAAGGCAAAAATAAATTCGTTTATTTAGAATCAGAACGACTTGAAACGATTGAAAATTATATTTCTATTTCAAATATAAAAAGAAGATTTTAAAGTATAACCTAGAGTACTAAAACATAAAAGTAAGTGAAACATTTTTGACTAAGTATCAGAACTTACAATTTGTATATTATTAATTACTATCCTAACCATAATTTTAATGACTATATGACTGCTGATTTAAATATAATTCATTTAATGGTTAAATGCGCTAAAATCCAATGATATTTTGAACATTTTTTCACGAGCAATACTCTATAATATAATCTTTGCACGTAAAAAAAAAAATGAGAAATAATATTAATGTAATACGGCGTTTCACATATGCAATATTCGTGCATTCCTGCGTTTATTTCAAATATTGAATCATTTTGATAATTATTATTTAGCTGAACTAATATAATATGGATCATAATTATGTTATTATGACTCATGGTCATTGATGATAAATTAAAACTAATGTAAACGATTCCACAATTTTATGATGTAATCTGTCATCATAATAGTATCTTTGGAAGAATTACTTGTATTTGATTTTGGCTTCTATGAAAAAATAAGTCTACATATTGTTGAGATTCTTGTAAGTGGTCTAGGACATTTTGGCGAGGACATTTCAGAAAGGTCGTTTTGGCGTGTTCATCTCGCAGACTATTTGGGCGAGGGGACATGTTGATATAGGCCCAATGTAGAAATTGAGAGTTGAAATAAGTTTGTTTCTAATATTTTATTTTTATTTTTTTCATTACTAATCTCAAACTATGGCTACATTAATGGTTATTGGTATCATTTTTAATATTGTGTAACAATGTTCTGGTTTTTATTGAAAATAGAAAAATTGCGATTTATATATGATGTAGTACATAGGAAACTAATTTTGAGGAAGTTTTTTTTCACACAATACTTTGATATAAATCATGTTATTTACTTTTTAGTGCTGACAAAGTTACTATGAGATGTAACATTCGGTAAAGTCATTGTTATGGTTAGATTTACAAATTTATCGATTAGGATTATTCTGTGATTTTTTTCCTCAACTTTATATAATTGGATCATGAGTTTCAGTGCTAGGTACTTAAAAATTTGAAAGAATTAATAAAAAATAAACTGCAAAGTTGACACTATATTTTAAATTAGTATGTTTTTGAACTATAAAAAAAAATATTGCTGTAAAAACCTTAATATTTATAATTGTTTATTTGGATTTGTATATTTTACATTTGAAATAAATTAGAGGTTCAATAATATAAACATGATATTATGTTTAAAATGTCCAGGATCTATTTAATAATCAATATGATGTACAGTTTCGTAAGTATTCAAATAATGATACGTGATTAACACTTTATTGAACTGATGTGTCCTTAGAATAGTTCAAGTCAGGTTATGGTTGTTTATAGTGTTTATTGCGATTTGAAAGAGTGTTGTACAATGAACAATAGATACTTCGAGTAAATGAGTAAATGCATTGAAAAACTCAATGTAAGCTTCCACCGTTCAATGTAATCCAATTTTTATTTAAAAGAGATAATAGCATTCCGCTTATTTGTTCACGAAACGCTGATATTTAATTTTTTGTACTATTATGTTTTATGATTTATTATTATTAATACTTTAACGGGGTGAATACATTTCTGAATTCTTAAATCTTATGGTTCTACAGCTTTGACTGTTTTGAAATGATTCTAATAATCATTAAACGAATGATATTTTTTATAAATTAATTAATCATATTTTTGTACATAATAATGATATATCTACCACTAAATAAAGTTAGTTTTAAGTTGATGTTTTTTTTTTCTGTCATAAATATTTATCATTGCTTTGAAATTCTCAACGGTAAAATATCTATAAAACATACACCAAAGCGGTTTTTTTATTTTTATATTTTTTTCAAGATTTGATTTTAAAATAGATTAACTGTTTTTTTTTCCCATGTAGACCGTAAATCCACGAGAAGGGTTACTTTTATTAAAACATATCATTCTCAATATAGTAATCATTTTATGCGTTGTTAAAGAGGCTGCGTGAAGTGAAAGGCTTAGAATTTATACAATTATTGTTACAAGTGTACTAATGCGCATATTTGATAAATTTGTATATCGTGTAATATGATAATAATCAAACGTTTATCAAACGGATACATCTTCATTTATATTTCTAAAACCGTTTTCCCTAAACTAAGAACTACAGGAATTTGAGTTTTAGTGTTTCAGACAACAGCCGACAAAAAGTCCGGATGTTATTATATACAACGTTTATATTAAATACGTTACATAATACGTATAACGTTTAAGCAGTACAGC
This sequence comes from Chaitophorus viminalis, assembly GCA_025469195.1. NCBI lineage: Eukaryota > Metazoa > Arthropoda > Insecta > Hemiptera > Aphididae > Chaitophorus > Chaitophorus viminalis. The sequence goes on from JAIPRK010000081.1 coordinate 242,585, forward strand.
CATGCGTGATATTATGAACCCGGCTATGAATAAAGATTTTATAATTTATTGTCGAAGAACAATCTGTATGATGTGCGTTACCAATGGAATTCCATCCACAGTCGTTGCTGCAGCGCAATATTATAACATAACGGGAATTACCACCCAAATTAATAAAATAAATAATTCATCGAGAAATCGTACAATAATATTATACCGATAAGGGTAAAATATCCCATCAAATACATTAAATATAATATTGTTTTATTGTATTTGAACAACAATATTAATCACTGTAGTCATGAATGCGCTATCTGATCATGTTTTATTTCTATATACAATTGTAACCGTATACGTGGAAAGTTCTTATTGATTTCTTTAAAAAGAATAGTTCTCCGTAAAATTTACTCAGTGCATTATTTAGCTCGGAACTATTTTCATTCGGTGGTATATTTCTTGATGTATAAATATAACTTACTTTACGAATTGCTTAAAAATTATAACAATCTATTATCGACCAAGTAAATTGTTATGTTTTTTCTTGTTTCGAAATGAACTTGTGGTTCTTGTATTTTTACAAAAGTTTAATATTGGTTCGTATAACTAAGTTACAGATGGTCTTGTACTCTGTATAATAGTCGTCATATTTGTAAGTTCCAAACATAACGATTTTATTTTAAAGTTTAGTTTATATTTTCATGTCCTTGCGTTTAGTTTATTATTGATAAGGCGTTCTTACAGTCATAGGTTATACGTTAAACCATTTTATGTTATGTAAATTATAACTTATTAAATCCATCTAATATTTGAATAAAGAATATAAAAGAATATATAATAAATTTTATTTAATATGCTTCATGCCATTTTGTATGTAATATTTCATTCGTAAGTAATTCTGGTAGAGCTATTTCAGTGTTAATTTAGTGTATCAATGTCTTATTACTAACCATAAGATACAATTCTTAATACTTTGAAATAGTCAATCCAATATATACCCTACGTTAATCCGACGGTTGCGTTCAGAATCGTCCATGATTGTTTTCAAAATATATATATAAGGTTACTATGACGAACACATCAATTCAAGGTAACTTATATATAATGTACGAATTCCGTTATATACCCTCATCTTATACGCTCCTTTGTGTTTTGTCATTTGAGGAGCAACACTCCCATCAATCTGGCAATCACTGACAATCACAGAGTTTCTATATTCATAAAAGGCTTTTTTAATCTCAATTTTCCTTGTATTAAAATTGGTTATTCAGCTAGACTAAGTCTCTATATAATATCATGCTGCAGGGAGTATAAATGCAGTTATTATAAATAAATACAACACCATGTATATTTAAATAAATATATTTAGACACTTTTAAATTTTGAAAGTTGACGTTATCGAAGAAATATGACTTGGTCCCACAGTGTTATGAAAAAACTCTTGTTCTGAACCGTTTATCGTATACGTGACAATTTATTACTCATAATTAATATAAAATCATAATACCATATTAATACCATATAATAACGCAGCCTAAAGTTCACCCCCGTTTAAAATATAATGTTATGCATGTTGTTCTTTATCTATATAGGTTTTTGTATTTTATCAATTACTGTTAATTTGAAATGGGTAATTGTCAAGATTTTAATTATTTGTTTTTTTCATCCAGTAAGATTGCAAAATATTTTTTGTTTAAATCACGTGAGTTCTAAATGTTATACAGGATTTTAATTAAACAACATTATATTATGCGTTGATTAAACATTAATTTATTATCCTAATTCCACGTTCTCAAATGTAATGTGTGTATTTACACAATCAGAGATAACAGTTATTTGATCTTTCTAGTATTTGAAAATTGTTAATTGTTTAGCCTTATACAGTATTTTTTAAAAGTATAATGCTTAATTCGATTACATTAGAAATCGATAATAATTAAACGTATATTATATTGAATGGTAATTTTTGGTTTGGTTTAAAAACAATGATTGTTTATATATTTTAACTTTTGAGTTTTTTCTATGTAATAAATATCATTATTTCATAATATTTAAAACAAAATTAACGTCAACAAATATATTTTGCATAGAATTAATTTAATTCATAATTGACCTAGAATATTTTATTATTGTCAAAAGATTTTTTTTTCTATAGTTTCTTAAACTTAAATGCAGTTATATGACATGGTGGTAATGGAATAAGTATGCTGAGAACATATACTATTTGGATTCAGGCCAAATTTTATTACCTCCTTGACTTATGTGGAAATCCAAGGATTGCGGAATGTAATACCCAAAATACTTTATTATACTTAAGAGTTTTATGTCTAACTTTTTTAAGGGATCATTTAGAAAAAAACAATAACAATTTAAGATAATAATAGGCTCGTTGCTTGGTACAGTTTTCTAATTATGTAGGTACTCGTTTTCTTAACTAGAATCGTGATTTTTCAAGGAAATGGTAAATTAAAATAGTAGTTTACATATTGCAGTAAGATTTACATAAGATAATAATATTTTTAACATTATCGTACAATAGAATTATTTATATTCTTTTTATTACAAAATACGCAACATTAATAAACATAGAGTATAATAAATACAATTTATTTGTCTTATATTTTTGATAGTATTTGGGGCCATTAGCTCATAGAACAATACAATAATATTACCAAAAATATAGTGAAATGTGTTCTAAACTCAACATGTAAAAATACTCAGAATAAACAAAACTATATGCATAAATCTAACAGTTAAAGTCCTGAAGTAATATTTTCCATTCTTGAGTTTGAGATAAACTAATGTAACTAATATACTAATTCGTGCTTGTTTTTTATATTTGATTCAAATTTGATCTGTGTACATAATTATAAACGAAATTACAAAAATAATAAATCATTTAAGTACATAAAAATTTTAAACTTATTTAAGTGGAACATTTTATCAGTGCAGTTCTTTCGAATGGAAATATCAAAAATTTATAATATGAAATAATTAAACCAAAAGTATTATAATTCATTTTTTATCATCGGCTGAATATTTCATAAGATATAATCTTAATACCAAGCTCAGTTATAATTATTTCAATAAAAATTGTGAAATGACCAACTGCCTCAATACTTTCTTGTTTCTGTGATTGACATTTTTTTTTAATATAACTACCGTGATATTTATATTTCACAAAGAATAAATAGAAAATGTTACGTGTAGTAATTGTACGTGTATTATTACTACTTTGTTACCTATATTATTTTATTCAGAATAATAATGAAAATTTTATCGTTTAAAAGTATACAAATAATGGATCAATTTATTTTTACCTAAAAGAAACTTCTATGAAATAATGATAGTTACAATTAATTTTGGTATAGAGAAAATATTACATATAACCTTGAAAAAATGTAATATGTTTTATGATTTTAATTCCATTTCTGTTTGTATAAAAGAAATGAGATACTTCTTATTTATTATTGAACAAAACATGTTTTTTTCTTTAAATTGCATTTTACAAGTTTTAAAATTGTCATGAATATGGTATATACAACTTTAATAATTATGTATTTGAATATTATGTATTCAATATAACTATAAATAATAATCAACTTTTGTAATCTGTTTAAGCAATAAATAAATTTTTTATTTATATTTAATATAAATAATATTTTTTATTTGGCTAACGTTAAAAAATAATATTAAATATTAAGAATATGCTTTGTTGTTACGTTTGATTAATGTTGAGGAAAACAAGCAAAAATAATTAAGTTGGATACCAACCAATATTATTAAACAGAACATTTAATTTCAAATAACCTAATAGGGATATATCTACCCAGTGGTAGAACCCTTACAAAGTAGAATTACAATTAGGAATTTAGTAAATTTCTACATCAGCGTCTTTTTAATCGGCATCAGTAGGAGGGGAGTAGATAGGAAATCTCTGTTATATTTTCTTTATCTTGAATGGAAATTAGTGACCAAATAGTTATTGTAGTAGAATTTTTTGTTTTTCAATGCTTTTAAGTTGGTTGTGTATGTATTATGGTATATTATGAAGTGATCTATTGGAAACGCACCAAGAGCAAGAGATTATTAAATGGAAGGTTATTAGTTGAAATAATTGAATCCTTTTGAATTGGGATATTTTGGCACAACCCTATATCTGTATCTCGTAAGCCCAGATGGGTCTTATCATGGTTTCATAAATAATAATAATCAGTTATCAAGTGTAAAATTAGATTTTAATATAGGATGGAGGAGGTGAAGTCTATTATTTAGAATTTCTTATTTTAATTTTAAATGAGAATTCAAGGTTACATTTATTTAATGTCATGCCTGGATATTTAATTTAGGTTTTGACTAGCATTTATACTGTCTCAAAATATATAAAACAGGAGAGATTTCTTTCTTAAGGCAAATGGAATATTTTATAGATATTTCGAGCTTCAAAATGAACTTCAAGGAGGGTTGGATGACCATTCGTGTCTAAAATAATCCGGTTAAAATGAAGAAAATTATCGAAAAAAAGAAATTTAAGATAATTGGAAGGACTTTGATGAGATAAATAATATGTGGGATCAGAGAGCAATAAATATTTATATATAATATTATTTTGTATAGGTTTTAAGAAACAAGTGTGATCTCTTAGACTTTTGACTTATACATGCTCTCTTAATTTGGGTGTTATGTATTGTCATTATCACGTCTCCCACATTTAACTTATGACCATTGCGGAATTAATTATTCCACATAATTAGGCTTATTGAGGTGAAATCACTGGTTGGGGTAAAAATTATACCTAAAAATTGTAGTTTTCATTTCAAATAAGTATTCATAATTATTTTCACAATTTAATCTTAAAAATTAATATTTTATAATACATAGTTTATTTTAAAGTTAAATTTCATCGGATAAAAGAATTCATTTCAGACTGTGTTATTTTTATGAAAATAAAACAAAAAAATAAAAATAAATCAATAAATAAATTACTGATTATATACATAGGGATCATAGTATACGTATTATACTCTTGGTAAAATGACAAAGTACATTTTTATAAAGTTTAATTGACTACAAAACTTATCAAATAAAAGCCAATATGATTGATGCCTTTGAAGTTAACCACCTTCTCCCGACTTAGTCGTACATAATTGAAATTAGTCCTGATATTTAGCAACTAATTGTACCTATCATTAAAAAACTGCAACCATGTCCATAATTTTTTTAAACCGAGAGACCAACTTTACGCAGCTTTCCAACTTTGTCGGATAACATCTGGACCTCGGTTGCAATAAATTGCTAAATTTTTGCTAAAATATAGGAACTATTAAGGAACTGAACGAACAAAGTTGGAGGCTTACGTGAAGTTTGTCCCATGGTTTTAAAAATTGATTTTCACTATGAACAAATAGGTTTCGGTATAAGTTGCTGAAAGTTTTCTAAATTTTGTTAAAAATTTCAACTGTGTATGACAAAGTTGTAGGCTTAAATTCATAGTCATATTTAATCAAATACAACTTCTTGAATAGAATAAAAAATTTTACCAGTAGGTTGTATTTTTGAAATAGTAGATGCATATTCTACAATATATTACACATATACTCATATATCTTTATAGTAAACTATATTATAATATTATAGTTCTGGAATAAATTATATCAAGAATGTTATGGGATCAAAGGACTAAAACTATAAATTACTTTATATAGCATAGTATGGTGTGAATATAATTAATATTTTATTTCGGAGTAAAAAGAAAATAATTTTTAAATGCTCTAGAAAAATATTTTTTAAACAATAAATTATAGGAACATGGAATTCATTCATAATTAACTTGAATAATGATTAGATATTCAAAACCAAATTATTAAAAATTAATAAAAAAATATTTTGATTCATGTTTTTATTTTATGGGCTTTCATTTTTTTGAAGTGATAGACTTTAAAAATATTGATATGAAGAATAATTAAATTATTTTGGTTGAGTGAATATTATAAGGGATTTTAAAAAATGATGATAATTATTGAAAATAAGTATAAAGCTGTTTTTATAATTTTTATACAATCAATGAAAGGCGTGTATGAATAGATTTACCTAAGTAAATTAGGAATTAACCCTGTTTATTTATTTCTTTTTTAAAAATCAAGCAAATAATGATTCTTGGAGTTGGTTTTCATTCATTCAAAATGAATAGAAAGTAAATATACTGTCATATTATTTAATATCAAAATATTTATTTTATTTGTACTTAGGTATAATATATAAGTAAAAATTTAAATAAATAATATCTACGTATATAGAAGAAACTCAATAAGATTATTTCATAAAAAATAAAGGTTGTTATTGTCTTTTTAAATTAAAAATATGTGCATATTTAATGCGATATTCAAATAATGGTTAAAAAAATGTTAACAGAAATAAGGTTACGGTAATTCATAAAAATTACTTAAAACCTACAAGAATTTTTAAAATTAAATATAAATTGTTTTACAAGAAAATATTACAAGAGTATTTTTTAAGACGCACGGATGGCGTGATGTATACACGTATATCATTATTTTTATGTTAAACGAATTCGATAAAATATACATTTTTATTACATATTTAAATTCAAGTACCAATATTTTATTGAATAATTTATGAGGTCTTACCCACTATTTTAATTATTACAATAAATATTTTGACGTTTCCATAAAAAACATATTATTTTGTCTGATATGTGCAGTGGCGCCAAAGCCTATAATTATATGTACGGTGGGTCATCAATCACCTACCCACTTATCCACTTCCATCTACATACAGAAAATTTAAAAATTTTCTACAAAATGCAAACAGTGTATATTGTATTCCTTATGTTTACGGTAAACTCATTAGCAAACTAATAATGTAATATAATTTATTATATATTATTATTAATCTAATATTAATATCAACATATATACATAATATAATCATTGAATAATAATAAATATTATTCATCCATATCCAATACTAATCTAATATATATAATGTACTTATAAGTAAAATATTATTGAGCGATATTTAAAACAATCACTATTAGTAATTCACTCGTGGTCTCGTTATTATTATAGATGAGATATAGCAATGAATAAACCTTTGCGCGCGCTGCATAATTGTACACATTTATACAAAAACTGAAAGTTGCGATTGTCTATCCAGAATGAAAACGTTATTCAATTTATATATCTGGAATCATGCAATAGGTATATCCCTTGTATTAATTTAAATAATATTACACAACGATATATTATAGTCGATTCCATGTTTGAGTGAACGTTGAGTACAAGAAAGTGAAGAAATACAAGAGATCTTGGAGTGAAATCATTCACGGATAACATCAAATTATCAAAAACAAACCATTTTATTGTGAATGGATTTTCAAAAATATAATTACGTTAATTTATTTTAAGGTTAATAAATAACAAAATTTATACGAGAAACTATAATGATATTACTAATCATTCGATGAAGAGACTGCAATTTCATTTTAGCATTTTGTTACAGTTTTATATTAATTATACTAACTTCTTTGTCTGCTTAACTTGATATAAAATACTCAATAGTAAACTTTAAACAACTTAGTATTTTATTAACTCGTATAAAATATTATTTTAACCATATTTCACATGCTATGTTATATTATACTATTACTCGTCAAATATTTGATTTAAATATAACTTTACAACAATTTTCTACAGAAATTACCGTACTGATAATGCAATACTTATTGGTATTATAGATATGGTGTAGTATTATCGATCATTGTATATTTTTAATACTCGGTGAAATACGAAAAGTCAAAAATTATGAAATATTTTATCGTGAGACGTTTATTTAGCATAACAGTTGTAACGCTTCCAGTCTCTCACGAGGAAAAGTAAAACGATAAATTATGTTTCGAAATCAACAAAATACGCCGAATAAGTCAAGATTTAAATCGATTCAGGTTACCTAGGATGGTGTTTATTATGAAAAAAAGCCGAAGACTAAAATCGTTTTTCATATTATACAAATAAAGAAAATAAAATAGCGAAAACGGTAATTTTTCTTGTTTTCTACTCCAGCGAATTCGCATTACGCCATCGTCTTTTTCGTTTCTTTTTGTTCTCCACACATTAGATATTCTGATGTATGATCATAGATTTATTGTAAGCGACCTTGTGAAAAAAAAAAAAACAATGGAATTGGATACGTCAACATGCGTCATTATTGCGTCACCCGTTCGATTCCTAATTGAATACAATAAAAATAACAGAATTCTGATAAGGGCAATGATTTGTTCCAAGAGTCACAATTATTATTTGTCCACACACCGATTATGGAGAGATACATTCATGAAATTGATGTTATTTGGTGTAGTTCACTGTAGTAGTTAGTGTTATTGAATTAATAAAACACTTTCATGGTTTAAATAGTATTTTAATGCAGAAAGGAAAATAATCAATAATAACTATCGATTTAGAGGCTCAACTATCTGTCCACACATTTGCATCACACTTTTCACGTCCGATTGTTACAATGATTCGCAAACTACTCCCTCGGAATATATTAAAATGTTCCTAATGTAATTGGGTCACTCCATTCTTAGTGTCGGTAATATTATTAACATGACTAACAATCAGCCAATGTCACTATTTACTATTGACAAAATACTATATTTTAAAGTCGATGCCTGTCATATGGACATATGTTTGGATATTGTTTACGAGTACAGTGTTTATACACTCCTTGCTGCATCAAATGTAGTTTCGATCATCTCACTATAAAATGCAGTAACTCACGTGAACTACCGGCAAGCGTTCTATATTCTGGAGTACACACCGCCAATTTTAAAGGCTATCCATCGTGTAAACATTTCTAATTGATTGACAACAAGAAACTATCACTCCGTTCAAACAGAACCCAAATTAATAAAACATAACCAAGGTCTCCGTCAAACGAGACCCAAGAAGCTCGAACTAAATCTTATGCAGAAGCCATTAAGTACTACTGATGTCGCAATTTATTTATAATTTAAATTCTTTAATTGGTCCACTAATTTCCGTCCTAGCAGAAGGTTTTCATAAACATTTATCTCCATTGCTAATATTTCACTCATCATATTATATTCATACATTATGTAATTGGAAAAATATCTACTTAATATTTTTATTCTATGCTTGCTACCATGTAAGTTATTTATAAGTTTATATATAATATTATCCATTTATCTATATATGTATATTTCATTGTCGAGCTGTAATAGTTTAGTACTTAATGCTATATAAATATGAATAAAAAATAAATAAATAATTTCACTGACCCTTATCGGGATCACGACAATGGGGTGACAACCATTGGCCAGACGGACTATACGGCCGATGACGGCTGATGGGACGAAAACGTATCAGGCAGAAGGATTACACGGTCGATAGATGATGAGCCGAATAAATTATAATTTATAAAAAAAAAATCAATTATATTTAACTCAATTATTAAAAAGAAACTTTAAAAATGTTGAACTACGCATTGATTAAAAACAAAAAAGGGAAAAAATAGAAAAAAATTTTTGTATTCTAAAATCATTGGACATTTATTAATTTAAAATACCTTAAAAATTTATAATTTTATTTGCCATACTACATAGCAAAACCACAAGATTGTATTTTTCCCCATAAATGTTGTCTTAAAAGAGAAAAACAATCTTTTTGTCAAAAGTAGATATACTTAAGGAATATGTTATACTTTTTCAACGTCTGTAATAATACACTTTGATTGAGTTTCAAACCATAACCGTCACATTTTTCAATTAGATTTTTAACAAATTTTCATAGCATAATTCATTTATACTTGACATTAATACACAAATAAGGGGTAGAATTCTATAATTAATGCCACCTATAGGAGCGTGAATTGTAAAAATATATCGGGAACTTTTTTAAATGTGCTATCTACAATAAAAAATTAGCACTTATTATAGTTGAAAAGATTTAAAGCTTGTCATCTCTAAGTGTGACTGAATGAAAATCGTGATCGGATCTTATTATTTTTAATATTATTAGTGCAACATGTACAACAGGCTAATTTATGCGATGATAGTTGACAGTATGGTAATTATTGTTATCTTAGGTGATAATCTTGAGTATTTAGTTATTGTAAGTGTGCATAGAATACCAGATGTACAACAATTATAAAAGACATTAAATGTTAACAAGTTTTTGTGATATTTTGTTATATTATATTTTATAGTCCGTTTATTAGCTTGTACCATGAATTAAATGAGCACTGATATAAAAACATTTAACGAATAATATAAAAATTATATTAGATTTTGTCGGTCCATAGGATGTTGGCTCCGTGGTGCTGTCTACCTTATGTACTGTCGGCCCCTCGATCCTTTCTCGTCTTGTCTAAGAATAGAACCATGATATAAATTAAATTACATCAAAATCTGATTATGGTTATCGCAGACCATAAAATTGAATACAATCTACATCGTACATTATGTATATAATTATATATTTTAGTTATTTAGGACGGCGATTTTTCACAGTACAGTACATAATAACGGTAAACATGTAAACACACCCTTGTCCACGTAGTACGCGTTCAGTGGATCTCGACGATGACGATACTATTATTACCATGATCCTCTTAAACAGTTTTTCTCAACCACCGTGGTGTTATGGATGTGTCACGGGATGAGTCCGAACGTGTCACGTAACATATATTATATTTAACCACATAACGCGTGTACAAAAATCGATATTTTATAAAACGAAATAATAAAAGTTATCACATCGTCTGAGAAAGTCTGAGTAACACTACCTTTAATAGTATACGAGATGGTTCCAGGACAAAATATCTCCGGAAAAATATCGCTGGACAAAATATCTCCATTAAAAATATCTCTGGAAAAAATATCTCCCATGAAATATGTATCAGAAAGAATATATAAAATATAAAAAATCTATATCATTTCATCTTATAATATTAAGTACGAATATGAGTATAAATCTGATTATAATATTGAAATGGTATACATTTAAAAAAAAATTAAAAGATTCGATTATCATAACATATTCATTTTATTACTCGACGCACCATGTAATTTGGTGATAAGGAACAATATACAATCACCAATTTATTGTACTTGTGTAATATGTGTTAAGAAAATTATTTAAACATCTACCTATTACAAGTATGAAAAATAATATCCTCTTAAGATAATTCTGAAGAAATATTATGAAATATTATTACTGAAAAATTCTTTGCTTCTTTATACACTTTCAGAATCTTAAGCAATGTTAAAACATGTCTTACAAATTAAAATGTAAATTTATAGATATTTTTAGATACTTCTTTCTGATACATTTTTCACGAGAGATATCTTTCTGGAAATATTTTTACCGGACGTATTTTTTCCTGGATATATATTTTATCGGAGATATATTTTACCGGAGATATTTTGTCCAGAGATATTTTCCCGGAAATATTTTGACCGGTCACCATACGAGATTATTAGCCGTCAATGTAAATTATAATACCATACCATATTTGTATTAACGCACGGCTCTTGAGGGCACTAATGTAATATTGCGTGCGAGTGTTACACATAAGACTATTATAAGAATGAGCACGTGGGCTATTGTCGAACCACGGCACAATAGCCTCGGCACTGGCGGCGTTTACATCGGGGATTCCATGTATACCGAGTGCGTTTCGGTCCAAATTCCTGGGGGGGGGGGGTGGGCATTTAATGGTTACCTCTAGGTATGGTATTAAAATTTAAACTATTATTACCAAATACGTATATACCTGATACGTACTGGGAGCCAATTTTTGAAATATGTATAGTGACACGTTTGTCGAGTTCGATAAAAAGCAACGATTTAACCGAATACGATTGATTTTTGTAATTTCTACGTATAATATTGAATCTATTGGCGATATGTATTTATCGTTTGTCGAATTTAAAAGTTTACACCGTACACACGCACCATTATGATGATAATACGAATATGTTCGTGGTTAAAATGTAATATTTAAAATTATAATATACATTCATCATAGTTTAGATTATCATTCATAATGTATGATAATTGTAATGTACAATGACTAAGCCGAAACCAAAATACCTATACCAAATGAAACGTTTAATTGAGCTAATTTAAAATGATATACGTAATTGGACGACATGGGTGATAAGTTTTTCTCCACTATAACTTATAAAATAGGCAAATAGCCACAGGAAATGTATGAATAACAGCGTCATCACAAAGAAATTATTTGGTATGAATAAAATAGTACTGCACCTAATAAAAAAAAAGTCGTAGGCATAGTATAACGTAAGTGTGAGACTATTGTCTTTATTAATAAGATTATCAGAAACACAATAAAAAAGGTATTTTTAAGTTCAAGAAGAATTAATGAAATTGTCGGAATTCTATAAGAGTATAAATTATTAAAAACCGATATATCATAATGCAGTGTATTATTTCGTATTTGTTCCCATATTTTGTGTGTAACCGTATTTATTATTGACAAATAAAAACGTAATAAATAATATAAAAACGAAAAGTTCAAAATTGTTTTCATATTCTCAGAAAAGTAGTAAAGAAATAAATAAGAAATAATTGAATATATTGCGATTTAATTTTTTCACTTTTACTTTGTTGTGTAAATATGTGTGAAATTAAATGTCATAAATTTAGATCGACAGTTTAGCATTAATATTTCGTACGATAATTTAAATTTTTTCATGTACTTCAAAGCTGAAAATAGTTCAAATTCATCAAGAATGGTTTTTAACTTATATATTATTTTTCTGAAAATTAGTGACTATTTATTTAAGTAATTTGAGATCTAAATCTGGTCGGGTATTCTAATTTTGTTAAATTAGAAAGGATGACATTGTCACCTAATCTTAAGTCCATGTTTTCAGTAATTTGTTAAAGTTATGATAAATACATCATATTCAATTATCAGTTATTCAATTAACCTTATTTTTCGCAGTTTATGATAAAATTGCAAAGTTGGATCCTTGTATAGTTATTAAAAAATGTACTGCGAAAATACAGACGTAGTTATTTAAATTTTTTCAGTAATTTACAAATTTTCAAATACCTAATATAATTAATACGATAATATAATTGAATACTTGCAAACGGTGTAATAGAATACTATAGTTCATTGTGAAAATTATTACGAATTGAGATATATATTAATAGTTTAACTCATTGCATAAATTGAAAGATATATATTCTAGGTAAACAAAAATTACCAATATATGTCGTATTTATGTTATTAATAAGCACATTTTTCGACATATATTGACTTTTTTTTAAAAGTAGTTTTCAATTAAAAAAGAACATTTCAGTTATCCAAGAAATTCTTTTTCAAAATGAGATTATTATATTATATTTTATAACATTACATCATTATTATTTTTTTGTAAATACATATATGTATATGTACTTATTGCATTGTGTTGTTAAATATTGTTTATTAAATTGCAGGGTATGTATGGATTTTGTAATTTAAAATTTATAGGTCAATATTTAATTTAACTGTTTATCATAATAATATGGCTCTATATAAAGTGTCATTTCAACAAAAATCCTGGTATAGCTACTAATTTCTAGTAAAGAAGTATTCATTTAACGTTCGCTTAATACCACGCAATTAGGTAATTATTCCCTATTCTAATGAAAAATATTAATATGAAAAGCAAAAATAAATGAACAAGTGAATGCCATTCTTGAATGAATGTTGTATATGTGTTAAAAAGTATTTCGTAAATGAATGTAAAACAAAATTATTTCTAAATTCTTTGCACAGAATTATTCATAAAATCCACTCATAGTAAAACATCAAATCCGTAGAAGTAATATATGATTTTAAGTTCATGCGTAGTTGGTTAATTTACGTATTTTTGTTATTAATAGGTAAAGTTATGCCACCAAAGAACTTTTTAAATTAACAAAATCCCTCCGATAACCGGGTAATTTTTCTTGAATAGCTTAAAACTTTGTTTTTTTTTTTAAAAAAAATGTTTTTTAAATATGTCTAAGAATATTCATGATGTAAGTTATAAAGTGAGATAATTCAGTTATTAAACAAAATTAATTAATTAATTGAATAAAATAGTTAAGAAATAATATATTAAAAACATAGAATATTTGTTCGGTTTAACCGCTTAATGATAGAGACTCATTTTATCGTTACAATTATTTATGTTATTTCTATACTATTACGTAAAGTAATTCCATATTTTTTAATTTCAATTTCCCATATTATTATAAATTATAATTTTGCTTCTCGACAAATTTTGATTTAAAAATGTATTGAATGCTTAATCCATTTTTATATATGATTTATAATGGAAGAGCAAATATGGATATTATAGAATGTGACTAATCCTTACTCTTAATGGTTTAAAATGTATTCAGTGATTGTATAGTAAACAATATTTTACACTATCAAAGATTTCAGTATTTGGCTTTAGTATTTCCAATCATTTTTTTAACATAAAAATTAATGTCCAAAAACTGTATGGAACATGAAACAAAAGTTACCGTTTATTTGTTCGTATAAAACTATGAAAAAGTAATTTTGATTTACTAACAGTACCTTACATAATAATAAACAATCGTGACTTCTAGAACAAGTTCGTCCGCAATCGCCATGACGATAACGCGTAGGTTGATATTCATAATTGTATTCATTCACGTAGCGCTCGCTTATTATGCATTCGCCGACCGCGTATTACGTTAATAGTGCCACTTATAAGCATTATTAAATTATTACGAAGCTTATTATTGGCATTTCGTTGCCCAAGTCGTTTTCCAAATGGTATTTATCAAGTTCGAGTCTTTCTTTCGAGACGAATGAAAATAAAATCATGCAATATACTTCACCAAATAGATATGGTATTTTATCGCAAAAGCTAGGTTACATCGTTCTCTAGCCAGTCTCCAAATCTATAATAGTCGACCACCAAAACTCGATGTATACCAGTCAAATATTAAATCCCGAGAAAACGTGGTTCGTCACAATCCTCCTACTTTTGTTATTGAATAATTAAATTACAATATCTAAGACATCAGAGATCATCTGTCAATCATGCTATTATTTTAAGACCACTCAAAACACTTTATTATTATTCGTACAGAGAATTTAGATAGTTACAGATTCACGAAGAGATAATATTTTACTATCTATTTAATTATGAAATCGAATTCCATACTACTATACCTTATTCGGAAAAATCGTTTTGTGTTTATATCATACGCCTCCACCCCACCATCAATCAACAAGTCATAGAATCTTGTTTAACAGATAGAGCATGATGTGATTTGTGTCACTAATATCATCTCTATAGTACGAAATCCAATTTAGCACTATTTTGAGTCGATTTAAAAGTCATCAATAAAAATAATGATGTTTTTTAATTAGGCAATCTACTCAGTTTAAAAATAAATAATGAGCTCGCGAAGAAAAAGTTTTATTCTAAAAACTATTTTCACACAGCATTTGCTGTCATAATAATGCACACTGTATTAAATGTGAACAGGAAAATCTTTCTAGCGATTGCGAGAAATCACATCCTGTCGAGTTTGCATTGTGCGCAGGGCCACATACATATTCATACAAAGGATGTCAGTCTTATAAAAAGATTGTTAAATCGAGGTAAACATAAAGCTAGGAGCATTAATAAAAATTATTACACCTCAACATTCGGCGTTCTACCCATTCCTTAATACAACGTCCCCAGCTCTAAATCAAAACCAATAATATCATATGCCAAAATTTCAAACAATGTTTCACGGCTTAATTATTTGTATTATTAAATTCCTTGACAATCTCAAATTAATGGTAAATCTTCTTATACTCGAACTATCATTTCTGCTTGATAAATTTTCACTTCCTATAATTCCTACTTCATAAAAAGCATCCCAAATATCATCCATCATTGTATTTGTATCACTACTTTTGTCATTATTATCAAACGTTCCGTGTTTGGTATGATTATATCATATAATTTTATTATTTATTGCGTTATTGATAGGGCACTCGAATTTATCATTTTAATTGTATAATTTTATCTTATTGATTTTATGCCTAAGAACTTAAAACTAATATCTATCTTAAAAATTATTGTTTAATATCGTCATTCATTTTAAATTTGTATACTACGTAATATTGTAAATTTATAATGTTATTTTATTGTAATTGTTGAGCTGTAATGCTTCATCGCAAAATCTCTTTAAATAAAAACTACTAGAATTTAATAAGAAAAAATAACGAACAATGTCAAAATTATATTTTATACACATAATTAGTAATAATAAATAATAAATAAAAACCTATTTTCATTTCAAAATAATATCTTCTCTAATATTATATATTATGTAGTATATACATTACAATATTATATAATATTTAGTATGTATATTACAATATTATATAATAGTAATACGACAATAGTTTCACATGACACACGATCAAAACAATTTCATACTGTTTATGAAAAAATAACGATACTCTAATTCTCAACTTTAATCAAGTTGAACAATTTTATGATGAATATCCAATGAAATCCAGTGTTAATCTTGTTTCTTTTTATAAAAAGATTTTTTTTTTTTGATTAAAATTATTTTTAAATGCATGTTTCTATAGGTAAAATTAAATTATAATGAAAAAATTTATATAAGGACATAAAAAACAATAAATGATACCTACAGCTTAATACTCTCTAGAGATTATAGATTGAATCAATCCTATTATAAGAAATATAATGTTAGTAATTATGAAAGTAACAAATCCAATAAAAATCACAGCATCTTCTTCTTTTTTTATTTTCTTATCTCATTTTCGTTGTAAGACGAAGCAACGTCAACAACTGTTCTATACATGGAAGACCAGTGATGGATTTTCAATATTTTCTTGGGAAGGGGGGATCCTGAAAAATTATATGTATTTCTAGCATATACCACATGTCAAATACTCAATTATAATCATGGAAACATGGGATACAATTTGTATAATATACAGCCATCGTCCATCGATCATTGATATTATGATAAAATTTAAATAAAACTAAATATATATAATATTACATCGGCGTCTGGGGGGGGGGGAGATCCAGACCTCATGGATTCCCCGTAAATTCGCCACTGTAGTAAGACAATGTTTATTTTGTGTTAGATGTGATCAAGCATTCTTTTAGACCTCAATAATCTAAGGTCTAGAAGAATGCTTAATCGGTTTTAGGTTAAATACTTCAGTATTTAGGTCAAAACAATTATTCCACACATCAAAATATAATGTAAATTATGTTCTTTTTAATCTAGTGTACTATAGGATCCAGGTTCCTATCGCCATATTATTCAATCAATTTTTTAATTTTTCTAATTATTTTTAAGATCTTACTTTTTGAAATACTAATTTAACTCATTTTAATAACAAAAACCAGCAATATAAGTATAGTATTTTTGCCTGCAATCCAAATTTAATCAATTAATATCTTTGTATTGTTTCAACGGAATATTTTCTTTGTTATATCCCAACAATTCAATTAGTATAATCTCTTCATTACCAATTGGATTTCATTCTTAATTTTTACTACCTTGTTTGTATATTTCCATTGGGTTTAAAAACAACAAAACATTGATAGTTTATATAATTTTATATATAATTGAATCTATACTAATATATAATACAGAATATAATAAAAGCTTATAGGAGGGATATAAAACGAAAATACAACAAGAAATTTTGAAGTTTGGTGCCGAATGAGTTTTCTACTAATATATGCAAGTATCTCAGTAATTGATTGTTTCGATGGTGTGATGAAAATTAGTTACAATTACAAACTCGTTAAAACTTGATATTATATCTGTTGGTATTTACAAAGTTTATAGACGCCCACTAATGTACTAATGTTAAACATACCATGAGCGACAAAGCTGACTTCAGAAAAAAATGCAACATAAATTATTACACAGCTCGTAAGTTAAGAACGGGCCGACAAATATTGGTTAGCAAAAGGACATAAGTAATGAATATATGAAAGCATGCGTATAATAGTGTACAAGTTAGAAAGACGTCAAATAGATGTAAGGAGCTGAATTTTTTCGTCTACCAAATTGATATCATTGGTACGGTATCATTGATATTTTTAACTTAGAACATTGTTATCCAAAACAAAGTTACAAAACTTACCGATAGAATAGATGATACTTTGTGAATGCGATTACGGTAAACAGTGACGAGTCGTGCGAAACAATATATTATTACTCAAGAGTACGACGAAAGGTTTGGAATCTCGTACGTAATACGACTGCTATCAATAGGACCAGTAATATTGTTACAAAACGATAATGACAATAATTCATAACTATGCAAAGCATTTCCGTGATTGCGGACTACTATTGATCGTGTTTATACTATTATGGTGTGAGCTTATCATTAAGGTTCAGTGCGCTATGGACATTATATAGTAAACAATTAGGTTTCAATCAGAATGGAATTAGCTCATTGCCGTAATCATACTTATACAAGCAATTAACAGAGGGCAGTCTATCCATCTGTAACTGTTGTTATTTTAAATGTTACTACGAATGATATAGTCTAATATCCGCTAGTATCTCTCAGTAGTCCACTCAGCTGTAGTGTCGGTATTTTGAGGTTTTACGTAAGATGTTCGTAGAAATAATACGTAGAAACTATGGACAATTGGAAACTGCGGGAAATGGATGAAGACACAAACAGTGTTTGGGATTTAAAGGGGGCTGGAGCTCAAGTCCAAACTCGAATCTTATGAAATACGATGCTTTTTCTGGAACTCAAAAAACCACTAAACAATTCAACTGGGAAGCTATAACTATAGTTGGAAGAGCCACTTAGACCCACCCCCACTATAATACGCACTTATACGGCTTAATATACATTTTGATGCTTAAAATTGCGTACTCTGCAGTAAAGTGTTTCCAAAGCAATGATTCAAGTTAAACAATTTTACTTATCTGCTAAATTGTTTGTATAGTAAATAAATTGTATTTATTCATTCTGGATATTTGAATATTAAAAATTTACTCTGATAAATGATATGGAAAGATAACCACAACAAACATTTACCGTGTTCTTATGAGTTTTTGTGTTATTATTTAAACACCGTGACATTTAGTTTTGGTATTCAAACAAAATAACTATGGTAAACATAAATGATTTGTTATAGTTATAAATAACACAGTCATAAGTCGTAATAAAACTCTTAATAAATTAAATATAAAACAAAATAATTACACAGTCACGTATAGATCACCAACCTATCAACACGCATATCTACTCCATATTTGTTACTTTCGCTTGCATGTGCCGACTTCAAAATAAGAGATTAGTTAGCGCATAGTAATGAGGTTAGATGCTAAGTTTATATAAACCAAGATGGATAATTGTTGTTAATTTTCAAACTTTTTACTAACAAACTATGATGATATTTACATATCCAATGATGATATAAGTCTTTTTCCATAAATAATTTAAGCTTACCGGATATACATTTAAAAAGTGTAAGAATCTACCAACACGTATTCTGAATACAAATTTTTCCCTTACTTAAAATTACGCATCAATATCACCGGATGAAAACAAAATGACTGAGGCTACATCGACAAAACCAAAAAAAATTAGAGTCCATAACAAAAGCAACTAATAAATTATGAGAACTATACGACTCTGTAATTCTTAACTCTAGAAAACTCATACTCATATATATTTGATCACTCTAAACGGAAGAATAAAATCATTTCCGAAATAACATTGTAAAAAGACTAACACTCTTCTCATCTACATATTCAACCTTAACAACAGAAAATTTCCACAAATGCCGTCATCATAAAATAAAAATACGGAAACAAATAATATTATAAATAAAGACGTAAGTAAAGTATCTCTGACAAATAAAAAAAAAAGAACCGGATGGGGATTCACTCTACTATATAGCAGAGGATGGAGTGGAACTCGTGCATATCCGATAGAATAGATTATTTTAATAGATGTATTAAATCTGAAGGCAATGATGGATGTTATTACATACGGAAAACGATTTTGAATGGAGATAAATTGTTAGTTTAGAATAGGTATTTTCAATAAATTAATATGGTACGTTACATTTAAATTATAATATTATGTCAATATTTGCTCTTCAAATTCTTATAAAAATAATTTTGCCTATGTGTTTCAATAATTTATGAAGGAAAGTATGAACAACTCCTGTGAAATTTTCTATTAGATTTTGAAGTATTTTGTACCAGTCAATTTTTTTTTTCAACGGTTATAAAAAAAAAAAGTAAGAAATCGAATATTTCAAATACGTATAAGTTGTTTAATCAGTAAAAAAATTTGAAATAAAAAAATACTTAAAGAAAATGTATGTCAATCTAAACAACTGGTAATAGTTTCAATTTTCTGTGACTAATACTTTTTGAATAATAACAAATTTAAAATCGTTTGAGGATAAATCTTTATTTTATGCAATTTCGTAACAATTTAAATTTCAAACGATCATACAATTTTTTCCTGAAAGTCCGGTAGAATTTTTTTATAGTTATTTGAAGAATAACTTATGAGTAACATTGTGTAAAAATGTTGAACCTTTTGTATAAATACCAAAAAGTTTATGAATTTTGAACTACAATATATGTAGCAAATAGTCACTTATAAATAAATTAATGTATAACGATTTTTGATTTTTTTTAATTGAAATAAGTATAACATTTAATAAATCTTGTATTTAATTTTTATAATTTTTTGGAAAACAAAATTTTTTTTTTTATCAATATTTCTAAAACAAAAATACTTAGAAAAATCGGAAATTTCAATTACCTATTAATAAGTGAAAAAAAAATCAAAATACATTGAAAACTTAATCATGTATAGAAAATGTTTATATGAACTTTCGGTAAAAATTTATTGTATTTATCATTTGTCATTTTCGAGTAGAGCATTTTAAAAAAATGTGTTTTGTAAAAAAGGGGTCTTGCATAAAAATGCCTGTTTTCCGGTTTTTTTGGACGCATTTGAAAACTATTGAATGTTTTTAACTTTTGGCTTGCCAAAGTACCAACTAGATACACTCCTTTTAGAGGAGTTGCTATACAAAGAAACTGAAGCAATTTTACTGTTCTAAAAGGTGTCGTCAGGCAAAAATAAATAAAAGATAAAATATCAAGAATTATTGCAAAAATCAATACATTTGTCACTCCGTTCAGAATCTAAAATAATAAACGTATAAAGTCCATCGAAAAAAAAAAAAGCTTGATAAAGATTTTGACCCCACCAAATCTCTTTTTACATCTAACCCAAACTCAAATGATCAATTACGATAAATTCAAATATATCACAGAAAACTCATTCGGATCCAAAACCACTAAACAATCATCCAAAGCCAATCACTAACTTCATCAAGTTTATCACTCCTGCTAATGTATAAAAAATAAAAAATGAAAAAAATAAAAATACTTTATGTTAAAAAATAACTATTCTATATTTTTATATATTTTGTATCCTAAATATAAACACATAAATTTATATTAAAAGGCGTGTGCCACGAGTTATTTTGATAATTATAATAATAAAATAAATAATAATATCTACAATATTAAATTATATAGAAACTACATATTTTTATTAACTTTTCTTGTTCGTAATTTTGTTTCTAATTATCCTATTCATTTTTAGTTATTTTTAATTAGTCTTCATCAAACAAAATCAATCGTTTTATTAAGTATCAGATTTTACACGTTATGTACTTTTCTTTGCAATGAAGAACACATTCAGAGCATTAAATCTATTATGAACAGTATAATATATAAACTAAAATATTTAACCGACGATTATGGTGTTTATAATGTAATCTTGCGAAATCAAATTTTAATTTTTCTTTCCAGGTAGTTTGTTAAGTGTTGAGAAACGTCAAAAACAAAACTAACATTCGTTCTTAGCAGCATGTACCTTAATTATGTTTAATACATTCTGTAACATATAAATTTTATTATTTGAAAAACTAATTGAACATAATATAATTGATTTTCTTTGTAATCAATGTAATCGTTATTGGGCTTACCTGTTCAATGTATTACTTGTATTTCATTTTCCGTGCAAATTTCTAAAATAAATTACTTTCTAATATGGTACACATAAATAATCACGTACAACGTCAATATAGCGATTTTATAATAAATATAAAATTATGTTCTCCGACTGATTTTATACAATATTTTAAATAAATTATAATTTTAGACTAACCGTGACATATTATATTTGCAACCTATTATAATAGTGTATGTGTATACATATTTTACTCCGCGGTTTCCTAAATTTAGTAATAAATCAAATTATCAAGTTTTAATCACAGGAGTTCTGAGAAATCAGCTATTATGTTCAATTATCTGTCATTATATGCTTTATTTTTTCATACTATCAACTAAAACTAACGAAAATAATCTTCTGTTGACCATATTATCATGTTGTAGGAACATAATATAATCATTTGAAAGTTTATTTCCTTTTGATTCTAACTCCACGCTAGATTTGTAAATTAAGCCATTTCATGGCTTAATTTTTATTGAAAACTATCTTAGGCCCTATAATATTATACCTCGATACCTATAAATACAATACCCCACATCCCTACTTAAACGAATGATAATAGTACTTACTAATCATTATTTAATCACTCACTACTCGATACGTTATACACTTCATTTGGTCCTTACAATTATGGAATAAAAAACGTTGATAAATTATATATAAAAACATGATATTTTATCAACTCGTATAAAAAAAACATTGATTTATTGTTTGTTGTGCTCACAATTATTTGTTGAGTATTTCCCTATATAATGTATTTTATTCATATGGCTAAAAAGCCAATAGTTAATTTTGACTGTAATTTTTAAAAATTTAAAAAATCATTTACTATTAATTTTATTATAATTAAAAATAATTATTTCTAGCAAACATTTTTATAAGAAACGTTTCCTTTATTCGTAAAACTAATATACTACCTACCAGAGGAAATGAAAAGTATGTCAGGTTATGTTTTTGATTTTATAAACGTCTATTGTATAACATACCAACGTAATAGTGCATATTTTAACACACTATTAACGCACTATTAAATATAATAGAATCCAAAATCAATTTGTGGTATATTGATCGAAATTTAGTGTAAAATACATAAAATACAGGTGTAAAAAAAAATCTTCAAGCAACGATAATGTAATACGTTATTTATAACTTAATACAATATAAATAAAAATGTGGTTATAAATATGAAGCATTATAATATAGTGTTATTATTATTCTATGTACTACAGTACATAAATTCGTTACTTATACATGACTGTTCATACGGTTCACTTAATTTGTTGAATCCAGATAAGGTAACACGAATAATATTAAAATTATATAAATGTTGCTTCTATGAATGAATAATATTTTAGCGTATCCATTTATTCACTCCATTTAAATTTCTAGATCATAGTTTGGAGCTAGTTATATTTATTGAATATACAAGTAATTCCTTTAGTTGAAAAACATGATTTTATTTATGCTGACATTGTTTGTTAAATCAATATTCAAAAACGTAACGTACTAGGGCTTGACTTGTATACCTTAGGTGCTTGCGATTTATTCTGAAAATCCACGGAAAAAAAGTGTCCTTCTTCCCATAACAACTATTATGTTTAGTCATGGTTAAGTTCTTTAGAAAATTATTATATCATAATGATAAATGGTTATAATATTTTCTTGTTTCACAATATTTTTCCCCTTAAAATCACAAAAATAGACAATATTCTGTACTTTCATATTCATGACCTGTACATGGTTATTTTATTTGGGAAAAAAATTTAAATTGAGATTCTGGCTAGATAATAGAAAAATAGGATATATAAATCAAATTTAATGAAATAATAAATTATTCCACATCTGAAAAAAAAAAAATTGAAGTGGAATTGATTCAAAGTTAAAACTATTATAATAAAATATATAACTCTGGCTGATAAGTGTTCGTAAAAAAAAAAAAATTACAAGTTCCAGTTTTAAAGGTGTATTTTATATAAAACTAGGTACAAAGACTTTTAATATCTTTGGACAAATTCATGCTGTTTATTCATCATATTCATGTATATCTGGTATGAATAAAAATATTACCTAGTATAGTAATAAGTTATTTCAAAAATTAAATTTCTCAGCGGCTAGCGCTGTATTAAAAACTCTTAAAAAGGTGAAACAAGATCGCACTATATTATCGTGCATGCGGATTAATTGTAGTTTTTGGATTCAGTAAAAACTATTTTTTTTGTGTTGAGAACTATCATACTAGGATAGACAGATTACAAACATGTGAACATAACGCGTAAGAAAATAAATTTTTATCTTCCTAAATTTTTGAAACCAAATTTCTTAAGACAATATTCAATTATCAATGTTGTCATATAAAAATAAACCACATATATTGAGTATGTAAGCATATAAAAATACTTTATTCAGAATTTTAAAATAATTCCTGTATTTTCTGATATTATAATGTAATAGTAACACCGAAAATATAATATTTTCGTGTGAGTTCAGCGTTATTGTATTATAATTTTAATGTGTAAATTAATATAAATCATATGTGGTTCAGCTCACAATAAAAATGTATACCTTATAGTTTAAAATTTTCACTTTTTTCGTTATAATTTATTTCAAATGAAACTAGCTTTATTCGTGTTATTTATTATTTTGCAAATTAATTTCTTGTCATTAGCACACTTAATTCTCACATTAGATATACTGCTTAACAGAGAAAATATTTCATAATACTCTGACTTGTGCAGTAAGTAAGCTATGAAAAATCAAATTAAAACCATTCTTAAAACACGGATAAAATCGTGTGTTCAGACAAAAATCAACTGTAAAATGGAAATTCTTACTTATTCTGGATTTTTCGCATTCAAAGTGATTTTTATAGTCAAATTTTTACGAAAAGACGAATTTCAATGTTGGTTTATAAAATTAAATTTAAAAAAATGTCTATATTTGAGATTTTTCTTGATCTATTATATCTATTCAGACATTTATATTTACACATAGAAAATCACATTAAAATACAGAATATAACTTATTTTTTTTTAAAAAAAAACATTGGAAATATAGGTATAACAGCGAATAATATAATTAAAAATTATTATTATTTTCGAAAGTTTAAAAAAAATTGTATGACACTAAATTAATTGATTTGTTGATTTTGTTGGTTTTAATGTTATAATTTACAATGTTATCAATTTAAATATAACTTCAAATTTAACAAAAATAAACATTTAATAATAAAACACTTATTGTTTGACTGATAACTCTATAATAATGTTTCCTAAATCCATATCCAAATATTGGTGATATTACTTTTTTTTTAAAAATTACAGGTTATAAGAAAAAAATCATTAATAATAACATATATGTTTGAGATATTTAAAATCTTAAGTACACTTAATTGAAAAAATAATTACAAATTACTATAAAAAAATAATCAAAAAATTAGTCGTAATATAATATATACATCCACTATACTTATATTGTAATTATCTTATTGTAACAGAGCCTTGCCCGTTTAATACTAAATAAATAAAATAAATAAAAAATAAAAATATAACACATTTTATTCAAATTAACATTACTATTCTATGTAGGTATGATTAAATTGAAAATATATTTTTTGGGAGTCGAGCATTCAAAAGCAAAAAGAAAAGCGCAATATCCAATAGTTTCAGAAACATTTGTTGTATAATGCTGTCTAATTATTTGCCCAGTGGCATAGCCAAAAATTTTGTATGTAGGGGGGAGGGAGTCTAAGTCTCACAAAAAAGTTCAAAAAATACAATTACAATATTTCTTTTATTTACACTTTTTAAAATGTTTATAATAAATTAAACAACAAACAATTTTATATATTGTTAAACATTTTTATTTATTTATGAAGGCTCCAATCTTTTAACTGCATCCTTCTTAGGGCGTTTTGAGCAAAAATTTGAATGACATCTGTTTCCTTCACAAGTTCTTTTTTATTTATATTTGCCATTGCTAAACCATTTAACCTTTTCTGCATCATTGTTGATCTTAAGTATGTTTTCATTCTTGACAAGGTAGAAAATGTTCTTTCTGGAGTTGCAGAAGTTACTGGCAATTCTTAACATAAAAATTTTTTATAGGGAATTTATAATGAAGAAGAACATATTATTTAAGTTGGTCCATGCAATTTTATATTTGTACTTACTGGATCATCTGAATAGACTTCTTGGCATTTTTTTTTCATATTAAATATTGAAAATACATATTTCCGTTTATCACTCATGTTTATATAATTTGAAATGCGTACCCACTATTCGCTACTCACTAGATACTACTCATCAGTAATAACACAAAAAAAATGAATAAATAAATATAGTAAGAGTAACAGCAAAGACCAATAAGCTATGTCTATTCGTAACAGTAACCGACATATTTGATATAAATTATCGTTTGTTAAATGTTTATGTCAAATTATCATATTTTTATTATTGTATATCTGTTTATTAACAATAATCACAATATGGATTTTGCTTCATATTAGATAAGGATGTGATAGTAGTTATTGGTACAAGTGGTAAAACTGTAAAAGGTTGGCTCCGAGGTAGGAGGCTCGTACAGACTATACATTAATTAACCGCGGATGTGTGATTAATTCACAATTAATCATGATAAAAATAATGATAAGAGAAAGAATATTATAAGGATTGATATTTTCATTATAAATTATAATATATGGCTATAATGGCTAAAATAAATGCAGTCAATGGTGGGGGGGCTTATAGTCCCCTAAGTCCCCCCTGGCTACGTCACTGCATTTGCCTTAATATTCTAAGTTTCTTTTTTAGCTTATTAATAATCTATCGTGAATTGAATTTATCATACAAACTTAAAATTATCCGAATTTGTTTTAATTGATAATATAAAGTAGTTAAAACGTTTAAACGATCTATGTGTTCGGTATTATTATTATTACGTGTGGTACCCCTCTCACCACCATATGACATTGCTATGGATAATAGATATGTTTTTATCGCGGGTGCTGGGTAGGTACGGACTGTGGCGTATACAAACTATTATTGTTATCTGAATTATTGTACGTGATACGTGGCTGTTTGTTTAACCACTGTTTTGTCTGTACTTAATTTTACGTGCGAATTCTCGCCACTAGTGTTGAGTCAGACGGCCTGCGCCATTTCTGCGGTGATAACGGTATTTTATTATTATTACTACACTTCGTCTATCTGGAACTACGTCGGGGGAATCCATTTGGAAGTTTGCCATTTTATTATTTTTTTTTAAATTTTTTTTTTTTAATATTTGATTCTAGTAGGGAATAAAAAAACCTATAATTATGTATATGTATTAAAAAAGTATAATAATAATTCATACAATTAAAATATAGGATACTTCATTGATATCTACTTGTCATTTAAATTCTATTACCACATCTCAATTTATTGTATGTCTAAGGATAATTGCTAAATATTCGGCAACTATATAACCAATTATTTCTAACCTTTTTTTTTAGTGATCTTGATACCTCATATAATATAATGAAAATATACAGACATACAGTTAATCATATGATATCATCGAGTTTTTCACCGTGTCTGTAATTAGTTATACATACAATAAATTCATTTATTACATTGTAAAATGGTATAATATGTTATAGTTATTGGTATTGTTGCTCATAAATGCTGTGAGGCTATAGGAGATAGTGCAGCAGTCGGTTTTGGCAAATCTTTAGCCGTTTAAAACGTATAGCTATAAATAAATATATTGTTATGTAGCACAAATACATAATATTAAATAATATAATAAAAATAATGAAAATAATATTAATAGTCCCGGTGAACACGAGAACACAATTTAGTTGTCATAATAAATAAAGATGATGATAATATTAATAGATGGTGCGAAACCAAACATAAAAAAAAAAAAAAATGTTAAATGCATTAAGCGTACACAATGAATGGTGTCGCGGAGATCATAGGAAGACAGTGGAAAGTCGAACGGTTATAAGCAGACAAGTGCCGTTTTCGCTCGCGGTGGTCCTCATACCGTACGCGGGCGCTTCGTGGCTCATCACTGACTCTAAAACGGGGTTGGTTAATCAATTGATAATCGAACGAGTGGCAATATCAAGGCAAAGGGGTGTAATGCGTGAGATCGCGGTATTCATGCGATATGACCGTATCATTATACTATATCCTGTATACTTTGTGGATCATAAAATATTTATCGAGATCGGCTAAGTAATCCATAGCGGCCAAACCGTCGAATACGGGATTTATTTATTACACACAGCCCCCGGTGAAAATTTCTTCGGACGCCCTTGATTCTTTGCATACCATGTACGAGGTTTCCACGTACCACTAGTGGTACGTGTATGGTACACGGTGTACCACAGATTGAGAAGCACTGTTCTAGATCATTCGATTATCTCGCACCCGATCCCCGTGCACAACTCGAGTCAGTTCGCAATTGCGTCTCCCCGTGGCAGACGTGCGTCGTGCAGTCCACTTATTGAAACACGAGTTCTCCAGTGTCACGTGATCGATTCAAATGCGTTTTAATAGTATCACGTCTTATTTTGTATACGTGATACATCGGGGTACATCTTATTTGCCATTTGGACTCATCAGTCGCCATCGACATACGATCGGCCCTTGCATCCGTTTGCGTTCGGGTGTATACCACGTGGTCGTTTTAAATACCCACCGCCACCTGCATCACCTATGTCTTCTAAACCTACTGCAGTACTGCCAGTCTTGCCGGTATAATATCGATTATATTTATCAATTGTTTATTATTATTTAATATTTGTTATTGTACACGACCGTTTTATTCATATTTATCTCAGTTAAGCTCAGTTAAACTTAGTATTGTACCCGCGGAGCGCCCACGTGCATCGTATTCATTATTATTATTATTATTATTATTATTTGTACGGCTATTGTTTGAACGATTGCATGTGATAACATACTAGCACGTATAAATTGTGCTGCGTGTAATCAAAATCAACGTGTTGTGACTGGCATCCTTGTCCTGATTGCGGTACCTGGGTATAAGTAATACTAATAGATTCAAATAAGACCCATCCCCTATTGTATTACCTAATGTCAACGGAGTCGTTGGCGTTCCTCTGCACCAACTGTTACGGCTCTCGTTTACAATACCCTTTATTTTTGCTAAACATATCAAAATAAGTCTGAAACTTACATATACGCCACCAAAAATCCGGTCAGTGAGCAATCATTTATAATCAATAAATACTCAACTAATACTCACGTTTATACATATACTATTCTTAACTGCATAGCTATTATGTATACAGTACCTATCTATACACCACAGTTTTTCAAAATAAATAGTTAAAAACATTAAATCTAGATATCGTGGTGAATTTTTCCGTGTTATTTTTGGCCTGAGCAGTAAATTCATACATCTTTTCGTCTTATTACGATACAACAAATTGTGTTATTACTTGTTATTAGTGTTGGCCACAATAATAAATTGATATACATCTATTTCACAATCAGTAGTTACCATGACATCCGACATTGTTATTATAATGGTTAGTGAATATTCACCATTAAAATATACCTATGTTTTTTAATTCGATTTTGTCTTTGAGCATCGCGAATAACGTATAACGTAGTTTTGAATTGCATCCGGACGAATCAAATAGAAAATGACTTTCAACTATTACGTTCACTCGATGTACGACCAGTTGTTACAGTTCCACGAAGGCGAACAACTTTCGGCAGAAGATGTCAGCGTAGTATCAATTATCGTTTTGTTGGTTCAATTGATACATTTTCAGATCGTCGAAATATTTGGTTTGATCTATGCTCTAATGCCATTAGGCCAGTTCGCTGTCATGGTCGCGTGTTTCCTGGTAAACAGTATGTGCGAAATAGTTGAGACAAAAGGCGTTCGTATAAAGTTTATCAAAATATTGATATTCGTACTGCAAATAGCTGTTTTGTTGGTGGTGATGGCATTTTGTACAAAATTCTTATTCAGCGGAGTTTTTGTTGCCATCGGTAAAACATTATCCTATTTTGGATATATTTTTCAATGTTTAGAAATGTCATGATAAAATTATCGATCGAAGAATCGGAAAAGTGTGTATAGTGATTGACAAAAACAAAAAAATTGGTTTATAATAACGATTTCAAAATATTAAGTTATTCAGTCGAAAGAAACTAACAAATTCAGTCGCTATAAGTGATGTTATACGAACAATTTACGTACCTCAAAATAAATGGATTCTTACCAAGTATTTTTTAGTAGGTTGTAAATTGTTACGTAGACCATTTTTGAATTGTAAATATATTTTTTTTAATCTTATAACTTTGTACCCCTTTTGTTCACTTCTTGGGTTACTCCTCGATTATTTTTTAAAAAAAAAAAACCGAGAAATAGAAATTTCGTCATTACGCTTTGTTCGACAAACCGTTGTCTTAAAAATAGTTTTGCAAGTTTACGGAGTGCAACAAGAGAAATATATGGAACCCGATTGTCAAATGTTCCGGTTTCAAGACCTATTGTCAATGGAGGTGCATGTACGATGACGTGATGTACAGCATGCCCGTTGTAGATGCCCGAGGCTTAATTTTTGGCGTCTCGGCCATCGAAAAGAGCCCGGAGAATTTCGCCCTTGTCCCGTGTGGAGAAAACGCCAAGTTAGTCATTCAGAGGCAAAAAGTCAAGGATGACTGTGAATTTGGTGCCGACACGGAGCCGCAGGGCCAGATATCTGAAGTTACAGACGACGTGTCTATGATGGCCAAAATAAGTCTAAACGCACACATCCCTGCCAACGAGATTACGTTCGATGAGTGCAGAACAACGATACTAGAGGTGCCTCCGCAGATGAACCTACGTCGTCGTCGTTAATCAATCAGTCGGCGAGCTACATATCGGGCGAATGGTTTAAATTTTTCATTTTTTAGCGTCCTGAAGCGAAATGAAATTCCATTTACGTGGTGTAACATAATAATATACACGTTGTACCATTTCGTGATTTATATCGGGCAACGTTTTAACATGTTTAAATTAAATAATGTTTAAATAATTTTTCAAATAATATCACAACTTACAATCACGGTATTGCTAACTTTTTTTTATTACTTCGTGTTTAGGTGGAACAATGATTTCCGCATCAGTATTAGTTCTGGATTGTGAGAACAAAGGAGGTACTTTTGAAGAGATTTATTGAGAGCTCTTTTAAAATTTGAGCAACCCCTGAAATTGCAAGTATGGTCCATGGAGAAAATTGCACATTTGGCTGTTTCGGTCTTTAGTGCATTTGTTTGTATCGTTAATATATGGATTTATCACAGTTGTTATTATTAATTAATTAATTTTTTATATATTAGTTTTTGTTTTATTAATAAAGGGGCATTATATTTATACTTATATTTCATCATTATTATTATTATTATTATTATTATTATTATTAATATTATTATTATTTTTACTATTATTATTATTACTATTATTATTATTATTATTATTATTATTATTATTATTATTATTATTATTATAAAATACAGGATTTTACTGTACTACCATTATAACCGTATTTATACTATTTTATACTATTTTAAAATACGCTTATTTTAAAAAAAAAATGTACCTATAAAATGTATTTTTATTTTTCAAATATATATACTTATGATTTATATTATATTTTCTAATAAAACATTCTCCTTTTAACTAGATACATTATTGTACCTATCTACTTATATTTTAAGTTTAACACAAGTAAGTAAACGTAACTACCAATTTTTCCGAAAGAACATTTTTTTAAATTTTAATCTATATAAAAAACAATTTTCATTTATATTATTAATATATATATATATATATGTTCATATGATTTAGTGACACATTTTCCGCATTGCGACCGATTTACTGAGGACTAATATATTGTTCG
Source organism: Chaitophorus viminalis (assembly GCA_025469195.1). Classification (NCBI taxonomy): domain Eukaryota; kingdom Metazoa; phylum Arthropoda; class Insecta; order Hemiptera; family Aphididae; genus Chaitophorus; species Chaitophorus viminalis. The sequence continues at coordinate 274,626 of JAIPRK010000081.1, forward strand.
TGAAAAATAAAATAACGCTTTTGAAAAATACTGTGGAATTGTTTATGAAAAATGTAATAAATTCTAGAAAAAAATTATTTTTAATATAAATAAACACAATATGTTTGTTTTGTAAATAATAAAATTTCATAGTTTATAAGAATTACATGTTATACAGTGTGATTCCTTTTAAAGGTAATTCTAAATAATTCTGTCCAGTGACATCGGATTAATATGTGGTTTTCGGGAGGGGATGGGGAATACATAAATACACATTTCTTAATGATTTTTACATTTTTAGATCTTTCCATGTGCGCATGCGCAATACAACTTGTATTTTATTTAAATGGCAATAGGTGTTTTAAATACCAAATTTGGATAGACCAAATTTTATTAAGTCGATTTGGTCCTTTTTACCATAGCTCTAAAATCAAAATTAACCAAATTGCCAACAATCATACTAGAATTTTTTGAATTATTATGAAATTTTAAGTATTTTTTTTTTTTTCCGTAGGTATGTAGATACTATTAAATCATTTCAATTTAATTTTGAGGATTAATTAACCCCAATTAGACGTAAATGTTAGTTAATTTACTAGGTAAGAAACGATTAAAATAATTAATAAAATTTTTTTATAATTTTTATTATTTCTATTAAGAAGTTATGAGAAATAAATCATATCAGTTTGTTTAATCTCTTCTTAGTAAATAAACTAACATTTACGTCTAATTGAGGTTAATTAATTCCTCAAAATTAAATTTAAATGACTTTATAATATCTGCACCTACGGAAACAAAAATAATTCTTTCAAAAAATTCTATTATGATTGTTGAAAAATTCAATAATTTTAATCGAAAATTTGACTAGTTGCCATTTGGTCAATTTTGTCTATTTGCTATTTTGATTTTAGAGCTATGGTTAAAAGGACCAAATCGACCGAAAAAAATTCGGTCTATCCGAATTTGTTATTTAAAATACCTGTTGCCATTTAAAAAAATGTAAGTTGTATATTGCGCATGCGCACACGTAAAGATCTAAAAATGTAAAAATCATCAAGAAATGTGTATTTATGTATTCCCTATCTCCTCCCGAAAACCGCATATTAATCTGATGTCACTGGACAGAATTATTTTGTGTTACTTTTAAAAGGAATCACACAGTATATATATCATTTAACACTTCTTTTTTAAATTTAAAAGCGCTTTTATACATAATTTAGAAATATCTGGTTTTTTTTTTTAAAAAATAAAACATTCTTTTTAAAGTTAAAAATAAATTCAAAAAGTAAATAATCGTTGAATATTAAGATGAAAAATTAAAGGACTAATATTGAATGTAATACTTTTGTATATCTTAATAAATAAGAAATTTTAATTGAAACCCACAATTTGTTCTGTTCTTATTATTTAAAATTGAATAATTATATTGTTCAATTTAGTGTGACTGTAATTAAAAACTATTATAAAACTATAAAATTATTAAAACCACTCGATATCATATACGAAATATAATTCCGATTGATTCGATTGATTTAATAAAAATGATTCTAGTTTTGATGTAAATATTGTAAATATTTATTTCATAAATTTTTCGATGTTTTATGTATAGCTATTAAGTTAAAAGTACTTGACGTGCGTTTAATAAAATAAATACTATGTTTTATGACTCATAAATATATACTTACCTGTTATAATGTACTTGTTGTATGAGAAAAAAAAACTCAAGTTCTCAAGTTCAGTACTCAAAAAATCGATGGATATATTATTTTGCGTGAAAGTCAAGTGACTTGTGATGAATTTCCGAAAAATAACACGTTACCTCTTTCAGCAGTTTTTATAAATAACTAATAATATTACCTAACATTTTTTTCTAAACATCGAAAAAAAAAACTATTCAACTATACATTCTTAATGGAAAAATAGACTTCTATCATAAGATATACAGCAAGTCAATAATTAATGTAATACCGTTCGTGGATCATAGTGAAAAAAAAAATATAAATAAACAAATAAAAAAAATACTTTGATGATTATAATTGATTAATTTTAAATATTCTTGAAATGAAATAATTTCAGATATTTGGATTTGCAATGATTATATCAAACAAACGCATTGCATAGTCATAATAAGCATTTAATTGTTTTCATTGTATAATATATACACTATTATATATACTATATATTCACTATTGTATAATATATTTAATATTGAATAAAACCATAGTGTTTGAAAATCTTAACAAATGGAAAAGTAAATAATTAGTTGATATTGTTTGTTCGTGGACTGTATAAATAATGTCAATAGCTAAGGCTCGGATTTTATAACACTAAAAATTACTAAATTTAGTGCTAATTATTCTATGACGTGATACTTTTTAAATTAAATGCTATAATAATAAAAAGATTTATATAAAAATAAAATTATTTTTTATTATTATTTCACTTTTCTTCTGTTAACAATTTTAAAAACATTATATTTTTTCAATAATTCTTTATAAATTTAGAAATTTCTATGAAAACTAGAATAACTTTGAACGTTATTGGGAAGTTAAATTAAAACTATTGTCTTCAAATTTGGTTTTAATTAAAGTATTTATGAAAAACGTAATAAAATGTAATGCGAGTAAGCGTAAAAATAAAATAATAAAAATTGGAAAAATAGCAATTAAAACTATTATATTATAAAAATATTCCGTTTACAATATTAGATCTTTGTTTGAGTTTATGACCGCGACGCGGAAACTGTAACATTAAATAAGTGTTAACGTTCTATTTATGGTCCAATTAAGACTAATCATGGTGTGTATAATAATTATCCGTGATCTGCAGCAGGTTACAACGACGTATTTATCCATTTATCCATATTCGCATACGTTCCAGAAAGTGTTCCGTTTGTAAAAGTATTATTTTTTACCACCAGCACCTATTCTCTGCTGAAATTTGGTGGAAGATAAATGAATAAATTAAACATAATATTATAACCACTTTATTGACCGTCGATTTTATTCGGTCATCGTAGCTGCACTTTTACCCCACTCCTAAGATAATAACCCATCACATACGGCATTTACAAACTAACAAGAAAACAGTGTAACTTACTTTGATCGTCCACGGACGAAGCAAAATTACTTGAATAATTTTAAAAGAATTTCCACCGTCCTTGAAGTATATTTTTAACTTGAAACATTTATATTTTATTTAATTAGTTGTAACGGTGGTTTTTTTGCGTCTTTCACGGCTCTTGGGCTTAAAAGATTTGAACAGTGGGTGTTTAACAATATGTAGATAAGAATGAGCGGGATGATAAACCGTTCATATAACAGTCAAAACTGACAAAAAAAAAAAAACCGAAAATGTTATATATTTATGTTGCATGGTTTATATGGTTGTACGCAAAAAATATGGATGATAAATCGTTCGAAACAACTCTGAAAAATGAATTCTATAGGAAAGACTTTTTTTATATCTTAAAACACAAAGGTTGTTGCAATATTCACTTAGTCTTATTCGAATGCTGATATTGCATTTTATTGTAAATGCCCTCCGACTTTTAATATTAAATGTCAGTTTACTTAGTATAGGATTTATTTACACCTACATTTTACTTCCTTTTTTTATTGAATTTATATTCTATTATATTTTGTAATATATTATTATGTTCATTTTGCTATTTTTTTTTTTTTTTTTTTTTGAAAACTATAGTGGATGATAACTTCATTCAAATAATACATTAAAAAATTCTTTTAAAGTTTTGCACTAAATCAAAGTAATAAAAAAGTGCTAGTCTTTGTAAGTCCACATACAAATTTAAAATGATACTTTTGAACCTTTTGAAACAACATTTAAATAGAGTTTATAAATTATTATAGAACTTTTCTTGGAACTCGAAAACAAGTAAATTAACAAAAGTATAAAACTTATAATGGATATGTTTATATCAATTATATAAATAAATGTAACACAATTCTAAATCAACTTAATTAAATTTTCAGTGTTTTAAATACCTTTTTAAGAAAATTGTATTGTAAACGGTTTCACTGTGTTACAAGCTCAAACTCATTTCACTCTTCCAATAACAAAGAGCTGTTAGACATATTTTTCCGATATATTACGAAATAAGAACACAACCCCCTTCTCATTGTTATTTTTGAAGTAAACTGGTAAAATATGATTCATCTGAAAAATCGTAAAAATGATATATTCTTATATTATGTTTTAACTCGGACAAGCTTTCACTAGTATTAAAATTTACCAATAAATATACATATAAGTATATTTTATGAAAAAAATTGTATTATTATATAAATATAATAATTCGCTTTGTTATTCAATAATATTATAGTTCACCAGATGTATTTGCGTGTATTTTGATACTTGTTTTTACATTTATATCCGTATAAATACGAATATTAGAATATGTGATGTCTAAATCAATCGATGAGTGAAAAAACAAAATATTAAAATAACGATTTGTCCACCTCACCAGACTAATAATCTGTGGGTATATTTGGCAACATCAAAACGTAAGAAATGATGGAAAACAAAAATAGAAAATATTCGTATATAAGGCATATCTGTGAAACAATTTTTTTGTTTTTACGGAAAAGTTTTTTTTTTCTCAGATGTCGATTTGTTACCTTAAATAATTGTTCGTTTGGATTAACACATAGATAAATGACGGACAACTACGGTGATGACAACACATTATCGACGTAAATTGATAAGTGATTGAATACAACATACGTTATTGATCCAAATGGAAGTAAAGATCAGAATATTATGACTTCCATTCCACTATTAGACATGTAGTTATTACATACGTATAAATTCAAGTCAGGTTCAAGCACACGGTTAACAAAGCGTACGTAATATGACCTGTACAATTTACGTTAACATATTATTATTATTATTATTATTAAGTACACTAAAATAATTATTAAGGTAATATTAATATTTAAATTATCTTATAGATTACGTTTTAAATGTAAATTGTGTTCTTAATTGCAAGAAAAAAAAAATCATACAATAAAAATAAAGTTTATAAATGTTATGATAAAAATCGAAATTGTGGTGAGAATGGAGAGTTATTCTATTTCTGAAAAAGTTAAGCTTTATTAACTAAATATATTAATGTATAAGTATTTTTGGTTTTTTTTTTCTTGTGATTTATTATAGTATAAGTATTACGTACAGGGTGAAGTGAAAATAGTATTCATATTAGACACTTTTATTCCAATTTCCAATCAAAAAGATTATTAAATCTTAAAAATATATATTATTTTCGATTTCGAATCATATAATTAAACCAAACAAATAACGTATTTAAGCCTCTTGGATGTATTGAACACACCATAATATAGTTCTTGTATGATATTCATATTAGTATTATAACGAACCGGTGACGCGGCGCATTGTATATGTTAAAATGGTACATTTATGTATAGGTGTCTCGATGAAGTATCATGTTGTCAACCTGTAAAAGCCGTGGTATATTGTATTCTGTAAATTAAAATATACGCAGTGTTCTAAATATTTACTGACGATAATATGTGTGAAACGCGTGTTCGAAGCATAAGGTATTATTTACGATTTCATTTTAATCTATTGATCATGCACATTTTTTCCCTGTTTTGTAAGATGTTGACAAATACGTTTTTATTTTCCATCGAAACCATTCACAACCAGTATGGTATATTTTATCACAAGAAAGTTAGTTGATTTTTTTTATAATTTATATTAGTTTTTAAAAAACTTAATACAAATCACGTTTTTTTTTTTCAAGTTCAATATTGCTTATAGTGATATTTATCAATGTTCTATAGTTCCATACTCAGGAATAGTATTGGTTTGTATTAAACATATCTTGTACGATGTACACAAAACTAGTTAAGTAGTAAGAACTATTTTTTAAAATTTAAATTACATCACACCACTATAATCATAAGACCTGTGAATTGAATTATTAACAAAATTGTTAAGTATATAATTATTAATGCACTAAAATCTGACAAGATATGCTTAAAAATAAGCACTGAGAAGTGCTTATGAATAATGAATTTATGAATTTTGTATACGGATTATTAAAATTCTACAATTTTAATATCCAAATGTATTATAATTATTGTTGTTATTTTTATTATTATTATTATTATAACTATATATCGTAATGTTTAGACCATAATTATTAAGCTTCGTAGTTCTTCTAGAAAATCAAAGAAAAAAAAATTCATTACAGATCATTAGATATTAGAACAATAGTTATATTATATTTATTCTATAATAAGGACATTGGACATGCAACTTACAACTCTATTGCAATTAAAAACCTTTTAATATAAATAATAGATGAAAATCATAAATGTATATTATATCATATTATCTACATTCTACATCGATATGCAAAATAAAATTTCGTATTTCATTTATAAAAAAAATAACAACATTAAACAAATATTTGGCTGGATTCATTTACTTATACGAATCAGAAAAAGCATGCGAATGTATTAAATACAGAGTCCTAGCTATCATTAATCTTAAATATTGTTCTATAAATATATTTCAAATAATATAATTGATATAGTAGATTATGCATTTAGCTAATAAAAAATGACAATCACTTGAATGCAATGTGTTTTTTTTTATCTTTATTTTTATCTAAATATGTTTTTTAACTAATCATAATAAACATATAATTTTATCATAATTCTTTCCTCGTAGAAAAATTCTCATTTACGATATTCGTGATTCTGGTGTTGCTAATTTTTTCAACCATATTTTTCTTCGAAAATTTCGTACTAATGTTAACATACGTATTTGCTAGGGAGCATTATAACTGATTAGGATATATTTAAACTCAAAGTATTGGACTCAAACCCTGTCATCGAGTAACACCAGGTTACTAGTATAAAGTATAGGTTACCATTTTGAACTCAGTCACTGATAGATTCACTTTCTATCGACTGCTTCGATAGAATAAACATTTTAATAAGTAATAATTCTCCTAACACAACTGTTGATGTATTGTAGTCTAATTACTGACACTTGTAACATAAAACAAAAAAAAACCTCTAATAAAGCTAACAATGTTCCCATCATAGTTGCTGTCTCGATATAAGTTTCCTACTTATTAATTCAACTGTATCATTTATAAATCTTTCAATGGAAAACTTGACTTGACAGCTATTGAGACTAGTTATGTAGATTACTCGTATATACTCGTTATACATAAATCATGTACTTACTACATACGTTTAAGGAACAATTAATTATTTATATATTCATAAAACCCGAGATATGAGATTCCTTTGTATTATAACAATAATGTACTACGTAATACGTTTCGATAATAATTCCAACACCATATGAGTTTATGACCCATGTTATTATTTTTTACTCTAAATTTGTATACGTGTATTTTGGAGTCTCTTTTGCTGCGAACATGATGTGACTTTACTTTTCTTTTAAAAAATCCTTTTTATAAATGAACAAGCTACGAATAAATATACATTACTAAAATAATCATGTAATTGATAAATTGCATAACAAAAAGTCTTTGTATATCAAAAAAAAAAAAAAATTAATAACATTGAAATTCATTTTTGCTTGATTAAATTCTAATATGGAAGAATATTGTCCAACTATGAACTTTATAAGTACATACAAATGCTCAACAACTAAATTAAATTCTTGTTTTACGCTTATCATGTTTTCTTAATTGACGATTAGATTTATGTATCATGATATAGTGGTTTTATATTATTTTGTGTATGGGTTTCATTAGTTTTTTTATTACTCAATGTAACTAGAGAATTTATTTATGATTAATTAAGAGTGGTCGACTAAAATAGTTATTGAGATATATTATGATAGTATATATTCGTTAATTAACTTACTATTTTATTTACTTATCGATTTGAAACTATCGTGACGGATTCGTCTTATCCTTTTTCGTTTTTTCAATGATTATCATTGTCACTATTTTTAACCTCCGTGGAAAGTATTCAAATCTTAACAAAGAATTCAATAATGCAATCATAGAGAATTTTATGGGTAGTTTCTGGAACATAAAATGTTTGATAAAATAGAGGTTTGGAGTTTTTTTAATTGGTAATTTTGTCATTATTAGTTTGATTTAATTTGGTGTAACGTAATACATAGATTTCTGGATATAATTATCAGGTACCTAGTTCTAATAATTTATGAACTTGATGGTTATTGTTTATATTAAACATTTAAGTATCATAAAAAATATTATATTACATTTCCAAAAAAAAGGTTACATTTTATACACCAGATATAACATATAACTAGTTGATGGTCTGTACAAAAAGAGGAAATAGTAAGTTTGAAGTTAAATTTAATTAAAAAAAAAAAATGTTGTGTATGGGATCGAAAATTCGTCCAAGGTTTTATTGGATAAAATTAATTGTGAAAGGTTTTAAAGTTCTTAATATTTTATCCTTAAATAAACGGAGTATAAAAGTAAAAAAATAATGAACCAAGAAAACCATTAGTTCTAATAAAAAAATTCAAATCCAAAATATTTAATTTTTGAATTTTGTTGAATTAAAAATAAACACTTATTTATTATTAGAACATTTTTTTTTGTTTTTTCTTAGATGAATTTCTGATTATTAAATTTTATTATTAGATCATTAAAATAGCACTCGTAACGTCGTAACCATATAATTATAAATTTCATATTTTAGTAAAATATAATTATTCTGTCTTAATTAGCTATCCTATTTTATTATACACTATATAATAGAATATACATATAGTTGTTGTTACAGTTTATTTTCATAATGTCTCGCAAGCTCTTCGCACTTATATTTTCAAATTGCTTTCATTCTTTATTATTACTATTACTAAGCTCATTCAGTTCTATCGTACTTTAGTCTAACTACCTATTAATATTAAACCACAAATATTATCATGCTCCGCCGTATTACAAATTACAATCAACATTTGAGTTGAGTTGTATTAATATTTACATTATGCTAAATTATATTTGAAATAAAAAGGTAGTATTATTTTTGTATTTGTATTTTGTTCATCTCTCACTGTATATTTTTATATTTTGAATTTATTAAATCTTTTTATACTTGTGATCGTATATAACTCTTTTTTTTCGGACTTGTCAATATTTACAGTAGTGTGCTAATTTTCCGAATCTATCGTAGATTTTATATTTTTCCCAGTAAGTGCTCATTAAGGCGTTACGAACCTTCTTAATTTTACACTTGTACCTATTTACACCATTGGTTCCATCCTTATTTGTTTTGTATGTTTATGCTTTCATTTTTTACACAGTCACTTATTTTGATTGCTTTCGATCTTTTATATGTTTACAATCGAATTACTGAGAAATTTTTGGCAATAAAAATGAGTCACAAATAAACGAAAGAAAAATCAGTCTGCACATGAGGATAATAACCAAAGGGGATTGAAAACAAGTAAACTACGAATAGTTTGTACACACTGTGTACGTACGTATCACTCGTAACAGTCACTTTATTATCTATGCGCACTATGAAGATTGAACCATTAAATGGGTGCGTAACGTCTGCACACTGCAATAAGGGCGTGGATAACTTTAAACTGAAACAGTAATATGCGTGTTGGGATCCGATTTTAGAAGTTTATTAAATAAACTATATTGTATAAGCATTACGAATCTTAGATTTAAGATACAAATATCTAAACCGAGTCATCAGCATTATTGACTTGGGTGGTGGCAAAGTCTTTGATTGCACGGAGAATTAACTAATATTGTAGTATAGTTTTTGAAGATTTTAATCTATTTTTCTCAATTATCCGAAAAAATTTTGATATATTCAAAAATTACCTCCATTAAATAACAATAAGATAATATATTTTCTTATCAGATAAGTATCAGGAGTGTGTCTATTGGAGTTATTTTTCTGTTCTAAATCATGTACACAAAAAATAAATATATAAAAATTAAAAAGCACACATAATGGTATAGACATTACATTCCTCGTTTCACTTAGAATTTAAAAATTATAATTTTATGCTATCAAATTAAAAATTCTGTAATTCTCTAATTATTATTTATTATAAACTGACCACAAACATTTATGTGTGATATAATAAGAACTTATGAATGTAATTTTATGTCATAGAATCATGCATTATTATATTTTGATTATAATATTTTTTTATACAATTTTTCGTCATAATATTATACCGACTAATTATATCAAAAATATTCATACATATTGTAAACCATAAAAACACCGAGGGGATAAAAATAATAATAATCTTATTATTATGCCGAGATTTTATTGTTTTAGGATATTATTTGGGAATTAAAACCAGTCCGTATAGTAAGTTTTTAAACCTAAAATATGAACAGTATTGTGGTGTTTATTTTGAAATTAACACGTACAAAAAGTAATGAAAGTTATTAGCTGTGCGTTTAATAAAATTGTGTACAAATGCAAATCATGTTTACTGAACAACAGCAAGACATTATTTCATAACGTGACGGCGACTGACGACGTATTATTATTATATGGAGATAATAATATATGTTTCATTATCGCACATGGTTATGATCGTGTTTTTAAAAGCGTTTAGCCGAGCCGGACGAAAATATTTTTATCCTCGACGCTACTGTTACGTACCACCGGTCGATTCGCTACAAGGGATGCCAGTGGATGGATGTAAACCGAATAAGAAATATTCACCGTTCGAGTTGACAAAATGGCAATTTTTGTGGCTCGTGTAACGAGATACAAAAATATAAATAAATAAAATAACGTAGATAAAAACAAACACCGTGCGACTGCCGTTGCACGAGGGTTTTTATTTTATTGACAACGAATAATTTTTTGTTGTTTCTTTTAACGCGTATTAGACTAAATGCGAAATTATGTGGGGAACGAACGTCACGTCAAGTAAACATTCGGAAAATTTCCCGTCGCTCGCTATTCGGAATGTTAAAATGTATTATAATAATATACTGTACAACGTCGCAGTATGGTAGATTATCGGTATTGATGTTAGTGACTAATTCATTTACGGAACGAGAAAAATGCCACTACCAAATTTTAATGAAATAGTGAAATATTCTTGATATATTTCGTGGAACTAACGCGTTTCATACTTTACACGGGTACCGCTGATCAAACTGCTATTTCAATGCCAATAACATATTATTTTGTGTACGTTTCTAGTACATACGTATCAACTGCAGGGTTGTATTTAACCATCATACACCCCAACGAAATATTATATTTCATCGACTACAGGTTATAGTTGACTTGGTAAAATAATTTTAATTTATAAGTGTTATATTATTAGCAAATTTTTTTATTATAATAATTTTATTGTAATTATTATTTTCTATTATGAGTTTTATAGTATAATTGGACATAAAATTAATGATTTGTAGCAATTTTTTTACCTCTACAAAGGCTCAACTGCCCAAGCTCAAGTCAATAGTACTTGGCCAAAATAGTTTACCTTATCAAATTGAAAATCTAAGGTAAAATTGTCTTCTTAGCAGTTTATCAAAACAATATAGGACACAAAAATAAAATAAAAGATAATCCTGTATGGTCAGTGGTTACCAATGAATTACCGAGAAAGGTTCTGGTCAGCTGATCATCAAAACTTATAATGCGTTCAATTATACAAATTTAAGTGTTCTAATTTTTTTTCAAACAATATGAATGTTACTTCTTCTTCTTTCTAGACTTTTACAGGCCTTTAATGCTCAACAGCGTGTTGTTTCCATTATATGGAATGTTACCTACAGTGTAACCTACAATAGTTTGATTAAATTAAAAATGTACAATGAGCTTTACGTAATATTAAAGTGATGTTTTTATTGCCTTAAAAAGTTAAAACTAACCACAATAAATTAATTAGCTGGGGAGTATAATAATATAAATACATTTGTTTAAATGTTTTTGTTAAAAATGTTTTACTAATATTTATATCACTTATTGAAAATAATGTATAATATTATAACTGATTATTTTAGTATACAAATATATAAGCATAATATATATTTAGTATTGTAATATTATTATATTAGTATAATATAAGGTAATTTTATTTGAATACCTTATTATGTAGCAATCAAAATAGATTCACATAATACATAAAATAATAAGCTTTTAACGAATGTATGTAGATTTGTCACATACCGTAAGGTATAGATAAAAACACACTGAACATTACTTGGTATCATTAAGTTCCACCATGACTTTATTTCCTTTACCATGTCATATTTTTACATGGAACATAACGACGCGACTATACCAATTTTTCCGGAGAGTGAGCGTAATAGTAAAATATTATTTTAATCGTAACCATATAATTCGCCGTAAAAATATTATGTGCGTTACCACAGTATCACGTAGAATTTAAAAAAAGCAATTTTCGTAAACACACGAATTGTCTTAACGAGCGAATCATCACGTTCACAAAAATATTACCATTACAGACAAAATGTTTCACCCTGACACATTGTGTACATGATTCTTATTTTAATTTGAAGTTTTGAATAATAATAATTGTTGTATAAATCTCTTATTAAATTTTGAATGAAATATAATATGTTCGGTAAATATTTTTAGGAACAATTGTAAAGTAATTTTATTTTTTCATATAATTAGACTTTTATTTATAAATTAATAAATCTACTAATAGATTTTCGATTCATTTTTCATACCTAGTAAGTTATTTAATGAACAAAATAGTTAGGAATTTTGGTGACCTTTCAGAAACCTTTTAGGTACGATAAATAAAACCCAGACAATAACAAAAATGATCATTAAACTTTATTTGCTGTGTCAACGTGTTACAGATACTATACTATTAATTATTATTTATGTCAGAATTGTTAATAACATCATTTTTTTAACTCTAAGTCTTTTAGCATTTACTTTTTTTTCTACATCTACGTAGAATACAACTTGTATGTAAAAATACAACAAACAAAATATCATAAGCTAAACATGAATTACAAACGTACATTATTTATTAATAAATCGCTTATTAGTTACAATTAACATTTAAACCAATCTGTTTTAGCTCATGTCAGTGTTAACATATTCATTCACTGCTATAAAATTGTAAATTAAGTATATTTTACTTTTAAAAATATTAAATTATAATATTTAGATTAAATTCAAATATTTACATAAACATTATACGATTAGTTTAGGTCAGTTTTCATAATATTAAGTTAGTGTACTGGTTTTACAGTGATTTTCCCTCTTTTTTTTAATATTCAAATACTAATAATAGGCATGAAGTTCCATACAACATAATATTTAAATACAAAATTGGAAACAAATAATTGATTAGCTCTCAAAAGTCTAAACAGTTACCTCATATGGGTAAGAAGAATTTGAAAATAATTAAGATTTATCCAGTAACCGTTCTACTTTGTACTTGTACTTCACTTGATACACTGTAAAATTTACAACAAATACACTTGTGTTTTATGCCTTGAAAGTTTTATTCAATGATAAACATAAAACATTTAATTTTTTTCAAGTCAATCATCTATTAAATTTTACAGTTTGAAGTGTACCATAACATTATTTCATGAATATTCATTAGAGAAAAAGTATTCAATAAATATTTTAAATCAACCTTGATTCAGAATAGTTCTTTTTAATAAAATTGTGAACTAGTTATTGTCCAATTTAAGAATAAGAAATATCTACTAACATCTTAATCAATTATACTGACCTATTTTTTTTTTTTACTGAAAAATATGATAATATCAAACAAAATAATTTTATACCCTACAAGCGATTAAAATTTTTTGCTCAATTTTATCTATTCTTTTTTGCATGGATACGATATTAATTCAAATTTTTAAACAGGTTTTTATAATTTAGTAGATTTTAATTTATCTAACTTCAGTGTTAATAATTATTTTAAATTCGATCATTAGTTTTAAGTACAGACTTTATTAGAATGATTATATGCTTAGGTAAGGTTTTTGAATGTTCTGACTCAGCAGAAAATGTTATTGGAATATGATATGGGGATCCTTTTGCTTCTATTTTTTTTAAAAATTATTATATGCTGTAAAAATAAAGTAAGTATTCAAAACAAATTTTTAAAATTCTACCTAATAATTAAAAACTAGTTTCACTCAGATTTACAGTGAATAAAACAGAAAAGATTATTAAGTGTATACTATATTAAGTTTTTAAAGTACTTTAACCATAATTGTTTCTTTTAACTGCAATAAGACTTAATATCTGCGTGACTGTATTGGTTCTTTATCGCTTTAACAAAATTTTTATATTTTATCAAGATAGATATAATTGCTAAATACTATCACTTAATTATCAATAATAATTATTACTTAAGAGTTGAATTAATTTTTTTTGAAAAAAACTAGCATAGGAAAAAGTTAGATATCGCATTGTCACAAGATGGTAACGAGGATTCAGCAAACTATGAATATTAAAATATTATAAAGGTATACAAAAAAGAATTCCGGTACACCTTTGAAATAAAGCATCAACGAAGATGTGACGGGTGTCTCAACTGACTTCTTCAATATAATATAATATAATAAAAATATAGTATATTATATCCTAAAAAATAAATAAATATTCGGTGCCCCATATATACCATGAAGAAATCTAAGCCTTCCTCTAAGCCTCTAAGGGATCTCGGCCTCATTATTTAGTCTATGCTGCGAATAGATTAATAGATTGACTACCGTGAATACCCAAATGGCTCTGAAACCTAAGGGATCATTTTGGTTCAGGGAGATTAAAAAAGTATGATTATTGATGGGTATATAAAACCAAAATAGACAATCCTCTAGTACTTGAATTAATACTTAGAAATTATTAAGTTAGTATATTCAAGCTCAGAGGATGGTAAGAAACAAACGTCGATTAATTAACTTCTTATATATATTTGCCACGCAGTAAACAACAATGACATTTATTAATTACTGTTTAGATGTTTAATATATTCAGTAAAGTATATTTGATACAAGTACATACAACTTATTGATACAACTTTGTACATTATTTACAACACTGAACTTCTAAATAAGTTTTATTTAGAAAAAATACGAACAAGAAAAATAAATAATAAATAATATCAATGAGTTTTTTAAATAAATATTTTTGTTCTTAAAAAAATATAAATAATTGTTTCGTATACATAAAACACATTTTAATCATTGTTTATGTTATTATATTATATAGTGTTTAGAAAATTAATTTCTAAGGATTTATTTTCAAAAAATAATTCTTCTCCAGCCAGTTATAAAACGCTATAAAAGGTATTATTAGCTACAGCCAAAAAGCCCAGTTAGAAACATTCATAGCTAACTTCAAACTTCAAACTATTGTAATAAAATGCTATTAATCTAATTTGATTTATTTTATAGTTCTTCTACTATAATATTATTTAGCACCATCATTATTGAGTCGAGTAAAATATTTGTCTGCTAAAATGCGACACATTGAAATTTTGCCCAAAGTTCTGTCTATTTTATACTAAATTAATTATAAACTCAATGTTTATTAATATGCAATCAGTCCAATCATAAATAAACAATTATTATAAGAATTTTATTAGAAAAATATAAATAACCTTTGCTTAGTGTGAGGATGGCATATAATATATGTAATAATTTTTTGTCAATAAAAAAGTATTATAAATATATTTTTCTGCATAAATAAAGTAATAAAAACGCTTAATAACTCAAATTTTTTTTTAAAAAAATGTATTTAAATGCACTGGACAACATTTAAGAACGTTTTTGTTTTTTTTTTTATAAATAGTTCAATATTTTAAGACTATGGCAAGTCAAAGATACTATTTTATTATTTTAATAAAACAGAAATATTAATTATTTTTATACATTTATACTACCAACATATGATCGAGATATAATTTATTAAACAGATATTCACAATATGAATAAGATAAATATCAAACGATAAAAAACGATATAAAAAATGTAATAAAAGTAATCTATTCCTCAAATTGATCTCTTGTATCTAATATTACTAAACTCATTTAGCCGGGTGAATACATTTAAGTTAATTTTTATAATTTTAATTGCCCTTGTGATTTCTAACGTGATAAAAGTTAAGAAATAAGTATTTTAACTATACTTAAAATCTGTATTGTTTTATCGGTAAGAAAAAATAATATTTTTTCCATTCACTGGGTGTTTAGACTTTATGACAGTAAATAAAATATGCAATACGGGTAAATAAGATAAACTGCTTTACCACCAAACACGATTTAGGTATTCTTGATATAGACACATAGTAACGAATATACACATCATTGATTTCATCAAGTTTAAATCCATGTGTTCTGCTGTATACATTGAAATAATGTATTTGCTGCGTATAGTATTGAAGAAATAATGCAATTACCAATTGACTACTTTCAGAGAATATTCCAAGTATCACGGAAGATGCTAAAAATATCTTAATTCGTAGTGCGAATTCGTGTTCACGTTACTATCATAACGCATAATTGTATTATTTGTCTTCCTTTAGTTTTGTAAGTACCCGTAAAAAATTTATAAATTATAATATTTTATAGATACTGTATATCAACGAATATAATTTTTGCGAATGGAAGTCCAGAATAAAACATCTATACACATTTATATGCTTAAAGATTGCGAAACATAAAAATGCATGTAAAATAATCATAAAAATCATTAACGGTATAATAATAATATTAACAATAAAAAAACACTGTTCGAAATTGCATGATTCTCGGTAATTGCGTGCATTTATATTTTTCTGCTGTTCATTACTGTAACTTCATTACTGAAAACAGTAAAATATTATGTTGTTAAAATATGAAATAATATATCGAATAACGAATCTAAAAAAATTATAGCCCTAAAAATATAAGCATCGTTCATGAAAATTTATCAATTGAATGACCACTACAACATAAAACAGTTTATATCAATTAAGATTAAAACGCTAAAACTTTTCAATGTACAACTACAACTTTTTTTCGCGGAAATTTCGGTATACCATTTTTAGTGTCGAAATATTAAATAACAAAATAACCGGTATTGTACAATAAGAAATCGTTAATCACCGATAGATATTCCCTAAAAAATTACTTCATTCACTTCATTTTTTTTTTCTAATCGAAAAAATAAAAATGTCTTTGCTATACAGTTAAAGTTTAACTGATTTGTTTAAGAATATACAATTGAGTATTTTTTAAGCTTGAATTAATTATTATATGGTCAGTTTTAAGGTTTATCATTATTTCTAAGTAAATGTCAAAAATAAATATTCTACCTCATATTGGTATTTATTTTGTAATTTACTACTTTTGTAATCAATAAATTTGATTACATTTAATTATTTAAGTTATTTATTTTATATATTATATTTATGTATTATTATATTTTATTGGCTTTTATGTACCTAAATTTATACATTCAATTAAAGATAACTGGAACATAAAAGAGGATGAAAAATATTCAATTTTCTAAAAATTCAAAATTAGATAAATTAATATTGAAATACGAAAATTTGAAGGGCCTTTAGATGTGACTGGTGTTTTTGTGAATTGGAAATATTTAAATATTTATAAGATTCATGTAAATTGATTAATTTAATCTTCTACGCCATGGTTTATTATGGAAAATAATATTATGTTATATTATTATTATTTACCGGTACTCATTTTACATATTTGTTTTTGGAAATATAATATTTGAAAATAAATTAATCCAAATATGGAAAGTAAAAGGAAAAATAATTATAAGAAAGAAAAAAATATAGATTTGCCTATAGAGTTCAGTAGTATATTTCTATTGAAATAAAAGAAGGAATTATTTCAGTGAAAATATTTTAAATTGCAAATTAAGCTAGTAATTTAAAAGTGTAATTTTACATTGTGGGAGAAGTGCAAAACAAAATTATGTAAAAATCTCCAATAATTGTTCAATTTCATTCACTAAAAGTAATTACGATAAATGACGTAATCGTTTGAATTTATATATAATATAACTTAGTAGTTCTAGAAAAAGGTAATTTATAATTATATAATTATTAAATATTAATAAATTATATATATATATATTTATTATATAATTATATTAATAATAATAATTATATTTATCTAATAGGTATGTAAAAATATGATTTTCTATTTAAATAAAAGGTAATAATGAAAGTCCAAAAATTAAGTGAAGCCATTTTTCAATATCTGAATCAGGATGCATATAATTAAGCTTTAATCCTAAATTTTGAATGTGTTTCCATCAGGCCTTAGTGAAATGAAATCTGCATCTTACGGTATTAATTAATGGCGATTTTAAATACATGGAATATGAATAATTTGTTATTTTACATTTTGGAGTTTTTAATTTTGTTGGTTATTTTTCACAACTCGGATATCCTTAAAATAAGTATTTAGTATAAAATAAACACATTACCAGTGACCAAACATTTTATAAATTTTAAAGTTGAGATTGATAATTGTTATGGTTGCCGATTTTTACTGCGCAGGTTATTGGGTGAACATAATACTGCAAATTGAGTTTTGTGACATTTATAGAAACCAAAAAATACTAGATGAGCAATAGTTAACTGTTAAAATGTTATTCTTACAAATATTAACTCCTTCTCACTGCGCGGTATGTGTAATTGAACTATTATGTTTTGTATTACCCCGATCATTGTCCATCCGTTCGACAAAAAGCGTTTACTGTTGTCCAGTAAAATCGTTTCTAAATTTTTTTTTTTTTTCAAAAACATGAGTGCACGCGTGGGGAACTTTGGAAAACGCGATCGCGACACATAACGCGCTGAAAACAAAAAACGCGTTAAGCCGTGGTGTAAGGATACAGAGGGATCACATCATGTCAGCGATTCACGGCGGTGTGTAACGGCTGCGGTGGCGACGGCGTTGACGTGAAATGCAATTCCGTCCGGACGCACGTCAATACGTCGTCGTCGACGCGAAGTACACCGACCTGCCGCCGACTGCTGCGATTATAATATGACGTAGTCGGTGCAAAATCGCAGTCGCAAACATAATAATAGCATCGGCTGTTCGAATGTATTGACATCGTGTATGCGCTCGACAATCGTTTAGGACCGTGTGGCGTATACTACCTAATATTATTGTAATAGTGTTTTGTGTACGCGCGAGGTATAGGTATTGCCGTCATGTATCAATAATTTTCGTCGCCGCAATAATTAATGCCAGCTCATCGGCACAATATTATCAATATTGTATTTCATCAAGCGTTCACCGCTGACATTTATATTTTATTATTATTATTATTATTATTATTATTATTATTGTTTGTACACGTCGTTAAAATAAATACACCCAGATGTAACGACGTCCCATACTCCATAGTATTATATTATATAACCACTATTGTTGCTGGTATACAGTATAAACGCGTGTAAAAATAAATGCAAAATGATTCACTATTCACAGAATCTCCCATACTCTGTCACTTGAACAAAGACGTTATACAGGTTAACATTAACCTGTGGAAAAACACATTTTTAAGTTGCACAATAAATAATTATGTTATATTCTCTTGAAATAATAATGTGTGTGTGTGTGTAAAAAGAAGTTTCGTATTATAGACGTCTACATGTTTGCAATTTCATTCTATTTTCAAATACTTAGATCGGTCTATACTTTGGTTAGAGCATTTCAAGGATGGTTTCGTAAATAAATAACGGGGATATTAATTTTTAGGGGTGACGGTAATACCGGTATACCGATTTGAAGTCGATATACCGGTATACCGAAAATATCGAAAATACCGAAAATACCGAAATACCGAAAATATCGAAATACCGTAAATACCGGTATACCGAAAATACCGGTATACCGAAAATACCGTAAATACCGGAATACTGAAAATACCGTACCAAAATACCGGTTTAACGATATTTTCGGTATACCGACTCATACCGATATACAACATACCAAAATACCGATAAAAAAAAAAAAATACCGTCACCCCTACTGTAATTCTTGTCCAATACAATTGAGATACAGTGCATAGAAAATGGACATGATTTAAATTTTCACGCAACATGGTACGAATATGGTACGAACCATGGTACGGACTTTGAACATTGGGACATTTGGATTTAATCGTTTAGTTATAGACAAATTCGGTCGTTTAGTAAAAATAGTATTATATCGTATTGTTTTGATAATAACATAACAATATTATTATGTGCTCATAAAACATTAAAATTAGTGAAATTATAAATAAAACATTATTGTTAATGAATAGGAATGTTTTGGGAGTATTAAACACAAATTTACAAGTTGTAAACATCACTGATGTACATTTTTACTTGAGATGATATGGAAAATATAACCAAATTATAAAATGGAACTATGAAAATATCAACAATTAATAAATCACCTTATCACAATAAGGTATAATATATGAAAATGACAGGTATATATAATTTTGATAGGGATATATAATATAGTAAATAGTTTAAAGTAGGTACTTACGTGATACGATAAAATAACTAGTGTTTTATTTTTTAACGTCCAAATATCCCATTATCGAAACGATCACGTTTAAATGTATTAGATCACTCATAGTAATGACACTCTTTTATTATATTATCCATGTAACTCGATATCTCAATCAAAAACTATAAGATCGAATTTAAATTATTGTTTGATAAAATGCAAAGAAATTATTATTATTATTACCTATGACTAATTCCTTTAGTTCATAATATTTATCTACCTAGGTAAACATATATATATAGTACAAATTATAATAAGAAATTCAATTTATTTAGATATATATATATATACTTTTTAATTTGTAACTAATCTACTGAATCACCACCAACTTTGTTAGTTTGATATGCTTAAATACTTAATAAGATTATTATTTTAATTCATTATGTATAGTTGAAAAAAGTAGTTGATCTACAATGGTTTGTGGTTAGTAATATTGGAATGATTAAAAATGTCTATATTATTTTAATTTACTTAAATTATTAACCTCGATGATTTGTACTCCAAAACACTAACTAAACTTTACAACTTTTATGAATGTAGAGGTTTTTCTAAAGAAAATAATGCAAACCCTAAAATATTTAGTTTGAAATAATTGATATTCAGCTATTATGAATTAATAATTACGTTTAACTTTTAAGTGTATTACACTGAATTTATTTATAAAGTATAAACTTTGGAAAAAGAATAAATAAAAATTATATTCATAGTATTAATTGTATTCCTCCAATTATTAATATGTTTTATAACAAATCCAAAGCAAAAACAAACTTCGAAGAAAAATAATTCAAACCAAGAAACCGTTCAGTAATGATTTAAAATACCATTGAAATTGAAGGAATAAAAGAGAAATATAGTATTGATGCAATTGATCAAACAATCAGATATAATAATAATTGAACTAACGATCTCTTCAACTTTATGAGTGAAAAGTAAATATTGTACTGTAACTACATATTGTTATTTTACATAAAATAAATAATATATATTTGAAAACTCATTCTATTTGGGTAGTAATTAAATTCGTCTTAAATTCAGCTGCTGCATATTATATTCAAATAAATTTATTTTTGGGCATTTGAAACATTTAATTGGTAATAATACACCAGTGCTTCTTAAACTGTGGACCATGGCCCCCTAAAGAGCCATCAGCCTATTATAGGGGGGCCATGAAATATTAGTATGTATTTATTTTATATTACTAGCTATTTGTGAATGTATTAATGGAAAACAATTTTAAATATCATTTTCAACTACCTATCAAAATGTAATTGTCGATCGGTTATTTAATAGTAATAAAATTATTATTACATCGAAGAAGTTTATTTCACTTAAAACTATTGATAATAATAATAATAATCTAAATATACTATTTTAAATTAAGTTATACTGGTTTATATCAAACCAACAAACATAGTATTAGGTTGTCTTTCAGAAGAAACTCAAGAACCAACCTTGCGCATCGCTGTTTCTAGTATCAACCCGGTATTGGTTTTTATGCAAACATATGCAAATCCACCCTTTACATTAATTTAAAAATGTATGATTTAATATTTATGTCATTTTGTCTAGTTATAACGATTTCATATATTTAATATTTGCATATAATGTAACGTATATTTAAAGTTTAAAATAATTACAAAATTTTTAAGATGTATTAATAAAAGTATATGTATTTACTATTTATTGAATTTATGTTTTACAGTATGCTTACAGTAATATAATTTAAGTATACAGGATATAGATAAGAAAAAAAAACATTGTTATTAATTTATTGATTTTAATGGTAAAATAAAATCGACATCTTAGGTTTGAGGGAGGCTCTGACAATTTTACATTAAATAAAGGAGAGTATATGAGAAAAAGAGTTTAAAAAGCACTGTAATATACCATGATTAAATTTACTGTTTCTTATGTAACTCAAACATTATGTATATATTCTTAAAACAAAAAAAAAAAAAAACGGGGCAGGAAATGAATACAATTATTTTGACCTATGGGTTCAGAGTTGAACACGTGTACTTGACACATAACAATCACTGGACAAATTAACTCTTTAATAATACCCATAAAAAAATGTATAAAATACAATATAATAAGTACTCCATATACTAGCGTGACTATATGTTATTTTCACAAGACCATTTTCATTTATTTTTTAGAATATTTTTATTGTAATTTTTATTATTTTTATTTTTTGTTTTTTCAACTCTTTTTTGTACACACCGAGTTTAACAACGCATAATCGATACCCGCACTGATATTGTGTTTAATTGCCTTGTACACACGTCACTACCATTCGGACGGTTGTTGTTTATAATGATCGTGACTATATTCAACGCGTAAACGACATATCATAAAATATAAATTGGAAGTTAATTGTATTACACATACAATTCGAATTAGAAGATCGATATTATTTGTTCAGAATATTTCGTCCATTTTCTTAATTACCTATACGTATTGACTAACATTAACGCATTTCAACAGCAGCTACTGCGAGTAGGTACGCTGAACAGATTGAATAAGAAACCAATTGCAGATAAACAACATCATAAATAATCACTTCCTTACCCAATACTTAAATCGTTATATTAGTTGGCTCGTTCTAAAACTATTTCGTTGAAATTTATTAAAAAATATATATTTTTATAAATATATAAATAATAGTTTTTTGGAATTCGGAATAGTTTATAATTTATATAAATAATTTATTTTTGATTTAAGAAAATGATTGACAGATTTAATATTTTTCGAATTGATAATTATTATTCATAATATTATATGAATGATATCTAGAAAAAATATTTTTAAAATAACTCAACCACCGCATGTACATTACATAAAATATATATTATGAATATATTAACAATAATATAATTTACATTTTCTGCAAAAATTTTCATGGCACCATAGTTTCAACAACTTCGGTCCAAGTATAAACATTTCATCATTTGACTATTTTCGCCTGAAATCTTTGAAGTGCTTTCTAATTTAAATCGTATTTTCTTAATAAATAACACAAAACACTCAATACTCGCTTGTAGGATAACATTACGTACAAGTATTATTGTAATAAGTAATAACACAATGCCACTGAATGGCCGAATGCATTAATTAAACGATTAGAAAAGAATAACCATAATAGGTATACCTTTCGGTTTATTAATAATATACATTTGACAAAAGTCAATCATTTAATTTCGTAGTACTCAATGAGTGTATTTTCACTGACCTCATGGTACTCAATTTTCGCTTGTTCAATTTTTTATTTTAAAATTAATCCCATAATTTAATTCCATAAAATATTTCATGTTTCCTCTATCAGATTCGTCGACACACTTTAGACGATGTCTCGTTCTAATTGATAAATGAAAATATTATATAAATCCATGAATGCTTTATTCCTTTGTGTTTCACACAAAACACTGTATGAAGACACTTGTCTTAATCATACCATATTACCGTGACCAAAGTTGCGAAACTTTATTACAAAAGATTTCGAAATCATACATTTCTCTCAAGAATTTATCCCATTGCCTAAAACAAAATCTGTGAAGAGTACTTCTAAATCTAAATTATTTCCCAAAGTTCTGTCAATGAAGGGAAATGTTTACACATCAAACACACACGTGAAAATTGTTATTTACTACTGTATTGTTATTATATTATCATACAAAATATTTATTTCACGATTCTTAGGGAATATAACTGTTATAATATTGTTTTACAATAAACTGTTTACGCATACATCGTAAGTCTTGGTTTTCAAATAATTTTAGATTCTGAACGGAGTGATGGAATCTATTGGTTTTACAATGATTTGTGTTTTTTTATTTTTTATTTATTTTTTTTTTTTATTGCATATATCCGTAAGAGTCCATAAGAAAAATGCGACTATAAAAGAGATTGAGGTAGGTATTTTTAGGATTTAAGACGAAACCCCATGACAGACGGCTTCGCTGATAAACCGCAAAGGTACCTATTTGAGATAACAATATATATGATAATCGAGTGACAAAGTAATATAGTAGTAAATTGTTATATTGCTTTTCGGCCGCAAAATGTATTGTACGCGTGGTGGTCAACGAATTAAAGAACTGCGGCGCACCTCGAACGCGTCTCATCCTGCCGCGTGTAGCATATACCTACGACTCCGGCCGATTTGAACACGTCATTGGGCCAAACGGATTTACATAAACACTCTTTGCCATCACGGTATGTCAACCGTTATACGAATGCTGCCGCGGAAACCCACACTGGCAACATTGAAATTGATATATCCGTGGGTAATCCTAAAGGGATTGCATAATTTTTCAATAGACGTCGCGTAATCACGTCGGTCGCATTACCTCTACCGACACCGTCAATGTTTGCCGCCCCCGTAGCCGTTCCGAAAATAAAACACATGTGTTGGCCTTACACGAGCATACACGCATATACGCGCTATTGTTTTGCGTGGCTATTATAGGTAGTAATACACGAGGCCTGTTCGAAGAGTTTTTCCACCCCGTCCCTCACTGCCGCCGCTCTACAGTCTCGTACGACTTTTGTGCTGTATTTTCGCGCGATTTCTGTTCGATTAAAAATAATATCTGTGCGAGATCATTCATCAAATATACAGAATCCGTAGAAACATAATAATATTTCATAGTCGATTACAGTATGTCGATCAAACACCTATGTCAGTAGCGTGTAACACACATACGCCCAGGTTTTGATTATCATTCTATATATTATTGTTATTCGTGAACGTTTATGCTCCACTATTTTCTTAAAAC
This sequence comes from Chaitophorus viminalis, assembly GCA_025469195.1. Classification (NCBI taxonomy): domain Eukaryota; kingdom Metazoa; phylum Arthropoda; class Insecta; order Hemiptera; family Aphididae; genus Chaitophorus; species Chaitophorus viminalis. The sequence goes on from JAIPRK010000081.1 coordinate 299,927, forward strand.
AACACAAACATTATATTTTAAATAGTCTTGATAATCTTTCAATGATTTCATGAATAACTGGTTTATAATCGACGCACAGCTTAAACTCTGATGGCTACCGATTTGAAATTTTCAAAGTATGTTTAGATCATAGTCTAGGTGTGAAATAGAAAAGATTTCTAGAAAATCTCCTTTTGAGGATAGATGGTTGTTTGGGCTCTGGAATGAACGCATAGTTATTTCACTTACTAGTTGCCAAGTTCATGTTTTAATTTGATTTTATAATCATGGATATAAAGTACCCGGTAAATATTTCGAATCGCCATGACAACCAAAATAAAATTCACATAACTAATACTGTAAAAATTAGAAAGTTTTCCAAATTTACGCTATTTTTGAGAAATTACAAAAATTGTCTCTTCCCTGCACCAACTAGATTAAAGCTTTATACATATATAAATACATCAAAGCCATCCTCCAGGTCGAAATCGTATAAGAAAATTTTTTTTTTTTTAAATTCGGCCCTAAAAGAGATTAGAAGTAAGGATAAAAATGTAAAAAATTCCTTTAACTTAAACTGTTAAAGCTAAATATAAGTATGTAATAAAAATAAGTTAACTCGATTAAATGTTAGACTTAATTCAAATAGATTAAACGATACTTTATCATGCCAAATAACAACAATACTTATATTTGTTTTTACTCAATCCCGATAACAGCTGATAATTTAGCTAAAAAAATATCCCTAGTTGAAACCGTTGAGAATATAAATATGAAATTTAAGCAGTATTTTTGATGAATGATGTACATATTTATAACATATATTGATTAATTAATAATTTTAAATTGGTGTTATTTTCATCATGTAATCATAATACTGGTAAATTAAACCCCGAGTAATAAAATCTTGGGATATTCAAAATACATTATTTCATAAAATGTTCATACATATAAATTGTATTTATGAAAGTCACGTAAGTTGTAGTCCATTACATTAATTAGAGCAGCTTGTAAGAAACACATCATCAAACTTGTCGAATTCTTCCGGGCGTAAGATAACTTATAAAATATGAACTCATATTAGATTCCGTACGGAATATGTTTGTAACTAAAAATGTTTTTGGAATTGTAGGTATGAGAATGGTTAAATATCAAACTACGCCAAAGTAAACTAAACTATTTTATTTTACACTTCAAACATCGAATACAATATTAATATATGAGTACACCCTGGTGGTCTTGTTCAGACCCAGACCCCAGAAAATATTCAGTAAAAATAGTATACAGTGATGTGTGTATGTGTGTGTGTATGTGTGTGTGTATGTGTGTGTGTGTGTGCGCGCGCACGGGTATGTGTGTATATGTATGCGTATGTATTTCATGAAATTCACAAATTGCAAATACTCGTTAAGAAGACACTAAACGCCCTAGTTTTTTTTTTCTACCAAACGTGTACGCGGCATAGTAAATAATCATTATGCTATAAGTAGACCAGTAAGGTTCATAATAAATGTATAAAATTCGCTTTTGTACACGTCGCAAAATAATACATTAAGCCTGTTATCTTATTGGCTTAGAACTTTGATAAGTTATTTAATAGAAATGCTCATGTAGTATTACATAAAATATTGGAAATACCAAACGTGAACTTTTAATTTTATTATAATTCTTAAATGTAATAAAGTCCTAAGAAGTAAGAATATACGGATATTAATCAAGTTAAAACTTAAATTAAATTTAACGAACTGCGCGTTAAGACGTATTTTTCTTTAGTTCACACGATCATTAATGTGCATGTATAATTATTTTAGTCAAATACCTTATTCCGAATTATTATGGTTATTATTATTTGAAGCAGCTCAGTAAAGTGGGCCAGACAGGTAAACGAATACTAACAAGTATTTCCTTTCAAAAATTGAATATATTTCAGCGACTTCCTCGGAAGTTTCAAAGTCGGTATCATACGAATTAAACATTGTTAATACTACTTAGCGAGCAACCAAGAATCTAATCACCGTACACACATAGACCTATCTAGTGATTTTCCACGTTAATATTTTTCTTTTATATTTTTAATTGTTTAATTGGAATGACCAAAATAAGGTTTTCATAGAAATGAAACATATTATAAATAAGTACTCATATAAATTTTCCGAGAAAAAAAATGCATACTTTAGTTTGGCCATGATACTTAAGATATCACCAACGTACAATTATAAAACAATACGGTCTTTTACTATAGTATCACTCGATAAACCAGGCGCTCGGACGTTAACGTCATGGACACGGACTCCGTGTTGTTTTGTAATTGCCCAACGAGTCAAATAGGACAGACGAGTTGATCCATCACAATATTTTTTTATTTATTTTTTTTTTTATTCACTTCTTCTTGTTTATTTTTATTCATTTATTTATTTTTTTCGTTTTTCCCAGCGTTCAGCATTCACACCAGCCGGCTATTTAGCGGTTACCGGGACACGTTGATGTCGTCATCCGGCCAAACGAGGATCTCGGTGCTTCGGCTGCTGGGACCGACCAACCAGTCAGCGATAGCCGTGGGCGCTTTCTGGTTACTGGCCCTCGGCCTGAACGTGGTACTTTTTACCAGGGCCGGGTGCACGCTGTTCAACTACAGCGGTACAATCAGGTAAACACGCACGGAAAATTTATTGCAAACTATATCGACGCATAACTCAAATATCACGAGTTCACTGTGGTGGGTGGGGGGGGGTGATATGATTTCGTATTTTCGGTGCTCCAACGATTGACTAACGCAAAAAGAGCAATCTCGGGTTAGTGAAATCATTATACGTGTTGAACATAACCGATCTAATGAAGTTGGTTTTATAAATTACAGTAGTATTTTTGATGCCCGTTAACCTGTCATATTATTACTTTATGTGGGTGCGCTAATTGTTTTATATTTTGACGAGGAGTGTAAGTATTCTAATAAACTGTCTAAGGAAAACTTATAGTGCCCGTAAATATTTTGGAAATATTTTTCAATATAAACAAATTACACATATAGTTAGTAATTATCCAGTAGTCTATTAATATTGCTCATACGCAGTTAGTCATTATATGTAAAAAAAAAAGTTTAGCTCACGTACAAGTATCGAAGTATCAATAGGCTATAGTGCAAATTGACAATATGTATCGTATAAACTATAATTCATAATAAAGTATAATATTTTTATTATTTTATCTCTCTTTTTAAAATAAACATTTTTCGTAATCATCGCAAAAGTTTTTGTATGAAAAGTATTTAGAAGAAAACAAAATTTTTTTACCTATTTTGAAATCCCGCTTACGTCAGTTCGGAACATGAGAAATATTTTGGTAGATTATAATATATATAATATCATAATAATGTTATATTTAAATTGTTAATGAACATGTTTTTTTTCATAATGGTTTTATTATTTTAATCGATTTAAATTCATAAAAAAATTTTATTAGTATTATTTTATTGTTTTTGAAAATAATTTGTGAAACTAGCTAAAACAGTAAAATATAACGTCAAATAAAGTGACAGATAAATAATGTGTTTTGACATCACGATGAAACTGTTTTAGTTTTTCAAAAGTTAGAAAATTACGAAACGAATTATTTAATTAGTCATTCATCGACCGAATTCTTCGAGTGAAATAATAAACTTAGAGGAAAAATGTCGAATGACATGATTTATGTAAATTGAGAAACGAATATTATAATATTTTAAACTTTTGAACGCGGATAAAAATATAAACGTAAATAAAAATTATGCCAAAAGCATTTTTGCAAATCAGAAGGAAACATTGTAACGTTTGTTAAACATTACACGAAATGAGCGGTTGACAAATATTGATATAATTGATCAATTGATGGTAGTATCCAGTAGATCCAAAATAAAATATGCTAAGTTCAATTAGTTAGTTATAAAATTTAATGAATTTATAAATACTAATTTTATTGCAAGGAATTATAAATGATGATAAGGGTCACATGAAATGGGAAACATTGAATTATCAAGTTGTGTTACTAATGATAAATTAACATGTATTAAGAATATATGAAAAATCACACAACAAATTATTTGATAAAATGAATAGTTCATCAGGTTCATCTATTATATGGATCAAGTTTAGGTTTCAATACACATTTCACATAAAATGTATACCATTACAAGCGCAATCACATAAAATATTCATTAATACTTAATAAATATAATTTTTAATCATTTCATAATTTTTTAAATAAATTAGCCGATTTTAATCGGACTTTGCATACCGGTCTGAAAATTATTCACAGTCGAACAATTTTGATTTTAATAAACTTGAGAATTATTTCGAAAAATTCGTAAAATATAAATATATATTATAATTTATATCTGATAACTGTATACCTAACTAAAATCATTATAAATCTAACAAAATTATTCATGATTATAGTTTGTTTTGTAATGATTAATTTTGGGTTATCGTTTAAAATGGTAAAAATCCTGCATCGATAGTGTCCGAACTGAAATCACTTTTGTCGAAATACCTGATTAGTGATTATCTATGTTAGTGAAGGTGTCCATATTAAAAATAATCGTTATATTATTTACTTTAAAATGATTGCCAGTGCATGTATTTTTTAATAATATTAATATAGTTAAGAATATATCGTAGAATAATAATATAAAATTAACATGTTGAATAAAAATATATTTTGAAATAAAAACAAATCATTATTCAAAAATAAATAGTTTTGTTGAATTTCTAACTGTACGTTATAATATGAAGCGATGTATAATACAGTTTACTCACGGAAATTAGTCCGTCGATGTTATGACGTTACTGTGCATTGTGAACAATGCGCCTGTGAAAAATTAGAGAGACACGTGATGTAGATCCCTGGGTTTCAAAAATGTATTGTTCGATTTGAACCTTTTTAATGCCGGTTGCAATTTAGTCACTAAAAATTTGATAAATATTGATACCGATTTCGTGTGTTTACGATCACGTATAATTATTATTGTCAACTTGATGAGATCGTAATCTCCACGACAAATCTAACGTAAAGTCTAGAATGCTGTGTGGACAAAAGGCGAGCATCGACATGTACCATCCGGTTGTATTTTTTTTTTTTTTTTTGAATCGGAAACGCGATTCACGTGAACAATGTAGACCAACACCGAAGTCGAATACCACACGTCCCCGAACCACCGTAAAGATCGTCAGACGTGACCGGAAATCCGGATCATAAATTCGCTCGAACGGTCCGTTTAGCTCGACGGCTATACGTGAATTATTATTGGTAACGAAGCAAATATCTGCCGCACCGTCCTGGGGCTTTGGAACGTTTCCGATCAACGTAAGTTCCGTAAAACGTCGAATGATCGAGAACCATCAACGAGCCAGCACGTCAACGTTTTACGTCTTATATAATTAATTCCGTATACAACTTAACGAAGTTTATTTTATTTCATAGAGTTATTGGATTTTAAACTTTAAATATTTATTATTTAAAAATAAAAATAAATCCAAGTAATAAATATAATAGGTAATAATTTTTATTGAACAATGAGATGCATAAAATTACAATAATATATTATGTTATGATATAATTACAGTACATCACTATATCATATTCGATTTTAAAATTTTAACCATTTTTTATATTATGTGGTGTGCTTTAAAGTCATCCAAAATTCAATATTCCATGGTCTTACACAATATATTATAATATAAAATCGTATTTAAATTTAAAGTTTCCATTAAGTCTTTACATAAAATCTAGCTCTAACGGTAACTATATACCCATAAAAATATACTTTTCATTAAATTTAAATAACATCTCACACTAAAATGAAAATATTATGTCATTTATTCCAAAACTATATACTTATTGCTAACCAAGACATTATTTAATACTATGACATATTAAATGCATCCCTAATTATTATATTTTATATATTTTAATATCGATGGCAAAAATATATTAGAAACATTTGATTTTGACGGAGTAACACAAATATTTTTTTCTCCTCTTTTGTAGGTACTTATATTATAGTATTATTAAAATATTATATTCGAGAATCACACAATGCACATATCTACATCCTTGCTTTTGAACATTTAAAACTTTAAAACGATTTAAACATTGAATACAGAATCAACAATATTATACATATAATTCGTACTTCGTAGTACCATTAATGTTTTGATAAAATAATAGTATGCTCCGGCAGTCATGCCTAATTTAAAATTCAAAACTATCTGATATCAAAATATAATGGCGAGATTTGTAGTACTATAGTCTATGTACTAAAAATAATTTAATACCTAATAATTATTACATACAAGGTGTGTTTCAATATTTGTATTCACTTTTTACGACTTATAGTACATTTATTTTGAACTGTTGTATTGTCAAAAAAAAAGAACGGATGGGCCTCGCTTTGCTGTACAGTTGGGGGTGGAGTACACCTCGTTTTTAGGATAGGTCATTATTATAATGGATTTGTTAAATTTGAATGCAATGATAGATATCATTGTATACGAATAACGATTCTGAACGGAGTTAGTATGTTTGTCTAAAAAGTGTATATAATAATATAGTATTTTATATTTAAATTGAATTATAATGCAATTTTGTAAAAATTTAAATTTCAAACAGTCATAAAAATTTTTCCTTTTGATCCGGTAGAAATTTTTTATAAATTTTTGAAGATTAGCTTATGGACTTTTTAGTTACAATTAGTTTAACTTAATATAATATCTTATATTAAATTTTCAAAAGTTTTCGGGCAGCTAAAAAAATTTTATAGATGTTTAAAAAAAAAATTTTTCAAAAATCGAAAATTTAAATTATCTATAAATAAGTCAAAATATGTGAAAATAATTTAAAAACTTAACCATATATAGAAAATACCAATATAAAGATTTGGTGAAAATTTCAAGTTGTTGCAATTTTTCGTTTTTGAGTTAGAGCATTTTAAAAAAATGTTTTTTGTAAAAACGTAAATTTGCGTAAAATTTCCTGTTTTTTCGTAATTTTTTTATCGTTTTTTTCGATTTTTTCAAAAAGTATTAAAAAAATTGGATTTTTGAATTGCCCAAGTACCATCTACATTCACTTTCTTTTTAGAAAATTTGCTGTTTAAGAAGCAATTTTACTGCCCCAAAACGTGATGACAAACACACAAAAAAAAATAAATACACACATCATTGTAAAACCAATAGATTCCATCACTCCGTTCAGAATCTAATATATTTATTATTATTTCAAGTATCAAATCTTTAGGTACTAATGGCCTAGGTGTCGATGTATTTTAGATCAATAAAAAAAATCTTTAGGATTATAATTAGGTACCTGTTTATATTGTATAGTGTTATAATACAACAAAAACAACAAAAAATGTACAGTTCATGTAAATGATGATTAAGTGATTCAACCCTGTGGTTGAAATCATCCGCATTTATTTTTATTATTAATTGTTGATAAATATTGTCAAATATCTGAATATAAATTAACTAGAAATCATTAGAAACACTTATTTTTTTTATTTATTCTATTTTATCTCTTAAATTAGATTTTATGAGGCATTTTGTGAATGTTGTCATGGATTAAAAGTGGTTTTGAAGATCTTCGACGGGAGAGTTTAAAAAATTGGTATTTTTTTCTGATGGTCGTCTACATTTTATATTCAGTGAAAATGAGTCAAATAGTGATGTGAACTTCGTAGATTAAACGGATTGATTAACTCTCTTCAGGTCAAAGGAACACTGTAAATTTTTAATGCGATAAATATAACTTAGAACTTTCTAAGGATAGCGAATGTAAAAGTCTAATTGTCAATATTTAATTTGAATCATTATTATAAAATAATTGAACATTTACTAGAATTTCAAATATCTACGATTCATTTATTATTATTTTTCATAAATTAAGTTAATTTAGGCAATTTAGGTTATAACGGATTCAGACATCACAATCACTTATGTTATATTATTGTTCGTAATTAAAACACTCATTAGTAATTAGTCATTAATACGATAATAGTTTATCTAACTTATCCATATTACAATTGGTTTATTTAAATTTAAAATTATGGAAAGGAACTTACAATTATACCAGTTTTAAAACTGGTATAATGCTACGCATAACTACATAACCCAAAAATGACATGCAAAAATTTAAATCAAATTTGTATGGGACAGTTATTGCACCTTGGGTAGTTAAATCAAAATATACTAACCTAACCTAACTTATTATTTTTTTTTTAACTCTTAATACTGATCAACTTCCCCCAGTACTTTCCACCAGAATTACGTCGGGGGAAGAAGGTGCCGCTGTCATTTATTTGCAAACAATAAGGAATATTTGAGGTACCGTTTACACAAAAACGTACTTTGCCTCAACAATTTACAAAACTACTAATAATAATGAAATGATTGACGTCCTATCGATCTTGAATAGCCAGCCGGTCTGGTGTTCCCATCACCTCCTCCTTCTTCTCGATTCAGCTTGTCCATCCACCAATCGTCACGCCCTTTGGTATACCTTGATCGTCGTCCCTCATATCTAACCAAGTCTACATGTCTTTTTTGCTTGAAATCATTTCACTTACAAAGTTGGCCATCAAACATTTTTTTCCAAATTAAATACAATATTTAAATTTATTTTCACAATCTCGACGAACAATCAGTTAAATTTCGTTTTAATTAAAACTTATGAGTAGGTACATAGTTAGACTTATCCATTATTAATAACCATCGTTTGTTTGATATTTGAATTATTTTTGATTGTAATAATACAATACATTATTAATAAACCACGAAACTTCCTTTTCAATATCTATTCATGTTAAGTTTTTTAGAAGTGTATATACTTAATATTATAATTCTTGAGAACTTTCAATAAGTTTTGAAGTATGGTGTCATAAGATAAATCTTATTCGGCTACTTTTAATTGTTTCACTAAAAATCTTAGTTTAATGTTTTACATAATGTATTATAGTTTATGCCATTTATGGGCTTATGGATTATGCACTTCAATTTAGTTTTATTTCATATATCATTAAATTAAATATTTTAACTAATTTATAATGTCAAACACAAGAAATTTTATTTTTAATATTTATAGTGATTAATTCTATCGAAAAGTTTTCTGTATAATTGTCATTAATACTTAGTATTTTTGGATAGCATTCTTACAAAATTACTATTCACTTAGTATAAAGTAATAGGTAAATACTGGGATTAAAAAAAAATTATTGAAAACAAATATAACTCATATACTCAGAGTGGTACCCTATCACGTTTTTAAATTTTTGTTGTAATAACTTATAATCCTTTATATTGTACAATAATAATTAATGTTTACTTTATTCTTTAATACATTTTATCTAAATGTTTCAATTTAAAAAATTACCGTTTGAAAATGATGCCACTGAGGAAAAAAAACCGACGAATGCCATCTCTTACACAAATAAAGTTGCATGTACTTTATAAAACTATATACTGTTATTCTATCCTTCAGTTAGAATAGTTTATAATATATGATAAAAAGGAAATAGTCATGTGATAATAATTGACTATTATCAAGAATAAGAACCTAACAAAGGTCACAAATTCCTGCTATCCATGTTGAATTTTATAAATAAACGCATTTGACCGTGATTTGAGGATTCTATTATTTCTATTCATATACCATTACCCACTTGAACAGAGAAAAAATCCACTTCCAGAAATGAAACAACTTCTGTGCTAAGCTGTTAGAATTTTAAAAAAAAGTATGGCACTATTGGTATTTAAACTAAAAATCAAAACATATTAAATACTCCCATGGTAACAAAGTTTATTATAAATTATTTCTGAGTTAAAGCATTTAGACTATATTTTTTAACATATATTTCACTATTTTTACCATTACTGTAGTCTGTCTCATTATTTACCTCGATTGTTGATCTTATATTTCTAATACATGCATTTGTAAATAAATAATAGGTAATAAAGCATTTTTTTTAAAAATAAGCTTGCACTTAAACATTTTTTATTTGAATAGAAAATATTTCTTACAGTTTTTATTCAAACACAATTAATATTTTAATGGAGTATACTTATTCAAACACACTTTCGTTTAGTATACAAAAGTTATTAACTGAAAACCAAAAGATTTAAATAAAATACATGATTACTGTAATTGATATGGATTTTTTACTCATGAGAAACGTCTGAAAACGTACAAGACAAAGAATTTATAAAATTTAGTATATTTACAACTAAAACATAACTAATAAGTTATAATGGAATAAATAAGAAGATTTATTAGACATCATTGGTAAAAATATTGTGTGATGTATAAATAATTATAATTATAAAAAAGATAATATAGCTCACAAAGATTCTAAGTACCTAACCTTAGTAAATTCAATACCGGTTTTCACATCACAAAGAAAGGAAAAAAAAGGTTAAAAAACGAATAGTCTAATTGAATTGTTCCACTTGTAGTATAAAATAATACTTTTATAGATCTATAGCTACACATCCAGAGAGTGTCTAACAGCCTACGTGTTCAATAAATTGTTTTAGCCTCAAACATTTCATGTCACTAACAGACGAGAGGCGCAAATAGCAAATTTGTATATATAATAATATAGGTAATATATGATTATAGGTACGGAAGTAGAACATGACAAATGAATATCTTTGATTTGTGTGTCTGACAAAATTATGAAGAGCTATAACTATACATATACGATTGTTGCGTGTGCTGTCAATATGCGATAAAACAGGTTGGACTCAAACCCACCTTTGGGACTTAATACAATAATTGTATCCATAGACTTAACCATTTTACAATGAATAATGTCACGATAAATAACACTTTAATAATGTATTCAAATAGTATATTATTATTTTTAAATGTATTTGTATTATGCAGCTATCCGGAATACCATCGGTTAGATTATTGTAATGCAACTAATTAAATACTATGTAATAATTCATCATCTCTCACAACTCAAAGCGTGAGCGTATATTCTTTTTTTTATAATTTAAAATATGAAATGTTTGAATATTTCATGATATTCTCAGAATTTACTGAACTGTTATAAAATTAGAACTTACATTTTTCAATCGTAAAAAAGAACTTTGTTTTAAATATAAAACATTTGTGTTGATGACAGGGATTGATTAATCCAACGTCATATCACGCATATCCCTTTGACTTGATTGTTACTCATTCTTAAAAATATCGCATTGTGAAATAATAATATATCTCAATGTATTAAACAAATCTTTTATAAAATTGTTTAAGTTAGAAAACTCTTAAAACGTTACGAACGATTCAACACTATAAATACTTATTAAATAACTTTTTCGATACCATTGGAGTCAAATAGAACTTTAAAAAAATCCGTCGGTTAAAATGCTGATGTCGAGTGCTAGTTCCAAAATTTTAAATCATATTGTTTGTTTATATCTCGAAAGACGATAAACTATCACAATTAAACAATGGATGAGCAAAAGTTGGCATAATAGTTTAACATCGGTAAAATTTTTATATCTCCTATGACCTAAACTATGATTGTAAATATTTGGGTTGGTTAAGTATTCTGAACTATTAAAACAAAGACAAAGTTAAATGCTGTATAGAAAGTGGAACAAGTGAAATATTTTGAAATCGTAAAACCCGAATTTCACAATTTTATCAAAAGATTTATGAATATTTTTGTGACAAAAATGTAACATTTTTTCCGATTTTTTATCACCGAGAAAATAAAAACTCCATTGAGGTTACAAATTTTAAATTTAAAACAGTTATTTTTGGTGCTATAACGCAATAATAAAAAATTATCAGAAAGTTTTGTCGCAAAATATGAAGAAAGTATACCGCTATACCTATAGCCATTTCTCACTTTGTTAACGTTCTAAAATATATTTCAAAAGTACAACAATAACAATGCGTTGCAGTTGTTAACATCAAAATAGTCGTTGTTTAACATCCGATCGTTATTCGGCTAAAAAAAAAAAAAAAAACCATTTTGTTTGTGAAAACTACCTACTATATACACACTGCATTGAATGGGAGATGAGTAATAAGTATTAAACATTTGGCGGACATGATAACGAAATAAACTGTAAGTCTGTCCATAATCCGTTTTATATATATCATTATGCATGTTTGAAAACTAGTAGCATAGACTGCAACTACCACACACATTTAGCTCAATACAGAGCCAGATATGCAATAATAAACCATAATAACAAAAAGGAAATAGGTATTCAAACACATTACGTATTCATACACATAATGTTATCTTTCGTTTTGATTGTAATAGCTGACGGTCTTAGTGTTATGGATATAGATTTTTTTTTTTTTTTATTCAAGGCAAAACATTTAAGAAGTGATATTAAATGCATTTACGATTCATCCTCGCGTGAAAAGGGTCTCAGCTCTTGTGCACTAGACCGGACTAGGTATCTCCTAGTCGTCGATGCGTCTCATGATCGTTTTTTTTATCTTCATTTTTTCTTTTTTTGGTTCTCGCTTGATGTCTTTCTTAACGCTACGCCAACGTCTCTATCCATTTATATACGCTGACTGTCATTTTCGCACCTTTAAATCATCAGTTGAATGAGACGCGATATTTTCATTTATTCACATTTTGAGATCTAGTCGTATAACGAAGTATCTATTCGATATTTTTGTCATTTTTTTTTTTTTATTATATATTCATATCTCAAATATACATCTGTTTACGTGTGTTAAGAACTGAAATATATTTATGATAAATGGTCGTTGTACTATATGCAGAACAATTCAAATTAGTGTTCAATAAAACATATTTAGATGGTTATTAAAGATTTTTCATTGGTTTTCTTCAAGCTCAGTACACTCGGTCGTTGATATTTAACTTTATATTTAAAGTATTCCTAAAATAGTCATCTTAAATTATTGTTAATACAGATTTACATTTATATTTACATTTACACTATGAAAAATAGATAAAAATTTAGTACCATATCAAAAAAAGACAACAGTAATATTTATAATAATAATAATTATTATTATTATTATAGCAGGAAGTTATGCAGGTGTCCACACTTGAATCGGTGTATAGTAGGTAGGTCACTTATTCTGTAGAATTTCGTACTACTAGCAGAATTTATGTGGTTGAAAGTTTACGTTGGATTTTCTTATGTACTCAGTCATTGCGAGTAGCTGGAAGTCTTTATGAGTGCATCATTATGAATAATATATAAATATATATATATATATATATATTTTTTTTTTCAAATACAAACATTATAGAAACATTTGTATTAAATGAATTTATATCAATTAGAATAAATGACCAGAAATTATATTTATTGATAAGTATATTTGTTTATAATAACTGATTGGTTGTTTTACTTTTTGGCTATTATAAGATTACATTGTTGCTGTAGGATACTTACAGACATTCATTTTTTCTCCACACTGTTGTTCAGTACAAGTAATTAATTTGTATTATTTTTATTAAGCACCTTAATGTTAAAAGTTCCTGAAAAGAAGAACGGTAGAAATATGTTTTCATCTTAAATTTTGAATTTTGCAGCTGAAAAATTAAAAATACATCAAAAAAATATCTGCATGAATAGTATTATAATATTATGATTCGAGGAAGGCATGATATCGTACTACAACTGATTGATGCTCGTAAAATCAAATATTCTAAACAATTTTAAACTTTTAGTGAAATTAAAAACTTAAAAAAGTAAATCTGAATGAAAAAATAAACAAATTTTATGGATATAGTACAAATAACTCGTAGAAAAATTTAGTATTTTATAATTAAAAATAATCAATGTCCAATCATCAAATAATCAAATATCAATAATCCCTTTTTAAATTCTTACTACTAAATACAACAATATTTTTTAAATACGTAAAATACGAAGCAACGAAATCACATGTAATCTATCTATATGAGGTATCGTTGAAGTCGATTTTCTCAAATAAAACCAACAATGATTTTCAAGGCAATTGAATGTATCCCGGTCGCGTTCAAATGGTTTCTTTTTCCAATTTTGCGCAAATCACTTTACTTATTCGAAGAAAAGCTCAATATGCGGCATACAATCTTTTCAAACGAAATAAGCGTTCAAATACAAAATGATACACGATGACTTCTTCTTGGGCTTCTGCAGGTACCATTGTAGTAACTCGTTATATGTTTGAAGGGTAGGAGGGGGTTTGATAAAGCAGTGTGTATATATAAGTTTAGTGGTATACGTCACTCGATAGTAGTGGGTATATACCATTCAAACGAGAAATAATAAAAACAAATAGAAAAACTTTTAATGGCTACTTCCTAAACTATCAAAAAAGTATGTGGTGGTTATAAGTAAAACATTACTAACATAACCGTATTACAAAATGTAACGTACAAACTCTTGGATACGATGTACGACTTACACCGGAAGTGTCTAACCGGAGGAAAAATGCATTCCAATCGTACGTATACGTTATCGGGACATAGAAACGTAAACTTCGGACGTGGTTATTGGATTATTTCACAAAAAAACAAAAAACAAAAACTATTCGTCGTGAACTGCACTTACATAGTATTTCGATAACCTAAAACGATCAGTCGAAATTATTATACACGTTCATGGGGGCATATAGTTTTGAGTTCGATCTATCTACATAATACCATATCTTGGCGCTTATCCAAAGTTTAATTGGAGATAGGGCTGATGTAAATAACCACTAAGCATAAATTATCATAAATTATTGTCGTTTATTACCGAAGCCGTTATAATATAAATAATAATATTGTGTTCAGTGTCGCAGTATTCACAAAAGTATTCGGTGGTAATAAAGTATAAATACGGTAGTTTATCAACAACACTTGCCATTTTATGTCGTAGGAGATACCTTCAGCCGCTCGACCACCACACTAACGGTGAAGACTCCTGTAATAAGTATAACGTAAGACACCGCTGCAAACACGTCCTAGGATTAGCTCGAGACGACTAGTAATTTTTTGTTTCCGACCAATTTGGTAACCAATTAGCCGATCAAACAAATGCGGGACACAAATACTTCCAGTCGAATTTCATATTATTGCAATTACGCTATCCCATGGTTGTGTATTGCATACTTTATATGTGATTATTACCATATAGCAGTATTAAGTTATTATAATCGTTCGTTTCCGTAACGTATAGTAATTTTTGTATAATATCGACACAGAATTCGTTATGACTTAGATATCACGTGAATAAAATTGAACTTTTTCTCAATACTATTTGGGTCCGATACATTTCTGAATAAACCGATCAAACGACTTAAACTAACCTGGAACTGTGGCCAACGTAGCCTATAATTGTATTGTAATTGTATAAAGGTGACCCCTAATCCATCCAAATTTTTTTTTATCATAATCAACTAACTTACTAATCATTGTATAAACGATGCGATGTACTTAGATTTTAAATGTTCAACAAACGTATTTACATTGATAAAGAAGAAATAATCGTGAAATACTTTTCTGTCTTGTACAAAATATTATTACGCATAGTCCGCACAGGTAATTTAATACTTTCTGAAATTAGAGTAGAATAAGTTTAACTTTGATTACGTAATATACTGTGTTTGTAATATTGACCTCTTCGTTGCTAATGTATAGTATTAATTAGACGTGTACATAGGAAGAGTTTTACACAATTTTTTTGAGTTAAACACCTAAATTAATAATTTTGTTATCAACTGTTATTATTTGATAATGAATATTATTTTTATGTAAACATAGTATAAAAAGGTACAACATGTTTGAATGCAAAATTGTAATTTCTAGCCTTTCTTTGAAATATGATTATTGCGAATGACATACTACTTCATTATAAATATTTGAAAAACCAAAGTTATATGAAGTAATCATTTTTAATAACAGAAGAGTGGTAATACTCTTAAGATCTAAAACCATTAGTTTTTATAATGCTGAAAAAACTGTTTATATTTATTATAATTTTTCTTCATTTTTTTAATGTGATTATAATAAGCTAAATTTATATATTGTAATCTAATGACTTTTAAGTAGTCACTTCAAAGTTGAAAATATTTTTGGTATAGTTAAAAATGTTTCAAATATATAATATATGCGTGTACTGAATAATTTGTTGGTTTTTGCATTTTGCCGAGGTAATTTAGTGTTTTTATTAAGGTTATAAAAATGTATTCCGTGTAATTTAAAATCATTTGTATTAATTTTCTTAATCTAGATTTGAACAATACAGTTATAATATTATATGATAAAAACTGTGTAATTATATTATATCGTGTTGCATGATAAGTCTACATGCATGTATTACAACATTAAGCGTTTACCAAATTTAATACATTTTAAATCTAGAACTTACTAAAGAATTTTGAATCCCTACGCATATTATTGATACATTTTGAAGCCCGAAAATACTTTACTTGGACTAATATGGAAAACTCTAATTTCCGTTTTACAAAAAGCAATAAATTATAATTTCAATTTAAACGTTTGAACTGTGTATAGCATGTTTGAGTTGCATATGTAACGTACACACGTATACATTCTCACGGTTATTATAATATTCTCCGTGTAAACATCATGTTGAATAACCAGGCATAGGTAATAATAATGATTATTTTTTTCATTTTTTTATTTTATGAAATAATCCCTTTCGACGGTTGTACCAGGTAACACTTGATTGATTGTAACGTCATAAAAATACCTATCTTCGATGCTTGAATCAATTTTCCATTTTCGTCCATTGAGCTTTATTGAAAATTACCGACATTTAATATATTATAGCATATATTATTTAGTTTTTATTTACAATAAAATGCATCAATTATCCGTTATATGTGTAATATATATATATATATATACGGTCGAATCGAATCAATTATACTATGAAGCTAATTCGAAAAATGTTTCAAATCAATTTCAGAACAGGTATTTTTGCGTGATTGCTATTAAAAAGTAATTTTTACTTTCACAAATCAACCTTAGGTACTTAGTACTTGACATACAAAATTGAAGACATAAACGGTTTGTGCTTTTTTTCATGTCGAACAAATATTTTTGAAATTATTTATTATTTATGTAATATTATTATTCTTATAAAACCATAACTGCGTACTCGGAAATATTGAGTTTTATTTTTGTAATATCCTCGGTTATATTGATAGTTATTATATTCGTATGTATTTTCGTGTTTATCACAAACATACCCGGTGTATTCGACGTAATGTAATACATTTATGTAAACTGTGCCAGGTATACTCGACTACGAGTATTACAATGTACTATTATGCACTTGTATATGATGAAATACGGTATTTTAATGAAAAACTATTAAATATAGCGGATAGTTTGATATTTTCATGCGAAATCTGTAAAAAAAAATTTAAAAACACGTTTCTCAACAATAACAAAACAATAAGTACATATCATTAATGACGTTTTATAAGCAATACATAGATAATATCTAAAGTAAAAATTATCAATTTATATGAGTTAAAAATAGTGTTTATGTTTTCGTATAAAGTTTAAAGTCGTCGCAAATGTTTTGATCAAATCACGTATGAATATATTATTATTATGTAGAATAAGTAACATAAATTAACATTAGCTGTTATTAATAACTTGTAACATAGATAGGTGTAAGTACTGGGTGCATGATATTTTTTCCTGTGTATCTATGTATACTCATCTAGGTTTTTATGCAGCTTAGTAAAAAACCAACACCCGCACATGGTAAAATCAATAATGTTCACATTATATATAAAATAATACTATATAAACTATTACCTATCTGGTATTTAACTAAGTTCAGTGAGTTTTATTTTCCCATAACTTTTAACGTTTCAAGTTAATAATGCTAAAAGTAACTCTTAAGTTAGAAATTAAATTACATTTTTTCCATCAACTTGATGAGCGAAAAACATTATACACATTCAATATGAATAGTTATATTTTGAGTTACTTACTTTATTGTTGTACCCGAATTTTTTTCGTGATAATATTCATTAAAATGACAACGTTTTTACTTACAAGTTGTGTTCATTACTAACAGATTTAGTTTCGAATTATTATAATAGGACAGTAAAAAAAAAAAAAAAAAAATAAAACATTACGTATATAATATATTTTCTTTTGCCTTTTTGAAATAATATTTCTTCAATCACTAGTTATTATTTAACTTATAACACTCATAGAAGCATTATCGCTATTTAAAGTTACAAAGTTATTTCTAAAATTTTGACTCATTTACTATGTAAAGATAAAGTAGGTATGTTATAAGATATTACGCTAGTAAAAAGTGAAAATACTAAATAGATAAACTTGCTTTAAAATTTTCATAATATGATAAAGTTGACTGTTAGTTTTATTGATTCTGGATGATATATGATTAATCGATTGCGTCTTCAGGGTAAACTCGAAAACTACTCAAGCTTATTCAATAAGAGTTATATCAATAGATTTATTATTTATGGTTATGTAGCCGTGGAGTTTACCTAATAATACATAAATTATATATATGTTATATGTACATTATTTAAATAAATATGTCTCAAATATTATGCATTATTTATTGGACAACCTCATTGTATGTTTTCTCGGTTTTTGAGCAGAATAGGCCCGAATACTTCAACCATGTGTCCAAATTATAAATTAATTTTAAGTGTTTATTTTATATAACCGATGAAACTAGTTCTCACATCTTGCTATTCACAACCATTTTTCTTTGAGCTTAAAATTCTAGTGTGTTCCACATTCTAATATCTTTAGATCTTCTAAAAAAAAAAAATTTACGTAAGTGATATATAGAAATAAGGGTGTATAATGTGTATATGTTAAAAAATTTATAAAAATATAAAATATATGCAACTTTTAATTTATTGCAAAATATTGAAGAAAAGGGAAAATAATTTGGTCACGCATGTTATAAGCAAATATAATTATATTGCATTTCATATTCATAATATTAAGATGTACGATTAAAACACTCTAGATATATTAGTTGAATATTTTTTACACCTTGCAGAACCTATTGCAATTTTGATACAATTTTGGGAAAAATAATACTATTTTTCAAACAAGATATTAAATCTCTTTTCCATAAATTGTTTATTTATAGAAGTATGAAACGTAACTAATTCATGTGGTTTCCGATTTATTTAAAATGGAAAACGAGAATATGTTAAAAATTATAAATGTGAGACCTGAATATTAACCACACCTACTCTATATAATGTATTAGTAAAACAAAATGCATCAAGGATATTCGTAGTATTATTTGTATTTCAATTTAGAAGTAATTTGTATTGAAATAAATTCATAAGCCTTGTACTTCTTTAATTGAAATATCTGATTATTATTTTTCAGTTCATTTATTTAAATTGTTGGTAGTGAAATAGTTACGGATTCGTATACGTAGTTTTACTGAAAACTTGTTTGGTCTCTTTTTCTAATTCGTATAGAATTGTAATAATTTTATGGTTATTTTACAGGAGAAAAATATAGTAACCCCATTATATGAAAGTATAATAAATAACTAATAACAAATATATACCAGTTCATACTATTTTTGGATCACAATCACAAAATAACAATATAAAATGCAATTTTTAACCTTCTAACGTTTAAATAATTATGTTAATTATTATTACACATTGATTTGAAGTTAACATTACTATACTTTGTTTGTAAAATGAAATAACGGTAGCAACTATATTATTGAATATAAGGTGACAATATGGATTATTTATATCAGGGTTCCGTTATCAGCTCAATATAATAATACAACAAATGATAGTCTATACTTACATAAGTAATAATTATCTAATATT
Organism: Chaitophorus viminalis; assembly: GCA_025469195.1. Classification (NCBI taxonomy): domain Eukaryota; kingdom Metazoa; phylum Arthropoda; class Insecta; order Hemiptera; family Aphididae; genus Chaitophorus; species Chaitophorus viminalis. Next base: position 319,751 of record JAIPRK010000081.1, read on the forward strand.
TCAATAAAAATTACATTATATTATATTAGTATTATATTATAAATGCAATAGATACAACTTAGAATAGACATAAAATACTAAAAAAAAAAAAGAGTTTCTTTGCTTAAAATGTTTTAATAGTATTCAAAATGTAAGTTTTAAATTCTTTTAATAATTGGATTCTTTTAAAAATAAAATATTAAACTGACATTTAAAGTACCCAAGTTTCTATACATTTACGTAGGTAGTGATTTTATTTTTGATTACAAACTTATTATTTTGTGATTATAATGGAATTTACACATAAGTTTTGTTTTGAATACCCTATAAACGACTGGGTGGTTAGGTTTTAAGTACATATTCTGAAAATACTACAAATTTGGTAACCAATCCTGTTTATATTAGTTATAATGACCATGATGATGATATAGAAGATGATATGTTCCCAAACATGGTGATGACATTCATCCGATTAATTTACGAGTAAGCTTGATAAAGAAGGACTATGTTCATATAATCTCACTACTCTATAATCGCTATTCAGTTAAGTTTATTATACTTATCTACTTATATAATTTAACTACTCGTATACTTTACTGTCAAAAGTTCTATCAAATGAAGTTTATTTACGATTTTTCATATTAAATATATTTAAAATACTAAGGTATTCATAAATATCAAAATTTTTCTTATTTATCAATACTGAAATATACTGCAAAGTTTTAATAGTAGTTCATAGTTAACCGATTAAATGCAGGAGGGTCATTGAAATAAATTTTAGAGAACAAGGTATTCAATTGTTTTAAATTTTTGTTGGCGTTCAACTATTCAAATTCTATTGTTTTAATTATAAAAGTTTCTTGAATGAAATAACATAATATATATGGAATATTGCATGTATATATATATAAACTATATAAATTTAAAGAAGCAAAGAAAACATGATTTGAATGAACTAGAAAGTTCAATGTGCATTCATAAAATACGCATGCAGAAAATAAAGAGTTGTATGTTATACTAATACTTCAATTGCATTTAAGAAAATAAAAATATTTTTAAATATACAATATAAATAATATTGTGGGTGAGAAATAAAACAATTATTATTTGCAGACACAAACATAAAAGTATCGGAATTGAATGAAGTACTTAGATTAAATACACTAGTGGGGGAATATCTTTATAATATTCTGAAACAAAAGTAATAAATCAACAAATTCTAAAAATGTTCCGACAACAATTATTCACTTTCATTTAGTGCTCACGTATATAGATCTGAAGTTGTTATTTGAATGAATTATCATCTTGACTTTTAGTAATTGGATTCGAAATTAGTTAAATCTAGATAATACTTCTATATTGTAAACAATTCATTATAACTTTAATTTTAGCAATTCATAAAATATCAACGTTCTAAGTCATCTATTTATTTATTTGAGTTAGGTTATGTCTGTATAACCATTGTAAGTTATAACAAAAACAATCTTGAAGTAAAATGATTTTTAAACACAACATTATTTAGTGAACCGAAAAAAATAACCAAACTACTATTTTGTTATTATTATTATTATGATAGTTCACAGTCCTTAACTGTGTATATCTAACTTGCACATTTTAAACATTCAACTTCATCCAACAATTTCATTGAAAGAAAATTTAAATCAAGAATTTCTTTAGAATTGAGATCACAAGCTTCATAAAAATACTTTAAATTACGAATTTTAACACACAACAATTTTATTTTTACAGAAGAAATGTTAGAACATTTATTACATTTATAATGAATTAGTAAACAACCATCGCATCTTATGAAACCATTAAATTCACACAAGACCTAGTCACATAGTAAGCACTTTCTATACATTATGAAAAATCAAGCAAATATAATTTAAATCAATATAGGAACACTTAACGAATGCCAATTATCAACTGAAGTATAATAAAAATAATTAATTATGAGTATAATTTTATGATATCAGTTTTAAAATGTATTAGAGTCATATACATTTTAATTTTTAATATAACATAAGGTAGCATTTTTGAAAATCATATAATATCTATCATATACACTCATGAAAATTTAAAATTTTTTTGATATTCTATCCCTCTGAAATAAACTTATTTATTAATTAATATAATAAATAATTATTTTTACAATTTTTTTTTTTTTGTAACAAAAGTTTTTATAATGAAACGTATAATAGTCATTTTTTCCGAGTTTTTAAAATAATTTGAAAACATTTGCAATCATTTTTTTTTTAAGTATTTATTTCGTCGAAATAGATAAGTACCTATATAAAAACAAAAACCAATATTACGAGACTAAAATATTGAAAATCAATGATTTGTTAGGGCTCTCACGATAAGAGTATAAGATGAATTATTCATATTAACAATCATCGCCTAAGTATTAATTTTATTTGTTTTTATTGATCTGTTTGTTGAAAATCATCCCCTCAAGTGGATTTTTGTTTGTAGTTTTTTTTTTTTTTTTGAAATTGAGAAAATGTAGGGGATTAAACATGTGAGTATTGTATGCATAAAGACATGAACAATGCTACTAAGTCATGTGGTCACCCATCTGACTAAGGGTGACTTCAGTAGATCGTTCTACCACACAATGACACACGAAAACATAGCTATTACAATAGATATAAAACGTATAATACTTCTTATTAAATGATAATATTAAAACTTGATTATTCATTTACGTCACGTACCTATAAGTTATGGATTTGGAAATTCAAAGAAATCACCATACGCTGCTTTATTATCTCCAATATGGCAATATGCTTGTAGCTACTTGTTAATAGGTAACCATACTATTCCATGAATATCAATTATTTTTTACTAATATTATTCAAATGATACATCAATAGAATACATGTGAATCAAAAAGTAGATTTCAATTTGAACGTTTTAATTAACACTTAGGATAAGTTCTATAAGTGTAAAATGCGATTAAGTAGTGATTACAAATTTTGAACATAATTTATAATTTTAAAATGTCAAATTGAAGTTTATAATATTATGCGTGCCTTAAAATAATAACTTGGTGTTCAGTGATAAAATTTTGATCACGGTAAAAAGTATTAGAAATATTGTTGTAAAGTAGTTATTTATTGGTTTCACGGAAGTATATTTGTGCACACTAATAATATTACACCGGAGACTAAGCCATGCTAAATACACTTATATCATTTGCAAAGTAGCATTCTCAAAACGCTACCGGCAATATTGTAACCCTAATAACCATTAAAGTTAATAACACTGAATACTATAATTATTCATTAGTTATTACTTATTGTTATCAAAAACTTGTTAAACCCCTAGTTAATACTAGAATAATTACGAAAATGGTGAATAAATTGTTTTCAAAAGATGATAAATTCTCATTCGTACACCTTAAAAACTGCATTTTTGTGTTGTATCTAAGTGACTAATCAATGTATTTTTTTATTCTTACTCATATTAGGTATGACACATTTTGAATTAAAAACTTAAATCCCACATACTACGTATGATGTATACACTTTACGATCAACGAAATTTAAAGTTCATCTTTTATTATTCCTAATTTCTGGTAGGATGCAAATGCAGTCACGGTGTTTGGAAGGAAAATTTCAATTACATCCAAGTAATCAAAATGATTGTGTTATTTGCGTTGAAGTCATCATTTTTAAGAATTTTCAAATAATCGTATAATCGTAAATATATAAATTATTAACTAGTACACAAGTAGATGTTTAGATGTGGCATAAATTCTGGAAAAATAAAATGTCATTGACAGATACAGTTCGGATTTTGGTGGGCAATTATAAAACGAAGCCAATGAGAATTATCGTGAAAATGAATGCAGAACAAATTAAAGAGTGATAAAACCCGGAGAAAATATTATATTGTGTGACTTTAAAGAACGTGTAAGTATTATAGCTGATGCGTGTGACTGGAAGTTGACAAATCAGACCATGTGGAGGTGGACGTCGTTAGGTAATTGATCCCATATGGTTGAGAAATAATGGCATGATAAAAAAGAAAATTCAAATGTAATTTTCGGTCGAATTATTACATACAGACGAAATTATTCATTCGGAAATAATATTGTAACTCAGTTGGTAAGCTGAATGAAAATTCGGAAAGATAATGCGTACAGAAGTTTATATTCAAAATTTTAAACAAAATATGAATTAATAATTTTCTTTAGTGACGTTGACATAAGTAATTGCGTACAACAAATAAAAACGTTTTCATGGCAATAGCGATATTACACACTATGTATAACTTCATTAAAGTTTATTTGAACGACAAATAATATGCGCTTTGTATTGATTTCCCAAAACTGCATTAGAGTTAAATATTTCATTGTTCGGTATTTGTTTCATTATCCATTATAAATACACTAAAAATAATATTCGACAAATCGTCCCATTAACCAATGGTTTTTGTTTGAGTATTTACATTTTACATTGAACACAAAAATACGTATTCATACATCAGATCATCAGAATATTATATTACAATTTAATGTCTTAAAACAATTAGCAATTTGATCAATAAAAAACATGTATACGAACCTTACTATAACTTACAGGAACGTGATTTGAGCTTTTTAAATTAAAACAATATTATAATTTCATACGAAGCTACTATGTGTTCAATTCTGAAGTCAAATTAAAATAAAAATTACTCATTTTATAAATAATAATATGAAAAATATTTTTATCTTTCGTAAAGGCAATCATTTTTACCATAACTCAAATTTATAACGCTCGTACAAGAAAAAAAACCAACAACAAAATATTCCGTTTATAAATATCATTTATAATAGCAAATGTTTAACTTAGCATTACACTTCCATATTTTAAAACAAATAAACTTCTTATTTTATCAAAAGAAATATTTATAAACAAAAAGCCACATTTTTTCCGGCGAATTCGACAAATTTCTCACGTTGGCCAAATCTTTATAAAAATCAATTTTATACATATTTTCCATACACAATGTTGATCAAATAATATAATAAATAGGCAAGGTCATTTAATTTTATTTTTTTGAAACATTTCTCGTAATTATCGTAATTCTCAGTATTAAAAAAAGGACTACAAATCATTGTAGTTATCATCTAATGTTTGACATTGGTAATATCAAATGTCCAATTTTGTTGCACTCTTAAAAGAAATTTAAAATTTCTATTTTGTAACACCAATTTTTAGAAGAATATTGATGTTTAAAATTTTAATCATGTTGAAATCTTAGAAAATATGATTTATGCAACATTTTTAATATAGAGATGGATTAAATGACTAAAGTGCATATTATCAAATACATATTCAACGTTAAAAAGCGTTTTTCTTCATTCAATTTAAAACTGTCATTAATTCTTATACCAAGTAATTACTTATAATAAAGGATAAATGAAAATAAAAAAAAAAACCTTAGTAGTTCTAGTTTAAAAACAACCGTATAAGAAATCAAAAACGCGAACATAAAGATATATTTGTAAAAGTTGGTAAAAGAATTCGTTGCTTCATTCCACGTATATGTGCTTTGAATATAACTTTTAATGATACATTCTGAAAATGGCGAAAACATCTAAAACTATTTGATTGGTACATGAAACGAATTATAAATATTAATTTGGATTTCTCTCGTGCAAACCTAACTTACCCGGAGACATTTTTTCAAATAAAATCGATTAAATCAAATTATGTGACAATATGGCCAACTTACTTTTGACGATTCGTTTAAAAATTTGAATAATTTTTCCCAGACAATTGACTGATTAGCTTTATAATTCTCTGACACAAATTAACATAATACAGCAATAATAGCAGAAACCACCCTTGCGTATCGCATCATATGAACCGTAACTCATTCGAATCAAGCTTATAACCCACGACCATCTAATAGTGTGATATTCTTTTCGTTATTATCAACGGTGAACTGTATCACCAAAATAAATATAGCGTAGTAAGTAAGCCATATTTCCAAGCTATGTCTATTAAGATTGTCACCAATGGAGCGTTGATCTAATGAACCAGCGACAAATTACAAACATGACCATAAAATATACAAAAAACGATAACCCGTACACTATATACGTGTAACTTATTATTACTAATCATAGGCAAATTCTTCAATAATAGTACGTACTTAAACCTTCCATAGTTATAAATAAGATAACAAAATATACAAACTAATGCCATAAATAATGTTGTATTATAGTATTAAAGATAATATGAAATAAAATTGTGTCGAACCAGAATAAATTATTTCATGTATTTTCTTAAAAAATAACATACAAGTGCCTAATATTCTGAGCCCTCGTAATTATGTACATGATCTTATATCATTGAATCAAAACAATTATTTACATCCATCGAAAATAAGTGTTCTCGTGTATGGCTAATGAAAACGGTCGCTTCCCGTGTTGGAAGTAAAAGGGAGGAAAAAAGAGAAAAATACAAACCTTCTAAAAAAAACTTTCCGTCTCGGATGTCTAAAAGCACCGTGAGAAATAAGCAGATTTGCAACTATAAAACCTGGATCCCCTTTTCATCCGATTGTATTAAAATCCAATTTAAAAGCTCCCAATAGAAACTATACGGGTTCTAACGAAAAAGCCTATGTTGGCTAGACCTCAAAATTGGAAACAGGTGATTTTGCCAAACATTAAACTCCCAAGCATACAGAAAATACAACTTAATATCGTTCAAAAACTTTATATTGACAGGTACCATCGAAGTATGCAAATCAAAAACCTCATTAAAATGTACGTTTGGTTATTATTTACAGATCATCACTGATTACTATTTTATAAGTATTTACTGTAACACAAATTAATTACCGTGTAATGTCTTCGACATGACGTCATTTCGAATTTTTAAACGTTACCAAAATACATAAATTCCCATTGGTATGTATAATGATTGCCTATATAATATTTTGAACTATATGTATGTGATAATTATAACGATATTTAAAAATTTTAAATTTTAATTTCATTGCAGTTCATTTAAATAAATAGTTTTTATTGACTATAAATAATCACGTATACTTTATTGTAGTCTTTACTGTTTTTTGTGATAGCCATAATATCTATAATACATAATATTGAGGTAATATTGTAATCTATATACAATATATAATTAATACAACAATAATGAACGCATATTTAATGAATAGATTAATTAAAATATATTATTACAAAACAGAGGACAAAAAACCTTATTATCATATTTGTATTAGGTACCTCCTACTTTATAATAGTTGTAATTATGGCAATTAATCCGTTATATCAATGTATAAAAAACAATGCATGTATGCAAAAAAAAAGAACTGTGGAACAAAATATAAACAAAAACGAAGTTATAAGTTTTAAAATGACATCACAAATTTCAGACCCTACATAAAATGTAGATACGTTAATTGCGTTTATTATCTGTACCTATGCGTTAATATATAATGATATCATGCGAACTTTTAAACGCGTATCGTAGAACTAATTTATTTTTAATATTCTTCTTGTAGTTTTATAACATCCATTAAATTCACTCCACTTTGCTAGGTATATTTATAGCGAAATATTATATTTAATCAGAAAACAATAAAGTAATATAAAATCCATATGATATTCCAACTCTTCTACATAAATTATAGAAAAATAAATTTTCTGTTTTTAATTTTATTAAAATATGTTTAAAATCTATTTAATTATTGTTGTATTGTTGGAAGAGCTTTCGATGATTTTCTAATCACATTTTATTTCTGGTGAAACTATAATTTTGGAATTTCATTATAATATGTGTTTTTTTATGTCTGTGTATACAATTTTGACCAAAAAGATTATCCACTTTATACAAATCTGGTTATTTTTTAATTTGAAATTTCTTTTAATTGAAACTCTGAGAACGTCATTTTTGTTTCTCAACAGTTTTCCAAATAGTTGAGAAAACAGTGTTAAACTTGAAAAAACTTCAACCATTAAATGGGTTTCGAAGTCGACATATCCTAGTATTTTATCACACATTAATTCATTACACTACTATATTGATAATTTAAATGTTATTTTGGTTATTCTCAACTCAAAAATTTAATCGGGTACTTATATTACTATACATATTACGATAAAATCATTAGCTCTTTATAGACATTTCGTACATTTCGAAATATCTGTATTAAATTTGTGGATATATACATAAACACTTGAAATGTTCGATTATAAGTTAAAACTACCTTACTAAGAAATTTGATTCTTGTACCATATCATTCATCTTTATACATTTAAATTGATTCACCCGACCTTGTTCACTCAGAATCGTTTTTTCGAGAGCAATAGGTATGGATACATTGATTTCAAGTTCAAAAGACCAATACAGCAATATCACATTCATCCACACCAGTATTTCACCAAATTTTAGAGTTCCATATGATCTAAGTCTTGACTTTTTTTTAATGACTCTGGTCAAATACGACGGCAGAAGCGTAATATTTCAATGGGTTATTGGAAGTGAAACATCCATCGACGAGACTAACCGGACGAATGATTTTCGAATGTTTGAAATTAACGATGAGGATGAGCATATTATTATTTTCTTAGGTATTAGGTATCAAGAAAAATTACTGAAAAAATCTGGTCGACCGTCAACTAACATTGAATAAAACGTCGAAAAAATGCGTGCTCGCGTTTCGTAGCACTATAGTAAGTTGTTATAACAATTAAAAGGATTGCTAAAGGCCCGTTTCACTCGTCGGACAAAACATACCCATAGACTTACAATTGCTATTATATACGTGTCGATTGATTGAACATTGGGATAAGAATATTGTGGAGGAAAAAAAAACTACATTTAGATTTCGCATAGTGCATTTTGTTCGTACAATAGCTGCAGTGCACTTGAGCACGTTCTTTTGCCTCCGCAAATCCCTACACTTTGAATTTTTAAAGCCCATTTAAATTTCTGATTGGTAAAGCGTGATATCGCATGCGAGTTGGTCGCACGTCCGATTGTGAAAATGTATTGATCTCTAGAGTAGGACTAAGAGCCGCTATATCGTTAATCGACATTGTTCGTAGTTTGCCCAATGTCCTGCTCTAGGTACTTATACCTATTACTGTAGAAAATGCGAATCATGTGCACAAACGCGATCGATTTTATAGAGCCGATGAAATGAACTCTACTAATGTCGTGTGCCAAATGAATGAAATACTATTGGATATGGGCCATAAACCATTTTACACATCATCCACACGATCACGGAAGCACTGTGCGGGGACGGCTTGTGAGTAATTTTTACATCGGGGAATCGTGTTCTGGGTGTAAATGTTCTTTTGTATAATACTGAATTTTCAGGTATATTTCGGTTAGATGAATTTGAATTTGGTAACTATACGAGTTCATTGATGAACATGTAATGTTTAGTTCGGATAAGCTTATCATTTCATCATAAGTTTTTTAAGTTTTAAACGGACTATTATAAATATTACTGTCGAATAAATCCAATGAAGTGAGAACAAATTAATTTTTGGCAGATGGGCGGATAGTCTTATATTCTAATATAAGGTTCAAACCGTTGTCAGCACAATATTACCTCGAAATCAATCGTTCTATCTACGGCTGATTTTGAGGTAACATTATATAATAGAGGCACATGCGGTTCGTGTTGTTTGACAAAATGTTATAAAAAACAGTTCATTGGCTATTATATTTTCATTTATTTTTTATTTTTTTACTTAAACCATTACTCAAATAGTTATTAATCAATCATTTCAATGTTATTTTTAAATATAAATAAGAGTCTACAGATATCATAACAGTTATTGCGTAAATTATAACGATGATGATGTAACGTTAACAATAAATTAAATTGCTATACTATATACATATTCATTAACATTTTTTTAAAACAATCCTAAGAGATTTATTTATCTTTTGAAACAAATCAACTCAATTCATAATTTTTTGAAAGTTTTTTTTACCAGAATAACAATAACTTAATTTGAAATAAGAATTTTTTTTCGACACTAAGATTTATGAAAATCATCTGAAATAACTCGGAGAAAAACAGTTAAGAATTTCAACAAAAACAAGTTAATACTACTTTTAATTAAACAAAACAAAATATTTGGTGATTGATAACAAATCAACAAATTGGTATAATTCATTAAATACGAAAAAACATTTTTGACCAAATTTCACGATCGCACAATGCCCGAAATTCTAATAGTTTTAAATTGAAGTAACACGTGTAAGACCCATTGAAACGTTAGCATTTCACGTTCCAAATAGTCCGGTAAACGTTTTCGTGCCGTCTCCAACGATAGCTTTCAATGATTAATGAAGTATTTGAAAACAATTCGGTGTAATAAAAGTTTTAGTATAGAATTGTGTGCTCGTAATCCGTATTAGCCGTTATTCCATCAATCGTATAAATGCACAGTCGAATAAGTGCAGTAGGCGTGATACGAACACGTGTCATGAGTTGAACAATGACTGGCTCGTGTTTAGGTGTATGGGAAATTCCGTCCCCGAGGAACTCACGCCAGGGATCGTACGTTGCAAATACGTAAGTCTAAATCGCAACCCTTAAAAACGATCCGCATATAAAGGTCTTATCGAACTCCTCAGAATCCGCGATACGTTATGTAAGAGTACGGAAAATGGGGTTTCCTTCTCCCTGTTGTCCTTCATCCCCCCCATGTCACCTACTTCACCGTTCTGTCATCTTCTAACGAACAAGAGATGCGTTTAGCCACGCCGCAGTGTTTCCATACACACACAGAGGCTTATGCACTTTTCCCATTTTCGTTTTTAGTTTTTCTTGCAACGTGCGCTGGTTATGTCTTTACCCATGGGGTTTTGAGTCTTCTGTCACCGTCCGAAGAAAAATGTTCTATTGTTTTCGACCAATATGATAGGGTCTCATCATCGTTTTTACATGATACACAAATATATTTAATCCGATAAATGTCTTGGTACATTATTATATTTTAGATTCTGAACGGAGTGATGGAATCTATTGGTTATACAATTATGTATTTTTTTTTGCAACTGTCATCACGTTTTTGGGCAATAAAAATGCTTCGATTTTCTTAAACAGCAACTTTTCTGAAAGAAAAATGAATGTATATAGTACTTGGGCACGTCAAAAATCCAAGTTTTTCAGAACTTTTTAAAGGCGTCGAAAAAAAACGATAAAACAATTACGAAAAAACGGGAAATTTTAATCAAAACCACGTTTTGACAAAACACATTTTTTTAAAATGCTCTTACTTAAAAATGAAAAACCACAACAACTTGAAATTTTCACCAAATCTTTATATTAGTTATTTCTATACATGGATAAGTTTTCAAAGTATTTTGACATATTCTGACTTATTTATAGACAATTTAAATTTTCGATTTTTGTAAGTTTTTTTTTTTTAATATCTATAAAATTTATTTGGCTGTCCAAAAACTCTTGAAAATTTAATATAAGGTTTATTATAAGTTATACTAATTGTAACAAAAAAATATCGGAGATTTTTTTACTGAAATTTTTTTTATAAGCTCATAAAGCTCAAATTTGTATAAAAAGTGTCAAAATCACGATAATTTGCAAGTTATTTTGTAGATAAAAATTCATAAAATTCATACTGATTATACTTAAGGTTCAAAATTTTAACACTAGGTGATCCATAAGCTACTCTTCAAAAATATATAAAAAAATTTCTACCAGACTTTAAAAAAAAAATTGTATGACCGTTTGAAATTTAAATTTGTACGAAATTTCATACTATTGCATTATATTTCAATTTAAATATAAAATACATACTATATACCCAATTTAGACCAACATATCATCTCCGTTCAGAATCGTTATTCGTATACAATGATACCTATCATTGCATTCAAATTTAACAAATCCATTGTAATGACCTATCCTATGAACGAGGTGCACTCCATCCTCAACTGTACAGCAGAGCGAGACCCATCCGGTTCTTTTTAATTATTAATTGTATTTACACATAAAACGGCGTTTAACCTAAACCCATCGACCAATAGAAGTAAAGTAGTCAATTTTGAAATTATTAAAGTTTTCTGTTGGTTATATATTATTGATTACTCTGAAGTTTTTACTGGCGTTGATGAAACGCATCGGTATGTTTTATAATAATAGCCGCAATTATGCTCAGCAATTTATACAAAACAAGAAGTGGTTACAGAAAACTCTGAAAAATAGCTTTCTGTTACTTTCTAGTATAAGGTTAATATGAACATATATAAATCAGGTTTTATTTCTAGATTTAAATAATGTAAAATGTTTACTCTTACAACAATATATATATTATTTCGTCTTTGGATCAGCTTTGCGGCGAAAAAAAACTTTTTTTTAATTATTATTCTATAAGTTACGAACTTATATAAATTATATTGTTTCTACTTTTATATCGAAAAATCATAACGGAATGGTGCTATGTTTTCACCTTCAGTATTTTTATATATATTGTTCTTTATTAAATATATTTCGAAATACTCAATTTAATATAGTGAACTCTTAGGATTCTTCCACTTCTAGAATTTATTTTTTCCTGAAAACTTTTTCTTGAGTTTAGGGGCCAATTCAATCGTTCTAGGGCAGTGATAATCCGTGGTCACGGCCATTTACCAACCACTATATATTATTCCGCACACGCATGCCGACCCTTGTTGGTGCAACCTGCAGAACACTTTCGATTCTCGATGCATCTCGTACACGTATAATGATGTATTATTTCCTTGCGTATAGAAATGGTGTGCATAATATAACAAATCGTTATAGGGTCAAATTTTTTTTTATTCGTTAAAGTTTAAAACTCAACGGACAGGTTCCTCGCCGCAGATCGTTCCAGCTGCAATCCTCTAAGCTTACGACGTGTATACAATATTGCGTACCAACATAACACACGTGATGGACGATGGAGGTTTTATGTTTTTGACCAGTGTTAATTTTTAGAGTGTAGACGAACATTGCAATAAATTTCAACTAGGATACAAAAAACAAAAAATATTTTAATTTAAAGTACAGTTTCTTTTACATTTTTAAGTAAATGATCCAACCCGGTGGTACTTCCAGAGTGATTTTTACCCACATGCACGGAAGAAGATAAAATTAAAAAAACGGATGGGCCTCGCTTTGCTGTACAGTTGGGGGTGGAGTGCACCTCGTTTATAGGATAGGTTATTATTACAATGGATTTGTTAAATTTGAATGCAATGATAGATATCATTATATACGAATAACTATTCTGAACGGAGTTAATATGTTTGTCTAAATTTTTTATATATTTGAAGATTAGCTTGTGGACAAACTAGTGTTAAAATTTTGAACCTTAAGTATAAACAGAAAAAATTTTATGAATTTTTATCTACAAAATAACTTGCAAATTATCGTGATTTTGACACATTTTATACAAATTTGAGCTTTATGGGCTTTTAAAAAAATTTGAATGAAACGATCTTCGATATTTTTTGGTGACAATAAGTTAAGCTTACTACAAATCTTGTATTACATTTTTGAGAGTTTTAGGCCAGCCAGTTAAATTTTATAGATATTTAAAAAAAAAATTTTCCAAAAATCGAAAATTTAAATTGTCTATAAATAAGTCAAAATATATCAAAATACTTTGAAAACTTAACCATTTATAGAGAACATCAATATAAAGATTTGGTGAAAATGTCAAGTTGTTGCGGTTTTTCGTTTTTGAGTAAGAGCATTTTAAAAAAATGTTTTTTGTAAAAACATGAATTTGCGTAAAATTTCCCGTTTTTCGTAATTTTTTTTATCGTTTTTTTCGATTTTTTTAAAAAGTATCGAAAAAGTTGGATTTTTGACTAGCACACGTTCCATCTAAATTTACTTTTCTTTCAGAAAAGTTGCTGTTTAAGAAAATCGATGCATTTTTACTACCAAAAAAGGTGTCCTCAGTCACAAAAAAAAATAAAAAATTAAAAAAAAAAAAAACACACATCGTTCTAAAACCAACAGATTCCATTACTCCGTTCAGAATCTAATATATAGAAGGTGTGTTTCGAAATTTGTGATTGTAATTTATCCATTGCTCGTTGATTATTACTTATAACTTATAAGTTACTATATGCTTGTTGTCTGTTATAAATAACTAATAATTAATATATTTTAGTTGAATATTATTTGTACGTATTATCGGTCTACTCATACAATGTAATATTTACGTGATATAAGAAAAAATGTTTACAAAACAGACAATCTTTGGTTAATTCTCTCCAATTTATTTAAATGTGAACACAATAAATTAATGTATTTTTTTTATCAGCATTGCAGCTTTCGTTTCAATTTATTTTATCCCAAACAGTTATTATAAATGATTATTCTAACCATTACGTGACATATTCCCTTTTTAACGGTATAATATTATAACAAGAATACAATAAACCTCCTTACAGTAATTAAATATTAATATATTTTGATAATAAACATTAATATATATATATATATATATATATAATGATTTGTGATTCTTAATGAACTGAGCAATGTATTAATAATTATTTCACGATATTGATTCCTCATTTTTTTGATTACTAGAATTATTAACATTAAATTTGTACCAAAAGTTTAATGTAGGATCTTTATGGATCATTGATTTTTGTTATGATATAATTTGTATTAAAATGTTTTTATACGGTTCGTAACAATATAACTGCCTGGTACATGAACATTTAATTTGAAACATCCATAGGTACTTTCAAAGTTTACCGTGAATTATTGGATGGCTAAAAACTAAGAAGAAAAAAAATGGAAAATTTAAATTATACAAAAACTGTGACGGTAGCATACTGTTGGCGGCGTAATTCCTCGGTTTGTCGGAGATTGTACGAGTAAAAAATAAAATTAAAATAATCTGCCTGGATAACACTGGTGATGGTTTTCATTTATTTAACATTTCGATTAAATGTTTCAAAACGAGGACGTTGTAGAACACTCGACAGATATAATATTATTTTGCAGTTGAATAATAAATAATTTTCATACTGAGGGAAATCACCCTTTTTGAAAAACGTTGCGATATTATTTTAAAGGTTCTAAAATCCATAGGAACCGTGTTATCGCGCGTAATACTTTTCGGAATAATACGCAACATGCGTACAATATTATAACGTCGTTTAAAAACTTAGTTTTTGTTTTTCACTCTTTTAAATAGTTTAATACCACGCAAAAGTTTAGGCATCGGACAAAATATATTAAAAATGTCTGTCTAATACGTCCTTCATAATAACTTAATCGGCGTATATATAGCTACCTCTCCGTTGTGGGATTACGTCGTAGGCACTTTTTACATAATAATATATACATGGTGAACAGTGGCTCATATTACAAACCCATTAACGGAAATATTATATTAGTGGACTTTATAAACTCCACGTCGTTGTGGTCTAATAATAATAATAATAATAATATAATCCAACCATGGTAGCTGTAGTTGGCAAGTTTTATATTAAATAAAATGTACTGCTCACAAATTATTCAATATTGTTTTATCAACCATTCAGTGTTATAAAACGCAGAAATAGTATATGACACAATAAAAATCTAACCGTTTTACCATCGTCATTATATATAACTTCACTGATACAAAACTATATAACGTACAAAGAAATGTGTTCATAAAAGAATAGCACAATTAAAATGTGAATGGAAAAATATTTTATGTTCGATTCGATTCCAACAATACTTATACATGTGTAAGTTACAAGTTATCAATTTATTTTCAATTGAAATTTACTGTTTCAATTATAACATGTTTACATAAAACTTGCACATCATTATACGAAAAAGAAAATACAGATATTATTTTACCTATGGATAATCTTTTTAATTTCTATTTATTTCAATTAAATATAAAAATAAAATTGTGTTTTCTTATTCACATGTTATAATACACAAGTTAACCAACTGAAAAAACACGTATATTTTACTATCGTAGAAGTACAGTTAAATCATATAAATTAATTCTGGGTTTAAATTGCTTCAGTACAGACGCTTTTCATTTTATATAAATTATTATTACGAGGATGAATCGTTGCTTCTTTCACATCATGCTTAAGCGCATGGATTTTTCGAACCGTGATCTTACATTTTTTACATGATAATTTTTCTCTCTCTCGGGTCTATTTTTTTTTTTTTTTACAACAATTTAAACTTTTCATTTAGTTACTGTTGGATCAACACATTAACTCGAAATTACTATGAATCCAATAAACAAGATATTAACAATAATCAATAATCGTAGTAATAATAGTAATTTTAAATTATTTTTAATTAAGTGATTCGTATTGTATTCGAATTACACATTGTGTATATGTCACTGTTATGTTTTCAGACAAATTCAAAGATATATATTCCATGCTTAAAAATAAATATTTTTTGCAAATCAATTGTCACTATTTTTCAATGGCAATCAAAGATATTAAAGTCAAAAATGATTATATAAATTATTCCAAACCAAATAATTGATCCACAATTGAATAGTTAAAATTAGGTATTCATACGTTCAACATGTAAAAACAATCACAAAAAGTATAATACAGGTTAACTATTAACAATCACAACTTATTCGCTATCATTTTTATTGTTTAATCAGCACTAATATTCTACTATTCTTAAATTGTATATCACACAATGAAAGCAACATGTCTAATTATTATGTACCTTACTTGAACTATACTACTATAGTATATATTAGTTATATCAAAGTTGGTATTAGACCATCAGGATGAGTGTCCCTACTATTATGTATTAAAGATAAGGTCGTAATTCGTGCAACGCAGAATAGCAGAATTTTATATTTTATTTTTATAGCGCTGTAAATTTGTTATAAAATTATATTTTTTGATTGATGAAAATAAAATACACGCTGGTATGCAAATAATGATTTTACCTATAAACATTGCAGTATTAACTATATATGGCAGAAGTGTACGATTAAATAACATGAGGTACTTAAATTTACAATCTTACACGTGTGAAAGACAAAAATAAAATTGTAGAGGTTATTTCATTTTTATCATGTCATTAAAACTTTAAAAAATTGTAATGCGTACTGGTTTTGAAAATATTTTATTTATCAGCTATGTAATGCAAAATTGTGAATAATATTGTTATATCGTATATTGGATACAGATATGGGGAAGTGCAAAAAAGACAAATTTAAATAAAATGCAATGTTTTCAAAACATTGCACTAAGAAAATTAATAAATGCTCCCCATACATATCTAACCATACTCTCCATACAGACCTAAAATTATAAGCTATCCACGAGGAAGCCAAACACTTTTACAAAAGATTCCACAACCGTCTTTCCTCCCACTCAAATCCTTTAATTAAAAAACCTTTCCTCCCTCTCAATCCCCGGCAGTCCTCCTAGACGATTAAAACGTAAATGGTGCAGAGACCTGTTATAAATTTCTATAAAGAAATAAAAAAAAAAAAAAAATTTAACTAATTAAATATTATATAATACATTTACTTTTTCATATATAACTATCAACATTAAAGTGTCATCATTGGGTTGCTTCTTTACTCACTTTTTTTTTGTATTTTGTATACTCATGTTATCTGTACCTTATCGTATATGCTTATTATGTCATCTGATATAGATTGTATATTTGGACTTAAGATAAAAATAAAAAAATCGTATATTAAAATTGAATTAGAACAAATCAGTAATAATAGCTGAGCTATCATAGAAATATATTTTCCAATTCCTGAACCATTCCAAAAGTATTAATGTGCTCTAGTTAAAATTGAATAAATCGCTTTGCATGTAATTACATATTGTTGATTTGTTATTGTTTCTATTCAATACGTGTACGAATATATGCATAAAATATAATATGTAAGTACTAACGAATTTTAAAATTCTGAAAAATATATCAATACAAATTACCTATTGAAAAAAAAAATAACGGTCTTTATAAAACAATATTATGCATTTAGGACGCTTATACATTAAAAACAAGCCTAACTGAGACTTATAACCACCTTATTATCCAGTAAATCCTTAAAATCTATTTATTAATATATTAACACTGAAAATAGTATCTAGTTCAGATTGGTCGCCGTGTATACTATAAGCGCTGTTGGTCTCAAATAATTTAAGTGTTTTGAGACTACAACCCTGACATTATTGATACTGAACGCTACATAATTTTTTAACGCTTACAAAAATCTTGTGTGAATAGGTAGCGAGTAAAAATTTGAAAGTGATTTGAACTTAGTATAATACGTATGATGGTAATGATAGGGACATACGGTATTCACATTTTAGAAGTCAGATTGACAGTGTTCATTTAAAGTCATAACCATTATACTCTTTTTCTATACCGATTATAAAAATATATAATATTACCAACTCGTGGCCAAACTATCTGACTAATGAGGTTTAATCAAGTAATCTAATTTATTTATTAGAATAACCGTATAAAAAAGAATACCTTACTATCAAATATTATATTATTATAATAAATATTAGAAATAAATAAAATAAATGCTTAGCCTTGAATATTCTTGAAAGTGTACATTACAACAGGTTTTGTGTAAACAATTCGTCAACAAGTAAATCACAGTAAAAAATAATAAGGTGACTGAGTATGAAAACATTTTAAATAAATAATAATATTAATTTTCACATTCTAATTTTTAACTTTTTTCTTTAGTAATATGAAAATTTAAATATTATTATTTATTCTTAATTTTTGGCTTGATATTATTACTCGTAGTTCGTACTATTCTTCTACGTGGGTGTACAATGAAACATTTCTAGAAACAACCTTTTATTTTGGCATAATGTCAAGTAAACTTACATGGAAAGGTTTACCATATTCCAAATACGATTTATTATTACATCGTGAAACATGGATACACGCCTTCTTTAGTTGAATTAATAATTTTTTGGAGATTAAATTTCATTATTAACTCTTAGTTAAATGTATTAATATGGTAATTATTGTAATAAATTGTAAAATTATTTAAAAAAAAAAAAATATTATATTCTATTACAACTGAAACTTGAAACGTCATGTTCGTTCTTATAAGAAAATAAATCTGTAGAAAGTATTTTTATTTTTAATTATTTAGTCGTGTTCTTAGATGTTGTTTAATATTCCTTTATTATTTTATTTTGTTTTGATATTAATTTACGATTACCCTCTACTTCATTACAAATTAAGGCTTACAGGAGTAGATAATATATTTTTTATCTCTATATTATATATACTTATACGTTTTTATGTATTTGTAGTAAATGGTAAGAGAAAACTATTAAAATAAAAAAAAGAAATTAAAACATCAGGTACCTTCAGGTTCACTTCATTTTAATTTACTACTAAAAATATTAAGCATTCTTATAATTTTGTTTAACCGTAAGCCCACATACATATCCAAACATATTTTTTACCTGGTCATATTATTAAAAATGAAATTCATATAATGATTTAATTATGTAGCAGATACATTCTGTTTTAATACCTATCATAATAATTTTATTTGTCTTTAGAAGATTAGCCAACAAAAAAATATTTATTATTGTTCTAAAATGTTGTTTACATTTCTCGTATATTACGTTTCAATGTGTAAATACTCAAACACGAGCTGATTTAAGTACTATGATTTATTATTCAAATTCCTATTTTTTCAAATCCAAGAGCTTTTTGAAATGTTTGTTTTCTGGAATAAAAAAGCAATAATATAAAAGTATGTCGATCATTCATGAGTTATTAATGTATTATTTCTATTTTCAAATCATATTTTTAGGAAACAATGTTTGAAAGTTTCTATGTAAGTATGTGCAATCGAATTTTATTTATCAAAAATTTAAAAATAGAGTGATTCGGAAAATCTTTTATTATACTTCACATAAATTACTACTTTTAATTTTAAAAAGGTTTCTTTATTTAGGTAACTATAACCTGACAATTTTTAAGTCTTGAACTTTGAAGATGAATGCGTTTTAAGTAGGTATATACCACCAAACTACCATTTAAACTTTAGGAAAATTATATTAATATGCATAGAAATTATTTATTGCTCAATGAAATCTATGAAACTATTTTAAAATTTTAATTTTTTTTTTTTTTTGTATACTCATTGAGTTTTTATATTCTTTTTGTGAAAATAAAATATGCAGATCATTAAGAGCACTTTAATTAGTTTAGATAAAACTTAAATAAACGTACTTATTTTTTAATAAAGTATATTGTTGAAAACATTAATATTAACGACTTGGACGAATAACCAATTTATAACGAATAAAGAATTAAAAAAAAAAAAAAAAAGAATAACTTTTCAAGATTCTGAATTTAAATAGCTGGTCATCGGATTATAAGAAAAAAAATTTTTAAATAGATTTAAAAATATTGATAGTGTTTTAGAAGATTTAGAGATACCTTAAACAAACTAGTTTTTGACTAGAGCGATAATTTTAATAATATGTTTAATAATATTATAATTAATTTTAATTTAGAAAAATAACGTAATAGGATGGTTTTGTTATTTTCGTTTTCTTTTTCTTTTTCCTTTTTTTTTTTTTATATAAGAATTGAAAATACAATTTTTTTTTTTTTTACCAAATTTACCGAATGCCAATTAGACAATATATAAAATACAACATTTTTATGCAGATAACTTATTATAATTTAATAGAAAAACTTAAAAATCGAGTCAGCTAAAATAAAAATTAAAAAAAAGGCCTGTGTAAAGTTGAATAAAAAATAGCAGGTGCATATAATTATTAATACACGCAACCGGAAAACAAACCTCATTAAGACAAACAAACATATTATTTGAAATTATATTATTGAACAAAAACTAATGAGAAAATTAAAAAAACCTAAAATATGGTTTCATGCGAAATCTATAAAAAAAAACATGTTCATAAAACCGTATAATTGAATGTGCTTTTCATTATCATCAAATTGTATTCAAAAAATTAATAAACTGCATAAAAAAAAAAAAAACGTAGCCAAAAATGTTAAACTATATACCTTAAAGTGTAGGTTTTAAAACATCGTTCAAATCCTATAAGGTTGTGAATCTATACAAATATAGTGAACATATATTGGAAATTATAGAACAAACAGATCATGTCATAGATACAATTTTAAATAACTATAATTTATTTCATTTATAAGTATGAAACATTTTAAACTTCTGTCGAATTAAATTTGTTTTCTTTCACTTATTTGTTACATAATCATGCAGGTTTATATTTTCGATATTACTCTGGTTTTATACTACCCAGATTTCAGGACTCCAGGTATACTCACTATAATATAATATAAATGTTTTCATTTAATAAAAATAATAATCATACAATGATATATTAAATCAGAAATGTATAATATGCAAACAAAATCTAATCCTCTATATCTTCGTATTTTTATCTTGTTTCTGATATTTTGATGTAACATAGTTCTAGTAGAGCCACAGGCTTAAGTGAAGTTAAATGAAAACGCCTAAGCAAACCTTGGTCATATACAATAAATTATTTTTGCTTTTTTAGACTCCTAAAACTTAAATATGGAAGAAGAAAATCTCAATTTAGTTTACCACGCAAGTTTTCACCTACGCGCCACGGTGTGCATCGATCGTGTGTCTATGTTGGTATAAGATTTTACCGGTTTACAGATGATATCTCTATTTTTAGACTTTCTAACCATTAGAATACAAGATATTTTTGTGTTATCTAAAATGTTTACGATTACGAGAAAAAAAGTATTATTGATCCCCGGGCGCTTATATTTCTACCTTAAACTAATTCAAATCCTATCCGAGTAAGAAAAACAATAATACTTATAACCGTTTAAAATTTGTAGTATAGTATCGTAAAGATAAAAATAATTGCTCATACTGCTAGAACGCTCGTCACGCGTAAAAATATTGTTTCATCAATATTTTATGTTTCTGGAGAGAGCAGAAATGACCAATAAATAGTATTAACAATTGTTTTTGTATAGGTAGTTTAAAATATATAATTTTGTAGTATTGACTGTTTCGAGATTTTTTCTTAAAAGATTTTAATGTTCTTCGATTCAATTGTTTTACCTATTTATTTTTATTTATTTCAAAAAATAATTTTCAAGCACCGCTAAAATTGAAACCACGTATAACAAGTGGTCCATAATTTGAAGATCCTTGAATTATACGATTGTATTTGTTTTGATGTTCCATAAAATTGATTTGATATAATACCTTATTGCTTTAGTTAAATTACTTTGAAGTTTGAAACTTAGAAACTTAATTAGCTTTAGTAACTCAAATGACGTGAAGTAATGTGTTACATTACTATTTCTACCATAAATAATATATTGCAGTTAAAAAAGATTTATTTGAAGTTGTTTTTTTGGAATTTGAATTTTTCTAACTTTTTATACTTCTACTAGAGAAATCAAATTTATAAATAGCTAAATAATCCTCTTTGATTTTAATTTGATTTCAAATATAATTAAAATATATAATTTTTCTGTTATTAAATAAATGATGTTTTTCTTTTTAGAAACGAATGCTGTCCTAATTATTTAAAATACTATTCAAATAAGTAAATTTTGCATATTATATTTATATGAAAAAAAAATAAAAAACACGATGAAAACTGATAAATCAGTGATAACTAATAATATAATTTTTAAATCTTATTTATACATAATAATATTCAATATCAGACTTCATAAAAAAGTTGTTGAGTAAATTGTACATTAAATATACATTCAGCTTTTCTCTTACTCCACCGCATTAATTCCTTTTGACCAAAGGCCTAATTAAAAACTCTATGAACATAAAGTCGGTAGTGGAAATGTTGATTAATGTATTGAAAAATATTTAACTCATAATTTAATCCTTAATTATTACTTTCTAGATCCTAAATAAACTTGTGTTTTATATTCAAACTTCTAAAAATTGTAAATCAAATGTGAGCTACATTCAAAATTTTATTTCGTTTTTTATTGAACTATAATCTCTTGTTATTATTATTATAATAATCTATCTACAAATATAAACTCAAAACACGGTCTTAGAAGATATCTACTAAGACCGTGACTCATAGTGTACATAATATTTGTATAATCGATCACGACATTTAGTTCGGTATAGAGTGATATTTATTGCCATTACTTTAATAATTTGGTAGCGATTTTTAGATATCATAAAAATGAACGAATAAATAAGATATAATAAAACTTGTTCAACGACTTGATCAAAACTTCAAAGTATATTATGCATAGTGAACAGTATGGTTGGTTTCCAGACTGATCAAGTTGATTGCATGTGAATTCGAAACATAATTATTGCACTACTATCTAAAATATAATAAAAACACGCACGCACATACACAAACTAAAACGAATTAATATACGTAGTACGGAAACCGGGAAATTATTATGGGGAACGGTCAGCAACTATGGATGATTTATGCTCGTTTGTGGTTTATCTAATGCAGCAGAAGCCTGTTGTATTATTATTATTATTATTATAATCATAAATAACTGCAATATCTAGCAAAACATATAGCAACACATAACCAGACAATATCATGCGCACAGTGTTCTAGTGGTATAATGACTCGTACGATTCGATCGGAGACGTAAAAAACAAACGTACTTTCAATGATAATAATATGCGGGAGTACACGGGGTAAACAGATCTAACCATGCGAAAACACAGGGATGA
This sequence comes from Chaitophorus viminalis, assembly GCA_025469195.1. Classification (NCBI taxonomy): domain Eukaryota; kingdom Metazoa; phylum Arthropoda; class Insecta; order Hemiptera; family Aphididae; genus Chaitophorus; species Chaitophorus viminalis. The sequence continues at coordinate 343,455 of JAIPRK010000081.1, forward strand.
AAGTTAAACAGTGAAAAATAAACACGTATATATATATATATATTATATGATATACATGAAATTTCTGCTTGTCCGAGCTGGGCTGCTGTAATGGAATTGGAAACGTTGAAATGCTGTTGTAGGTACCTAAGACACCAAATCAAACAAAGCTCATAATTGTTTACTAACAAGTTATATCTTCGGAAGGTAGTAAAAAAATACTTGTTATAATTATATGATTGTTCAGTGGGGCATGTATACTGAACGTTATGATAAAAACATATACTTAAATAAAAAATATTCACAAATATCCGAAAAATTAAGTATCGCTATCAATCGATCTTCTCGTCCCGCGACTTTGAAATACAAATATATTAATAACTATAACAATAATATAATAATACTGCAAGTTTTTGCTCTACTATCAAATGCGATAACTATCTCACTGTTATAATGGTGATAATGGTTCACACAAAATATTACTTAAATTCGACAGAACGGGATGTGAACTTCAACATTACCATGCAAGCCCATACCTAATGTATTCACATGAATATCAAACTGTATAATATTATATTATACTAATTTTTTCTAACATATTGTATGTGACATTTTTCTCGTGTAAGTACTGGTTTCTAACAAAATCGGGACGACTAACAAAGTTATTCTGAGCTGAAATCGATCTAATGTAATAAATAATACGTATTAATCGTGTTAATTAAAAATGTAAATTACACAGGCCAAACAAACTGTTTTAGGAATTATTAATGCGAAAGTAAAAAATAATAATTAGAAAAAAATTGTTGTCAAACAATGTTTATGTATTTAATTTTACAATACCCTTTGTTCAAATATTATATTATATTTTACGTTAAGTCTATGGAAATAAATCAGTAAAAACAATTAGATTTTCAAAAGTGTATCTACTTTTTACGTACTACCGTTGTATAGATAAATTAGCTCCTATGTAGGCTACATATAAATTACTGATTTGTGCATACCATAGATAAAATTTACCATCGCGTGCTATGAATTAACAAGTATTTCGAACAGAACTATTGAAAAATAAATCCATCACAACGTCGGATGTGTCAAATGCACATTCGACATGTGAACGAAGAGTTGTTTTTAACCTATCACTTTAATGACATTTTTCCAATATGATGTGCGACGAGAAACAACGTGGATATTTTTATACGACATATTTAATCGAAGTAAAAAAAAAAAGCCACCATCAATCGTTTGGGAGAACCCAGATGAGATGTCATTTGACGTACTTATCTACACACGTGTCACTCGTTTCTTCCATCAGATATGATAAAAGATGTGACCTCGGCAAGGGTAGACGAGACTATATATTTCATTTTATCAGCAACGCTTGAATTGTTGACGGTCACCGAGGATAAAAGTTACCCTTATTTTGGTTTCGTGATTCAAATCGTGCATCTCAATTGAATCAACCAAGGAACGTTACGACGTGACGCGCAAGCCATACCATGTCTATTTTCAATATCATAATCAAAAACAATCTTAATTTTGATTTTTGGTAATTGAGAACAAAAACAAAGAAGGTATACGAATGAGTGTATTATCTTAACCTATTCATTATAATATAGCGTTCATCCTAAAATAACGCACAAATTACGACAATATTATTAAGAGGCATTATTATCGTAGATCGTTCTAGTATTAACCATCTTAAGAATATTAAAGTCCTCAAATAATATTAGTAGTAAGCTATAAAGGAGATTATATGGTATAAATGTGCATCTCTGGTATTCCATACAAATATAATCGGACTCGAGGTATTTCCACGTGAAATTTACTTTTGATTCATATCGGTCGAGCGCATTAAATCTATTGTTAAAGTTTTGACATAATAGTATTACTTAAACGCTTAATAGCTGCATGCACCGTAAAACCATGAAAGATTTGTAAATAATGTCCTAGCGCTCAATGATTTCTTCGGTCTAAACATCGATTGCAGGTTGGGTGCGTTAACTTTTCGCCACATGACCGCCGCCGATTGTAGACGGTATGAAAACGTATTATCCCATAAGCACGCAAACAATTACTATAAACGAGGTTAGACTTGACTGGGTCACGTTCATTATTATCAAGAAATCCTAAAGCCGTGGTTTTCAAACTGTGCACCGCGAGCTACCCGAAAATAAAACTAGTGTTGGATGAACTAATGTTAATTAATTATGCATATTGCAAGTTCTTATGGTGCGTTCTTATGTGGGGCACCGTGATTGAAATTGTTTCAAAAAAGTGCATCACCTCGTAAAAGTTTGGGAACCACTGTCGTAGAGTATACGCGTAGTATAAGTGCATTATAGTGGCGGGCGCTGACGTTCACGCCACTGGCATCGACTGGTGCAGCAACGGCAGTCAATCGAAACGGCACTGTGATAATATTGACTCGCCAAAATGACAAACAAAATAAACATTTTGGGATATTTCAATGGAATTGACTTAGGAAATCGCTTTCTATATCTGCTCGTATGATTTATCCGTGCCATTAAAACTATAAATATACCCTTTGCGTGGTTCGTGGGTGTTATGTGTGTGAATGTACTCACTATTCATTTTTCGAGCATCCAAGCATACTCGTGCGAACGTTTCGATCAATATTTCTAACGTGTACGCTTTTCAGTGCACACTCTAAACCCGATAAGTTGTGACGATCACCAAAGTCAGTAGTTTGACACCGAAAATACTATTGGAATCCGAGTGATTTGTATTCTACGCTCAATTATTCTTGTATTAAATTAAGCAGTAGTGTAATCGAAAATAAATAAATCAGATGCATAAAACTCTATTGCTACTTCACATAATATACTATTACGTAACAACATTCTGCAATGACACCTAATCGCCATTTGTATATTAATCAATAATGTTATTGTTTGTTATCGGTTAAAATTTGTAATCACTTACTGAACATTATATACTTTCAATTTCAAATATAAATTTGGTAATTTTCTCTTAACCGATCTTTCACACGTGTAGATTCATTTGATTATACCAGGGTGACTTTTACCGTTAATTATTATTGGTTCGGTTCCATAATTCGTTTTTGATCTTTATTTGCGATAAACAATTTTTCCATAAAAACGTTGAGTGCTTATTCTGCTTATCCTGTGATATCAAAACTTACATCTACATATAGTAAATGTAGTCAGCTTCAAATAATGTTGGTAGATAGCCATATATTGTAAGATATAATATATCTATGAAGTCTGATCTAATATTCAATAATAAAAAATACCATGAAATTTTCCTAGCGATTAGCGTACAGTAATAATTTGTGCTTGTTTCTCCCAACGCCAGCTGAGAGTACGATAACGAATATAACGAACATACAATAATATCATTGTATGTTATAGAACAAACCTTTATAGCCCAACCTAAATAATACAAAAATACAAAATTTAAAAAAAGTATAATTAGTATTTAATATTAGTATATACAAATTATATACTCCCGTCATAGACCCTAACAGCCCAGATCTTCCGGGGTACCACCTATATAGTACCCAATTGATATTTAATCGGAAGTTTCTGATGAACTATATATATATAATATATATTTGACTTCCTTGGTTCCCCACCGAAGCGACAGCGGAGCATTACCTTAGATACTTCGGAACAATCCTACCGTTGACAACTATTTCATATATAGCATAGAATATGGATTCTTAATAATTAAATACCGTTTAAGAGAAGCCATTGAATGCATTGTGTTAACTATTATTAATTTTGTACATCACAAATCATTGCATTGCAACTTGCACTAATAAAAAAAAATATATACAACGTATCGTATAACAGTAAAAAAAAAATAATAATAATAATCTTGAAACGTTTTAAAATAAGACAACTAGTGTTCTACATAAATCAGTCTGTGATACTATAATATAATCTAAGTACCGAATGCGACAAGAATACTTTGGATGTGCCGCGTTAAGTTGGAGTGCATTTTTGCGTGAACGTTGAAAATACGAACAGATACGTCATATTATATTATTATTATTGGTTATTTATATTATAGTTGTAAACGTGACAGAATCAAAAATACCGTTGTATAATAATAATAATATACATACAAATCACAAAGTATGAACTTTAAACACTACATATATCGTGTAAACATTGATTTTAAAACGGTTTATAAAGTATTTTTGCAAAAACCGATTAACCCGTTCGCGTTAGCTAAACGTGTATGACCATCCGAAAACGCATTAAGATGGACCGTTTTAAATAACATCGAAACGGTTTGATTTCAACTAGTTGCGCAACGCCACCACGCAGTGGCGTATTTACAGGGGGTTATCTGGGTCACCCCCCAAAAACCTTTTTTTTTTTTATTCATTTCACTTTTCTTATTTTTCTTTTAAATGCTTGAGCCGTAAGTCCGTAACTGTATTCTTAAGATTTCTCAGTATTCCATACTGAGTTAATAATAATAGTTAATATTATACCAGTGGTGCCCACTACGCGGCTCACGGGCCACATGTGGCCCTTTGACAAATTTTGTGCGGCCCGCACTAAAACTGAAATTACATTCTAAAATTAAAAATTTAAGAGAGTTAATTAAATTAAGTATGAATTGTTTCGCTTTGGTAAAGTACTATGTGTAATAAATTTTATTTATTTTATTTTATTATTCTTGTTTATCATATCGTTATAATTTTATTGAATCACAGATTTGGCAGATATGGTTAGGTACGCTACACGCATTTAATGATTATTATTTGATACTTTGATTTTTTATTTCCGCCACGCGGTGTAGTGTTGCCGCGTAGTCTTGTACGAACAGTCCTTATTGATCATTTGTAATTTATCAAGTTTTTTTATTATATTTAATTCTGAAAGAAAGGAATTTTTTTTTGAAAAACAATCTATATTACGGTTTACTAATAAAAATGAACTTGCAACAAAGGCATCTTACGAAGTAACACATTTATTAGCCAAACGCATAAAACCATTTTTGGATGTCGAACTTATAGAAAATTGTATTGAAACAGTTGTAAATAGGTACTATGTTTTGTATTTTTTTCCAATTTTAAAGAAATACTTGAGCAAATTTCAAATCCGCAGTTATCTGACACTACGTTTGTTCGTAGAGTCGACTATCTTGGAAATCAAGTATTCGATTCATTAATCAATGAATTAATAGAATGCCGAATTTTTTATTTTTTTTTTTGTCTAGCATTAGATTCGTCAGTAGGACCTTGAAGATATAATTTGTCCCCTTGGCTACTAATGTACAATTATAGTTATGGTTAGATGACGCAAATGATATTAATATAACATAAGATATTAATATTATCCCCTTGGCTCCTAATGTACAAAATAGTTATGGTTATCAGATGACACGTACATCATTACAATGTTGCCGATTTTCTATTTGCCCACAGCTCCAACCCCACGCTGTTCTGGATGGCCGTCGTCCACCTGACGTTGACGTCGCTCGTGCTGTTCGCCGTGGGCGCGATCGCGTGGCTGGACTGTCGCCACGACCCGGACTGACAGGAACTGTGTACCGGACACCGTCCCGCCGACCGGCCCGCGTCGTCCCGGCCGACCGCCAGCAGCTCCGTGACCATCAGCATGACCACGTTCGTGCCGGACCCGCAGTCGTCGACGGTCGGCCATCGGCTCACTCCCGGGCCCAGTCTGATTGTGTGAAATCTCGTCGGCACGGGAGGCGGCCACTCGCGATACGCTTTTATACGTCCCCCGCGGACACTCGGTGATGCGGGTCACTTCGCGTCGGAGGATTTCCACTGTTTTTCGTATTTTTTTTTATTTTTGATTTTTTCGATTTTATAAAATAATTATATCATAATATTATTTGTATAATAGGTGTTTTATTTTTTATTTTTTTCTCTCTCTCTCTCTCTCTCCGCAAGGTATCCGACCGTACACGTACGCAACAATCGTGTGTTGTGCCCGACCGTTGTACACGGAAATCCTAAAGGTAAACAGAAGAAAAAAAAACGAAAATAATATTGTTAGGAAAAAGTCTGAACTAGATTAAAAATGATAACAAAAAAAAAAAAACCAAAGAATTATAGTAAACGTGTTAAACGTTAAAAACGTGGTTTTTGAGTTAAACGTGCTATTTTTGTTGGTTTTCCGTTATACTTCTGTTGATATTATATTGTTTTACCAGCCTTTTTACCGTTTAATCTCTACCATAGGTCGTTCACGCATTGAAACGATTTTATTTTATTTTTAACGTATCCCGAAACTCTTCATAAATAGTAAACACGTCTTATAACTAAATATTTAAATGTACCTTTAACGGTCGCATTATTTATTAATTATGTATGCCATCATGGTGTTTCTACTGTCTCGAATTATTTTCAAAAATTTCCGTGGAAAATAATTTTCTAATTTTAGTATCATGTATGCAAATTTTAGATCTACATTGAAGTTCTCAGTCGTTGTACTTTTATCATTAACAAAATTATTATCTTATGGCATAATTTTTGATCCATCATTGTTTACACCAAAATGGTTGAAGCCATATTTTCCATTTTATTATAAATCTTCTTGTAAACCAGACTCTAATACACTAAATCACTTGAAAAAATATACGTAATGCCTATATTCTAATATTATAAAATTTGAAATCTCTAAACTTAGAAATAAATTTTGGAGAATTCAAGAAAAAATACTTCTTATGTAATATTATCGAAGAAAACAAGATGCTCACGCTATTTTCAAAATTGTCTAAATTACGAAGTAACATGAAGTAATATATTTTTCTTTCTTATTCTTCTTAACGACCACGTTGCATCATTTTAAATTTAATCTACCATACGCACACACATACATATAGTTGCAGCACAATTTATTGTGAAAAATAACAAATCAACACTTTAAATTTATAACTTTTTAGACTAATTGATGACACTTTTATCGCTCAATATTTGTATAGTTTTCATATGTATGTACATAATTTAAGTAACATAATATTATATTATTGATTTCATTGAACATTTACGTACAGTTAACTACGCCCAACACCGATGATGACATGTAGCTACAAAAAATTATAGTATTTATTATGTAAATAAAGACACGTTGTGTTACGTGACTACGTGTAAACTATTTTAACTTAATCGTAATCGAATAAAACAGTTTTTAACGTACAGATATGGTTTAAATATTATAGCGCCGGTTGCCATGTAATGTTTAGATCATATAACGTATATTAATAATTATAAGACAGGAAGTAACTCATCTGAACTGTACAGAAAAGTACACGTTGACGTTATTGTGTATTAAGTGTACTGTGATTAGGTATATTATTTAGTACGACGTTGTTGGTTTGATTGTTATAGAATAATACCATTTTTTACAATACCATTTTGTTTTTATATTTTACACACATGTATTATGCTTAGTGCCTTTTTTTTAACAAAACAATTATATGACTGTAAGATATTGAATAAATCGTAAAGTGCTATTACAGTTTTACGGCTTACATGTTTTATAATTTATACTAATACACGTTTCGAGTTACGCACCACACATATTGCGTACGATATTAAACCTGGCTTAAAAGGATAAAGTCTGTTTAGAGCTCCATTTAAATTATGTTTTGGTGAATTATACATCCGAGATAATCCGGAAACTTATCTAAGACAACGTATTTCTTTAGCCCGGGTGATTTTATCTTAGGTAGATGATTTTACTGATTACGATTGGCTAACTGTAATTCATAATACAAAACATAGTTCACAACGTCATTTGAATAATAATGTATACTATAGCTATAAATCATCCAATATTGTGGTGAATAAAAAAATCAAAATCAAAAAACAGTCATCACGTTTAAAAGCAATACCTACGTACAATTATTTTATTTTATCCCATCTAAATTACGTTAATCTTCTCAAACCTACACTTATATCCTAATTGTGTTGTTACTAAGACAAAATAAATATTAACGAATAACATTACAACATAATTGGCTCATAATTTTCGATTTCTAAAATATTATTATAGAGTGAACGCATGATGTTTCTTTCAGAAATCAATATGAGACCAACTCATAGCCGATGATTTATATCTGTTCAATACCTACTGTCGATTATATTTTTATACTGAAAATATATACGGTAAGTTAATAGTATCTTATGTTGCCGTCAAAACATTTTACATTAGTTATAATATGCAAACCTGTGGTCATTATAAGTTAACGATGTCCGTCTAATGTAAGTTTATCCTGTTCATTTTAAGTATTTACTAACACTCGACAGACCACATAACTACTCTCCGACCAAATAATTAATGATGACATTATTGCTTCTAGATTTGGTTGACCTATTACAAATGTGTTGAAGTAAGGAAAGGCAGTTTTTGTAAATTGTTTTTTTTTTTTATTTGTGTTTCTATCAGAAAAGAAAATAATATTCGATACGATTTTTTGTTTTCGTCAAGATAAATATTCAATTTTTTTTTACTTTAACTCTATATTATTTATAGTGCAGTGACTGGAAAAATAATTACATAAATCGATAGAACATATTTTTAAGTAGTTATCACAACGTCATTACCATATTTATGAAACGGCTTTAAAATATTTTTATATTCTTGGCACTATCAGCAAATAGATTGATGTAAAACATCAAATGCAAAAATCTGTGGTAGATATAAATTATTTTATAAACCGTGAAATATATACGATTTATACAACACAACAGCTGTTTTCCTATGATTAGGTATTGTTTTGTAAGTGTATTTTAAGTAAATAACATATTAAAAATACCTTCAATTAAAAATCAGTTGTTCAACTTGTTTTACTTGATACATGTATCATGTAGGTATGTATAGAAAAAAATAAGAATGGCTAAAAATGAAACACAACTCGGTCGGGGTAGGCATTATTACTAAGTCTCTGTCTTTTTTAATTTTCAATTTTAGATTCTGATTGAAAAAATAATCTATTGGTTTTATCGAGAAACGTTTATTTTTGTTTTTGTTATTTTTTTTGTGTCTGGTTACATAATTTCCATCAAAAGAGTTACTTTGATCATCACATTAATGAAAGGTTATTGATAAATATTAGTGGTGTAGTTGATACTTTAAGCAGATAATTTTTTAAAATTCTCAACACTTTTTCGAATAATAAAACCTTTTAACCAAAAGTTACAGAAAAATGTATAAGCTTCTCTAACTTTATAATGACCTTTCACTTTCACTCGTTTCTTTGAAAGCAATATACATTGATTTTAAGTTTAAAATACCAATACAGCAATATAATTCCCCATATATATATATCGCCCGATCACGAAGTTTTACCAGTTTTTTTTTTATTTGAATAGATCACAAAAATAAATAATCATCATACTTAGTCCAGCTTGATTTTTAAGTAAAAATATTTATTTAACAATAATATATATATTAATATGTATGTGTATTATTAATTTTTATTGAAAGGCGATAAAATTAGTACCTATATAATTTATATGAAACATTGAAAACTTTCGGTGAATAGTTGTCCGTTATCGTGATGATTCGATCATGGTTAGTATTTCTTTATATTTCAAATATTTAAGATTGTACTATTTCTAATAATAATATGTATAATTTATTTACAAAAAAAATAGCGTTTCATTGCCAAGACAATAATAGGGTATACACTCAAACTTTAAATCATTAATAATCCTCTTTTATTTATAATCATTTTAATAATATAATAAATTATAATAATTCGAAGAAGAAAAAAATTTTAATAAACCTACAATTCCTAGAACAAATTTTATTAATTAACAATTTTGTTATTTTCAGATATTTTCAAATATTCAGCAATAATATTTAACAAGTAAGAGTTACCAAACATATTGTTGTTTTCTTTTTTTTTTTTTTTGGTTTTTAACCGGAAAAAAATCAGTATCATGGATAAATTTTCTGATTTCGACGACAACCCGGTTTGTCTTCAAGTTATGGTATTAATAAACAAAATTTTACGTAATGGAAAACAAAATTATGATTTTATGACAATTTACGATCAAATACACCAAATCATTCGTTTTGGTTACTGCGAGAAGCTTTATGAAAGTGTGCGATATTATATAAGATTATATTTATCGGATGAAATGAGAAAATTGAAAGAAGCTAATGGATCCACGTTTTTGGAGTTGATGAGCCGGACGTGGAACGATTTCACGGACGCCGCAAACACCATCGACAATATATTGGTCTATTTGAACGCGGTGATGCAACGTCGGGAGCCGAACGTTGAAAAAGTGTACGACATGGCGTTGACCATTTTCCGCGATTTCTTGTCGGCCGATTATAATTTTCTTCGCCGGCTGTCGCACTCGGTCATCCAGTCGATCGACGCCAGCCGGCTGGGTTACTCGTGCGACGAAGCGCAGACGTGCAGTCAGTTGATTTTGGCCATCAGCAAAGGTGACCGCGAGTTCTTCAAGGCGCACGTGGAGGACGAGTTCCTCGGCAACCTGGACCGGCACCTGAACTTTATCGGATCCATGAGGACTTCGGTGATGGACTACGTGCACGTGGTAACCAAAATCATCGATTCGGAGACGGACAGAGCGCTGGCGTACGGTGACGATCAGACGGCCCTCGCCGTGTCTCGGAACGTAATCGCCAAGCTGATCGCATGCCAAACGCGGTTCATCGTGGAATCCGATACCGGGCTGTGGGCCATGATGGCCGACCGTCGTACGGACTCGGTCACCGCGGTGTTCGACCTGTTGGCGCGGCTCGACGACGGTGCGGATGTAGTGATGGACGGCATAAGTGCGTTGGCGTCGACTAAGTACCGCGGCGCGCCCACGGACGTGGACTATGTCGTCCGGTTGATCGAGCTGAAAGACACCATGGACGTGTGCTTGGAGAACTCGTTCGGCGGCCACCGGGGCATCGAGGACGCGATGTCGGCGAGCCTGAAACGCCTGTGGAACTCGGACGACAAAGTGCCCGAGTACCTGTCGCATCACATCGATCACCTGTTGCGGTCGAACGGCACGTACGCGCAAGTGCACCACGCGGTCGACATGCTCGGGTACCTGGACGGTGCCAAGAAAGACGTGTTCGAGAAACACTACCGGGACCGGATGGCCCGGCGCCTGTTGCTGAACACGCGGTCGGTGGACGCACGCGAACGGGACGTGTTGGACCTGTTGACCGCGCAGTGCGGTGCGCGGCGCACGCGCAAATTGCGCAACATGGTCGACGATCTGGACGCGTCGGCGACACTGGTGTCCGTGTACAACGGCGCGCGTGGACAAGGCGTCGGCTTCAGTCTGCGAAAGTTGAACGTCGACAATTGGCCGTTGCTCGACGAACCGGCCAAGTGCACGTTGCCGGAGCCCGTCGTCTCGCAGTTCACGCTGTTCCACCGTGCCGACTCGCAGCTGTACGGCAACAGTCGCACGGTCGTGCTCATGCCGCAACTGTGCTCGGCCGAGATGACCGGTGTGTTCGGCGGTCGCACGGTCCGGCTGAACGTGCCCATGTTCTCCGCGATAATCATGCTGTTGTTCAACACTTATCCGGCCGTCTCGTACAAAAACATTTCCAAGATGACATCGATCCGTGATCTGGAACTGCAACGGTCCCTCCATTCACTCGTCGGTCACGGCGTGCTGGCGAAAAAGACCGGTGCACTTGGTCGCGTTAAGCCCAACGATGTGTTCCAGGTTTGCGAACACTTCAAGGACCACAAAGTTTCCAGCAACGGTGACGTGAAATCACATCGACGGCGTATGTTTATCGATTAAAAATGTGTATTCATTGTGTCGTTTTGTGTGGCGAATCCAAGTGAAGTGATCTGTGTACCTTCATAGCTTGGAAAGATTTGATCGATTAGATATTTTCGTCCCTGGCACCATACTCGCATGCGTTGTCTTTGTCTTGCAAACGCACAATATAGTAAATCTGATCTGAGTACCACTAATTTTGTTTTATTTGATTTAAATATTTAAACGAGTTATTAGCTTATTTCAATTCTGTACTGTATATAGTCAAAACTCGCTTAACAATTAAAATCTAGGAAAAAACCTATGAACTCGGTCTCAATATTCAGTCATGATTTTCAGTTTCGTTATAGGTGAGCTTACTCTAATATTAAAAATAACAACATAAAATTTTATTCTATCAGACGCTATCGTCTGATGGGTTGGACGTTTGAAAAACGGTGATAACACTAATAACATATGTGGGTGTATCATCCTCTTAATCGTAATTGATAACCGATAGATTATTGATCAAAACTGTTCTGCAATGTTCTTTGTAATAACGTCAAAAACGCATTTCAACCGTTAAATGAAAGTTAATAAATATTACTTAACATTTAATATTAAAACTTTAAGTATTTTGAATTTTATAATTAAAATCAAATAAATCATCATCATTATAAAATATTGGATAAAACTGTCTAAATGTATCATTTGTCTGTTTTAGTCAGCCATTTATTATAATATGAAATAAATTGGCAATCGTCATAATATTATTTTTATAATAATTAATGATTTATCATTATTATTTAAAGTACTACAAAACAATAATTATTTGAATGACTCTTGGATAATTTAATGGAACCACTATTAACGAGCACTTCTGAACTTCGGTACATTCTTAACATTACATACTTTCAAATTCCTTAAGCATAAAAAAAAAAAATATAATGCGACTGTTGAACCCTTATAACAGTGGACGTGAACGCTCAAAAATTATCTCAATTTTACAATTGACTTCTCGTTTATGTAAACACCTATGCAACTATTTTGTATAGACGTAATTTATGTAGAATTAAGACGTAAATAAATGCGAATATGTTATAATTTCGAACATTGTACTACAACAATAATATTATTATCATCAGCTAAAGTATTCGAATGGAAAATACGTATAGAATAATTATTATAATTTTAGTATAGTAGTGCACCATACAACGAACGATACGGAAATTGTATAATTCGCGTCCATCTAACATTATGCACGGCCTTGTGAACGTACCAGTGGCGTATTTGAGGGGGGTCGATGGGGGCATTCGCCTCCCCTCCCCTCCAGAATTTTTAGACCATGAAAATTTTATATAACTAATGGGTATAGGGTATTTGAGTATTTCATTTAAAAACAAAAATTCCGAAAAATTGTGTTGACGATAACAAATTGGTAAAAATTTGCCCCCCCCCCTCCGACATTAACTCTCAAACACGCCACTGGAACATACCGTTGATGATAATAATTATACCAACTGAGTTTAACCAAAGATGATAAAAATTTCAAAATTAAACCAGTTTTGGTGACACCGACAGCCGTGGTTCAAAAAAATCTAGTCCGAGTACATGCGTGCTTATTGCTCGGGTGTATCAATAATAGATGAGTATGAATGTTTATCGCCACCATGTTTTTTTACACGGTGAGTGTATGATTTTAAAGTAGCTGAAGCACTATTCACACGCACAAGTTAATCTGAAATGTTCCTTTGAGCGTATACACGTTTTGGTATTTTTGTTCGATAATTTGTTTGATTTTCCACAGCCGAAACTAATCAGATTTTCGTGTCCAAAAGTTAGGTACATACAATTATAAACTATTTTCAGTTCAATCATTATAGATATTACAACAGTTTCAATTATTCACAACAATGAAAATATTTTGGTCATAAACTCAATCAATATCCAATTATCATCAAAATTTGATTAGGTTAGGTTCAGTTAAATAACAATTTTCATTCTATACATAGATTTTTAAATGGTTTTATTTTAACATCATACAATATTTTTTATACTTTCAGTTACCTATATTTCTTATTCGATCTTTTTAAATAATAACAGCACATTATACTCAAAAATTCCTAAAATATTACTAATATACATATCTTAAATTATTAAAATATCTTAAAATTATTTCATCTACATTTCACTATCGTAAGATAATATATTCAATTAAAATATCGTTCGACCCCGAATCAAGTTTCAATATTTTTAAAAACCCGTCTATAGTACAGATATTTAAATATAATTCAATTTTTAATCTTATTATTTATTTAATCACAGCAATCGATATTAGGCATAGTACCAATAGTTCATAGATATAACATTCTTAATAATTTTAATAAATAATAAGTATAATAAGTAATTGTAACCAATCGAATTTTATAATCAAACGATGTAATATCGATAAATTTCGATGGAAAATTGTGTTTAAAGTTCCTATCTGTGTGAATAAAAATCAATCAGTTTTATAATTGTATGTTTCTTTAATTATGTGTGCTGGGATATAACGAATAAAATCTCACTTATATTTATGTATGTATTCATTATAATTACTTTATTTTTATTTATTTCATTGAACTTAAAATTTAATTTCTTAATTAACATTTAGATCAAGCAACTAGTTTAATAATAATTTTTTTCATAATTTGATGACAAAGCATGATCCATAAAAAATGAAAAATGAATTTGTTATTCATTTATTATAAAAGGAAAAAATTGGTACGTTTTCTGGATTTCATTTACTGTATTATAGAGCATTCATGCTATAAACTCTAGTTATTGTTGTAGCGAAATTATCTAAACTTTGAAAAATATATTTTAAGAGTTGAATAATAAACATATAGATAAGCACATTTAATACAATATTGTTAATAAATTTCATAGTCCAAGTGATGCGAAAATTAAAAAATCAAGTTGTCCGGAAACTGTTTTCGTTTTATTTTTAAGCGGAAGGAGTAAACACAATCATTATGTAACCATTAATACTAGGTGAAATATTAATTGAAATTTTACAAAATTCAGGGTTCTTTTATATAAATCATATTAAAACGATAAAATATATTATGAACGTAAATATTGAAAAAACACTTTCATCCGGTCATTTTACTTTTTTTTTCTTGAGCCTCGAAATTATGAAATTATGTAAAACATTTCATAATCAACGGCCAGATTTTTGGAAGTATTTCTATATAATTTAACACTCGGCTGACTCAGCAACCCGTTATTGCTTCGAATCCTAATAACGTTGAATTTTGTACGCTATATAATGGTAATATATATATCCCGAAAAGGAAAACAAACAACACCTAGGACATGTTAATTGGATTTTTAAGTTAAAAATTGAACGAAAGCAATATAATCCGGTTAAGTCCACGAAACCTATTAATCATTTAAATTACCTTAAACAGTTTGTCATTGTCGACCTGCTACGTATTTATCGTTTTAAGTAAACACATTAATACATTGTTATATCTTACGACCTCACATAGCCAATTGTAATTATGACTGAAATCTATCTAATAATAGTAATGTGTATAGTGTTCTGGTGTAATTAGTTTTATGAATCTCTCAGACAAGACCAAAACATGAATCAAAATCCTATATTAACCATATTCATATATATTCATATATCATAGTACTTCCTGAACAGGTTATCTTAATTAATCAATTCCACGAAAAAACCAAATTGGTGGTACATTGGGACAAAAAGTAACTTTGTGAAATCTACACGCGTATCAATTATTGTCCTATGGTAGATAGACAGAAGTAGGTTTATTCGCAATAATTTTAAACCAAGGAAAACTAAGAATTATCTGAAATCGTTAAATTTTCAAACATCTAAAATGACAATTAGTGTCCGGATTCTATAGGGTTTGCTGTATTTTTATTTCATGTAACAAGGATTTAAAATTTAAAATTGTATACCTAGTACCTACTTAATATATTCTGAGTGCTTTTAAAAATTGAATAATCGTATATCACAATTTTTTAGTTCTGATTCTATACTTGTTGATTATAATATGCATTAAGTACATTTTTTGTGTATTTTGTGTTTTTCATTAATCTCGTAGATTAAATTAAAATTATATAAATAGTTATTAGATCATATTATAACAGTTACATTTCATAATATCTCAACTCTTTTTAAGCTCTATGAAATTCAAACTCTGACTATGTAATATGATGATTAATGACGTTATTGAACGCGCCGATTTCAAAGTAAAATTGTTTTATTATATATATTTTTAATATAACTATATAAAATAAAAAAATAATATATAAGTAATATAATTTATAAAATAAAATTTTATAATTATTATATTGTTGTGAACTCATGAACGGTTTACATCACTACATGGTTGACGATCCAGATAATATTATTCCGGAACATTATGACATTAATATATACCCGTAAGCCATAATGCGTCGTGTAATCATTGGTACGCGTTGCCCGCGCCAGATATTATTAATAAATAATAATCATCAATATAGTCGTATTTAAGCCGAAACGCACAAGAAAGTTATCGAAGCGAATCGGACGCGCGGGTTCTGTCGCGCATTATCGTAATCACAAGAGTCAAGAAGACAACTTATGTAATAAACCTAATATATAATATATTGTCCCGATGTTTGAAAATCGAGAAGTTGCTTCGTACCAATCATAACTCGGACCGGCTCGAAAGGGGCCAGAACACTTAACAAGCAGGATTAGGTTACGAAAATATATCGTAGTACGCGAACGAAACAATCAACTGATAATATAATTTATTATATAAATATATTTGTGGGAATCATTATCACATTATGATTTATGAATACTAAGAGGGTTCACTTATTTATCCGGTTCTGTCCAAATAGCGATTCCACGCATCATCTATACTGATGAAAAAAAAATCTGTATGTTTCCGAAATTTGAAAACCCAAATTTTTAGAATTTGCTATCTCAAATCCGGATTTTAAAATTCAAATTTAGTTTTAAACCTAAACTTAGGAATTTTAAAATCTAAATTAGCATTATTTCTTAGAGAACTTATTAATTATAATATACTCACATAATAACTACATATATTTTTAAAATTAAATTAATATATTTCAAGTTTTTACGATTCAAAAACTACCTAGTAATCATTAAATAATTGTATTTTTAAACCAACAATAGTATAATGAACAAACATCGTAATAATAACAAATATTTAAAAGAATCCGGAAACATGTCACACCACTCACTAATGTGAACAAAACAGTCTACTGCATTCAAATCGAGATTATAATAATTAAAACATAAATTGATTTTTCTCTTACATCCGTGGAATAATTGTTGCTACACATTATAATTCATTGATTTTATGACATTATGTAGTAATATTCGTGTTCATTCTGGACTTTTAATTCATAGTTGTAAATTCACCGTTTTGTTTTCGCTATTTTAACGAGATACCCTTTCACACGTATTTTAAACAGTTTATTGCATCAAATGTGATTAGAATATACACTTAACCACGAAGGAAAATGAAAACGCTTCAGAAATTCCTCCAGCACAAGCTTAGCTTTTAGGGGGTGCTGCAACAGAACACAACAGATATAACGACGCAAAGGTTCTCCATCCACGCCATTACTTATTATTGTTTTAAGTCAGTCTACCGTACAAATTTGCCATACAAATTACATTTCTACATTGTGGTACAATAATGGCGTATTTTGTTTGTTAGTATAATTCAACAACATTGTGACAAGTTATTTAAAAATATTTTTAGTTAACAATATAAATATTATCTTATGTAATTATAAAATTATAACAATTTTTAAAGTTTGTGTACATAAATCAGTAACCATTGTAATGAATTTTACAGAAAGTATGAACAGACAGATGCAATAAGTTTACTGCAATAACATATTTTAAAATGACATATTAAGTTCGAACATGTTAATAAAATACGCATGTGCGAATGTTAGGTATTTCATGACTGGAATCATCGAAATTTCTGGTCGATAATAACCACTGGTATCAACCACAGTGATAACCACATCCACCATCCAAATGATTCGTTAATGATCGTCCTAAGTTTGTCATTAATTTGTTTCATTATGTGCGCAAATTGCCACTTAATTTATAAAAGATGATCTTTATCGGGCGCCACCATGATTTTTTCCATCAGTAAATATCTGTAAAACTGTTTATAGGTCTACGCACAGTGTTTATTTCAGGTATATTTCCGATGAGCCACTTTACCGCCCTCCCAGACAAAATTCGAGAAAACGTGTGTTTCTTGCTAGTTGAATCGTAATTTGCAATACGAAAAAATTGTGTTATCTAAGTATTTTCTCAAATGTGAATTACGATTTATAATGTAACTGTTTATCATATTATTTTTGTCCAAAATATAAGCAAAATCATATTCAATGGAATATTTTATGCTTGTATATCTATTTTAGTATTTTACGATGGTAAATAATATGTAAACATTACCGCACGCGACCTGGCAGTCCGTTTTTGTATCCATATATAGCCATATAGATGCTTATCTGTTTAATATATCTAAATATATTATAAATTATAAAGTTTTTTGTTAAATTCCAAATACCTAATGTTGAAGCTGTACTCGCAGACTTTCGATCATTCAACTTTTTTATTAAATCAATGCTTGAAAGTGGATCACACAAGGAAGATAAAAGTCCATTGATAAAAATTTTAGATGCTGACGTGGGTTATTTTGAGTTGAAAAAACTATGTGAAATACTGCTAGTTATACCAGTAACAACAGCTTCAGTGGAAAGGTCGTTTAGTACAAGGAATATAATTCTGACTAAGACCAGAAACAGGATTCTGCCAGAGACCTTAATGCATTGTATGCTTATAAGTATTGAGGGACCTGAGATTCCAACCGAAGAATTTCTAGATCATGTAGTAGACATTTATGCAAACAAGATATCTCGTCGAATAAGATTAATTTAAAAAAAAAATATTTATAAGCTATCTACATTTTAAAAACATGTTAAACAATAATTAAATTATTTTTTTATTTTAAAAACCTATTAAACAATAATACGATAAGGTCAAATTTGTGTTTTATATTCTATATTACCCCGAAATTTTTAATCGCCCCCCCCCCCGGAATAAAATGCCTGAAAGAAACACAGTCTACGTATAAACTCGGGCGGGTATTGTTGTAGGTGGCAAGTCTGCGCTCCGCCAAATTATGAGTTACTAATATTGTTAATTTTATTTATTTATTATCGTTACTGAGCAATATTATATTTATTATTATTATTATTATTATTATTTATATATATATATATACATAATTTATTTATTATAACATTTTATCATAATTATGTTTATACTAGCAATACTCGTATAATGTCTACATAATATTGTTGACCATCAAATTATTTTAGTATCTGTTGTTCACTAGTTTCATGGTGGTACACACAGTACACAAAATCACATAATATAATATATACATCACTACACACTTTACCCAACCACATAGCTCACTATATATCTAGTTCTTGGATGGCGAATTCAACCACGGCTAGTTGAGCTTTACGCCACTGTCCACTAAACACTATATTTACACATTTTGTTCCGTCGGCGGTAAATAGCAAGGCGCAATGCGCAAAGTAGTCGGTGTCTGGCAAGTATTACGTTACTTCGTGCTCCCGGCCCAAACATAATCCATATATCTTAAAACAGTTATGGTTGAACTCTCATTTAAATAAATCGCTGTAATATTAATTTATTACAACATTTAAATACTTATGTAAAATCAGAATCATTGAAAAATTCACATTAAGGACAGTGATTCTAATCAAGAACGACAAAAACTACTAAACTGATTGCAAAGCGTGAATATGGATGAAGAATTAAAATCGTTAACATTTTTCAGAATTAACATCGATTAAAAGAAGACACTCCAGTTCAAACACCAAAACTTTATATTATTATACATTGTGGATCGGTAGAATTATTTATCCCTCGGACCACATAATATTTTCGCGAACCTGTAGATACCGTTTCAGATCAAAAATCTAAGTTTACGTCAGTTTGCACACGCCATAGCATATACGCATTCAAAATATGAAAATAATTTATGATTTTCTCCGTTTTCGAAAATTTATGTTTTTGGCGTTTAATCTACAGATGATTTATTGCATAACCCGTGTATAGGTTTTCAATAGCACTCTGACGTAAATTGGACAAACAATAAACTCATTTTGGTGCAAGACATCACGCGCCGTCATCGAAGTTGAATCGGATTCACAATAGTTATCTAAATCATTAAATAACGTGCCACTTAGAACAATACAAATGTAATAATATTAGATTGGTATTATGTATTATAATTTATAACATTATGTTATATGATGGGAATGAATCAAAGTGATTACAGTAGTCTATGAAGATCGTTCAACTTTTCAATGTATCTTTGGTAGTAGGTTAAATTAATTTATTTTTATTATATTGAGTGAATGCAAATTAACTGAGGTTCAATAAGTTCCAAGAATAGCAGGTAAGTGGTTACAAATATAAGTTCTGGTAAATTTATACCGCAATACCGGTACAAAAGTTCCGAGACCTACGAATAAAAATCTCGAGAATACTAGATCGGACATTACGCTTTTTTTATGTAACACAAAAACAAACGAATATCAATTACACCAACTACATTGAAGTTTTCAGTCCTGTGTACTAATAATAAAGACTGAGAAGTAAGTTTTTATTTTTATACATTTTATTTGTGTATAGGAATTTACTTAAGGAATATTAAATGTATTTTTTTTTTTTGAGCCAAAAATATCAATGGAGATTTTCACTATTTTACTATGCATTCAATTATGTGTATGCAATTATATCATGATAAGAACTAAGGGGAGCGGGGAATTATTTACTAAACTAATGCAAAGATAACAAAAATCCGTTAAAAACACTTCAACAAAGCGATACATTGTGCGCTGTGTAGGCTTTACCGTGGCTAACACAAATAAACGAGCGAAACGATCATATGTTATTGCTTTTCGTAGGTATTCAACGGGAAGGTATACGTACCTAATATAACATACGCTGAATACGTAATTGAAAACACAATGTGTCTCGCGCGACCCCATAAGGCTGCTGCAAACTGATACAAAGATTAATGACCGCGGTTGGGTCATGTATAATTACAACAATAACCTGCTTCCCGGCTGTTATTTTTTTATTTTTTTTTTTTTTTTAACGTGGGTACTTATTTTTAGATGACAACAGTATGACGGGGTTGATTAGGGGTCAGTCCGTTCCGTGAAACTTTAGAGTTATTCATACACGAGCAAAAGAAGTAACTATAATATATTATATGACCGTAGTAATTTATCCTCCCGAGAACATAATATAATATATTTATTATAATAATATTACTCGCGGGCCTCAACGGGGCATGGGGCCGAGAAGGGGAGGAAAGCATCAACTGCGCGACCGGGGAATATTTTGAACATTTCATACCTATAATTACAGTACTACAGCACGCGAGTGTAATACGTTCCACCGGATGCATAGGTAATATCGCATTAGCCGCACTGCTCACGACATGATTACGAGGTATGTTTACGCGTGTTATGAAGGGTTTTGGCGTTTGAAGAAAATAAAAAAACCCTATAACCAAGCATAACAATCATCATATCGTATGGTTTTGATAATTATCGATCGTATGAAAATACATTATACCATCGCGGAAAAACACGAATCATGCAAAACAATATAATTTAGAATGAACGAATATTATACAAACGTTGTTCGGATGATATATTTTATTCGCTATATAGGTACACATCGGATGGTTTCAATTTGTTGATATGACTAGTAATCATTGATTACTGCTTAACTTAACTAATTGTGTATATAATTTTATAATATCTCTATATATATATATATATATAAATATGGTATAAATGGTACAGTATTTGTATATAGCTACTTATAAACTATATATTGGGTAAAAATTACATATAATACTCATTTTAAAATACATTTTGGAGCTATTAAGCTACGTCTTGATGACCGAACTGAAACACATAATTTTCGTGTACACTGTGTGCAGTTGTAAATACTGTTAACTGTAAAATTCAATTGTTAATATAATCGTAAAATTTAATTGCATTTTTTAGATTCTTAGTGAACTGAGGAATATTGATTTTATGTTGGTGTGTATTTTTTTATTTTGTTTATTAATTTTAAATTCTGAGTGAAATGAGAAATGTATTGGTTTTATCAATATCTGTGCTATTTTTATTATTTGTATTTGTGTACACGATTTAGACAAGAAAGAGTGTTTCGATAAACCTATAACTTTTCTGAAAGGGAATTTCATATACTTTGAAGAGGTCATTTTTTTAATATCTTGGTATTAGTTAATTGATTGTTATTTTGGTTGTCATAGCGACTCAAAACGTCGACTGGGTAGTAAGTAGTAATATTATATATTGTTATGGTACTATACATATATAATATATTATTAAATATGATATACAATGTTCCATCAAAGTACTGCCGATGTACTATTTTAACCATATTCCTAGGGTGATAAAGTATTTATTTTTAAATCTATAAGAGAGGAAGTGAGGTAAGTGGAAAAATGTATTTTTCTGAACACAATATTTAATCATCAACTGTCATATGTAGTCACATTATTGTGAGTCGGTCTTGGTTTGACAACAAAACAGTAAAAACGATTATTATCTGCAAAGTTTTAACAATGTCGAGTGTCAAATTTTGAAAATATTACAACTTATCAGAATTTAACTAAAAACTGTTTTCTTTTATACATATATTTTTGTACTATGCACTTAAACTTAAAATACAGTTTTTAATGTTTTTTTAAATAATTAATTGATCTATAATTAGTTTTATGCAAATCAGGAACTGGAACCTTAATGATTTTTACGATTCCGGTTCCGGATCTTCGATATTTTTTAGTTACTATTAGTATAACTTATAATTAATCCTTTAATATACATTTTAAAGAGTTTTCGGACAGCCAAAAATATTTTATAGATATTTAAAAAGAAAAACTTACAAAAATCGAAAATTTAAATTGTCTATAAATAAGTCAAAAAATATCAAAATACTTTGAAAACTTAAGTATGTATAGATAATGCCAATGTAAAGATTTGGTGAACATTTCAAGTTGTTACGGTTTTTCGTTTTTCAGTTAGAGCAAATTTCAAAAACCGATATTATTTGTCAGTCTAGAATTTTATATATTATATTATTATTTTACATGTAATTTTATGTCAATATTCGCTGTTCAAACGCTTATAAAAAAAAATTGTGCCTATGGATTTTGATGGTTTTTGAATGACAATAACAACTTCTTGTGTGGAATATTCTTTTAAATTTTCAAATATTTTGTATTAGTCAATTTTTTTTTATCACCGATTATAAAAAAAAAATGTAAAAAATTCGTATACTTTAAATGCCTATAAGTGACTTAAAAATCAATATAATATTTTGAAAAAAAAATATGACATAGAGGAATTGCTTATCTTAATAAATTGTAAAAATTTCAAGTTTCTGCGACTTATACTTATTGAATTATAACAAAAATTGAAATTATTTGACAATAAATCGCTATTTTATGCAATTTCGTAAAAATTTAAATTTCAAACGGTCATAAAATTTTTTCCTTTTGGTCCGGTAGAAATTTTTTTATATATTTTTGAAGATTAGCTTATGGACAAATTAGTGTTAAAATTTTGAACCTTAAGTATAAACAAAAAAAATGTTGTGAATTTTTATCTACAAAATAACTTGCAAATTACCATGATTTTGACACATTTTATACAAATTTGAGCTTTATGGGCTATAAAAAAAATTTGAGTGAAACGATCTCCGATATTTTTTAACGACAATAAGTTGAGCTTATTATAGACCTTGTAATTAATTTTCGAAAGTTTTTGGCTAGCTAATTAAATTTCATGGATGTTAAAAAAAAAAAATTTACAAATATCGAAAAATTAAATTATCTATAAATAAGTCAAAATATGTCAAAATACTTTGAAAACTTAACCATGTATAGAGAACACTAATATAAAGATTTTGTGAAAATTTGAAGTTGTTGCTGTTTTTTATTTTTGAGTTAGAGCATTTTAAAAAAATGTTTTTTGTAAAAACGTGAATTTGCGTAAAATTTTCAGTTTATTCGTAATTTTTAAAGATTATAATTTAGAAAAGGCGTCCTATTATATCTTTGTTTTTTTTTGTTTTAACATTTTGTGATGTATCATAATTTATATTTACATTGTCATGATTAGTTTACAATACGCAATTAATAAATGCATACAAAATTATTCTATTAAGTTTTCTCCACTGAGTCTTCCTTTTTATGTTATTTTTCTATATTTTGAGTAGAACGTGGAATGAGTATTGAGTCATTTGGAAATATTCATATTTTTGTTCATCATCCAAGAGTCTATTATACCCACAAAGTACGTTTTATTTTCCTTATTTTCAAGTTTATTCTTTCCTTTTCGTGAAGAATCAAAGTCATTATAATTTATTTATCTTCATTGAATAC
The DNA here is from genome assembly GCA_025469195.1 of Chaitophorus viminalis. Lineage (NCBI taxonomy): Eukaryota > Metazoa > Arthropoda > Insecta > Hemiptera > Aphididae > Chaitophorus > Chaitophorus viminalis. The sequence continues at coordinate 367,758 of JAIPRK010000081.1, forward strand.
ACTCACTGAATAATCAGTGATGATATATTAAAGTTTGATTTTTCTGTATAATTTAGGTATATATAATTTAGCAGATTTTTATTGTTCTACAATTAAAAATTGTAGTTTAATGGTTTCCATAGATAATTTTTTCTAATATTTAAAATTAAAATATTTTATAGAGTCAACTTAACGCGTATAACTAATAACTTATAAACGTTTAAAAAGTTACAATATAGTGCTCATTCATTTTATTATGATTTATTTAATTTATGGATTGCTTAAATTTCATATTAAGTTATTAATTAATACAAATATAATATATATTCTTATCACTTATAAATATTTTTCATTGATTACACTTTTGTGTTCTCAATTTGGGATTATAATTTAATACTATATTGTATAAAATACAATAAATGTATGGTATTTCAATATTTTGATTTTGTAAAGAATTTGTATATCAAATGCCAGAGTGGTCGATCTTAAGCTCACCGATCGGTTCTAATTAAGTCACTTGATGTTTACTTATTTTTAAATTATATATTTATTATTGAATAATCTTATTACTTTAAAAGTAAATAAAGAAGTGAATACATATAAAAATTCTTTTGCATACTTTTTGCATATTAATGTTATAAACGTGCATATTTTATAGATTTTTATTGCATATAAGTATAACAATAGTTAATAGTTATATACATTCACATACTCATGTAAACATATACAACAGTTGTGTATAGTAGGCAAGTACTCGAATGACGATGAGTAAATATTAAATTTTTAATATACCTACATACAATGGTAAATAACTTTTATATTGATGTATAAATAATACATTTTTAGATGTCAATAATGAAATATTGAAGAAATTCATTACTAATTAGATTCGTTTTATCGATCTGTGCCTATATAAATATAATATTCATACTAATACATTATTAATAATTACCCATGATAATATTTTCAAAAATAAAATCATAATTCACATTGTCATCACTTAAGCTGCTATTTTCGATTTTCTAGTCCAACAAAAAACATATGTGGATAAGTAAACGTCACTGTAAAACTTTCATATAATTCTTAGATGAATTTTAACTCTGGTAAATGTAATTTTTCCAATCTTTTAAGTTTAAGAGTTCTATCGATGGACAATTTTCCTCCTCATGCTAATCAAGTTATATAATTTAAGTATTTATCAATTAAAATATACCCCATCACCGACCACTTTAAATATTTAATAAAGACAAATTAAAATTTTATTGATATTATGGACATAACACTAATTAAGTATGTGATGGACAAAAATTTACAGTAAATATATTCCATCTACTTAAATTGATTTTACATTTGATTTAGCTTTTATATTTTTTTGTTGAAAAAAGTAAACATATTTTTTCTGATTTCAAATCATTTTTCTAGCACCAAATTTGGATTAATGATGCAGGTACTCTTTAAGCCATAAATCCATGTGCTGTCACGCCCTTTGTTCAGTATTACCTAGTATAGCATACATATTGATAATATTCCATTAATATATAACCTGCGACATTGTTGACGTCGGTTATAATTTTTAGTCGTCGCTAAGATGTCGGCACTCGTGGTTTATTTTGTGATTTCACGGCTTCACTGAGCTATATAACCTTTGATAGTGATCACCCATCCGAGAACTATATAGTGACGCAGCTCGACCACAGCCTCAAGCGGCAACTGCATCTGACTACTGCTGCTCCATGCCCGGGTTTCACTATACTGCAGAGTTATTGAAACGTAAAATGCAAATGCACAAGGTGCATATTATGAAGGATCTTTTCCACCATAGTCGTTATTTTCCGCATTATAATATCCACACAATTGTGCACTTGTCTATTGTCAATACTCGAGTATACTTGTTACCTATTATAATTAGCATACAACATAATATTGCATAGATTTACTTTTTTCAAGTAAGAAATACTTTTCAAAATGGTAAACATGCATAATTACACTCGCATTATTATAAAAATAAAAACACTATGTACCGGATGATTCCACATATTTCATCCATGCGTATAATAAACAACATAAATAATAGACGTCCATAGCAGAATATAGCAGAATAAATAAACCAATCGTGCCAAATATTGTTATACACTTATGACACGTTTCGGGAAATATACACACAATGACAAAATTAGTGCACCATATTAATTAGAAAACAATTTTAAATAAATATTTAAATTTTATCTTACTGAATAATTATTTGTTTAATTCTAAGTGAAACGTAAATTTTAATTTTACATGTATCCATGAATTTAACTACACGTGAAATAGAAACCTCTAATTGATATCCCGAAGTCGGTCATATGCTAGATATAATTTTATACCATCCACTAATCCGGTGATCTTTGAATGTAAAATAAAATATTAAAATTTGGTTAATTTCTCAGTTTTTTACTGAGTTATTCCATTTTGAAAAACATAAAATTCAAACACCCTATAGGCCTATATAAAAATAATAGGAAGTGAAAAATGTTCTATAACCGTTATTTCTTGTCACATATATTATATATTATTTACTCTTTGTAAACATATTTTCCGTTGTAAATAAGTCATCAAAGCTGTTGAATACTTAGAACAATTAACTTCAAAATGTATTCTCTTTGATGATTTAGAACCATGTATCTTAAAAATTAAAATATTATTCATTTTTGAATTTACAACAATTTGTCATACGATATAATTTACACAAAAACATCAAATACAAACCCAGACCAAACTGAAATAATGCTAATATGTTATATTAGTTAGGGGAAATAATTTAAAAGCTATAGATAAAATGAATAGCTACTATCCGAGAGGAGAAAAAATCATTGAACATCAAATATTTGGTGTGGCTCATTTTTTCATATTTTTAATACACAACAAAAACTGAAATTAATTAAACTCAAAGTATGACATATCAAATAACTTGACGAATTATTGATTAACGTAATTCACTAAAGAATTTTCATTACAGATACGACGTAAAATATCATTTAAATTTTAAATGCAAAATTGTATGCACAAAGTGTAATAATAATACTTGTAGTTACATCTATTTATAGCTCCGTAAAAACTATATCAATCACCAATAATTCTAATTAAATATTGTGATTGAATTCTCAGCCACATATTAAGTTAATAAAATTTTAAATTTATTCTCCGATAATAAAATGAATACAATTTTATATATTTTAACAGTTTTATTAGATTATATTTAATTATTATTTTTAAAAAAATTTATTTTGTCAAATACTGGTTTTGAGTAAACATTAAACTTTGCAAAAGCTTAAAAATATTTTACAACCTATCCAACACGTCATAATGTTTACAAATATAATAATAATAAAATAATAATATATTCTTTGGTTCACTAAAGGATCAAAAATGTTGATTTAAACGTGCTTCTAATAACACAAGTCTATATACATTAAAAATCACCTTTATATCCAAGTGGAAATGAAATGCTTAATCATATCTAAAATCTGGATACTCGAATACTGCTACGCCAAAATTACACTGTTTTCTCCAAATTTTCTAAAGTTATCTAAGGTATGCTGTATTATTTTTGAAACAAAGTCAGTAAACTCGAGTGTACGAATTCGTATTCAATTGCCCTTTTTATTATGATCATTGGAAAAGTTATATTTTAGAATAAAATATGTGTCGATCATCAATCATATTATATATTGCTACAGTGCGCCAATGTCTATAGCTTTTCAAGAAATGTTTACTCGAATGAAAACTTTTAACTACAGATTACAGTCAAATCACGATTTCTGGAAGTTCTTGTCGGATCGAATAAGATATAAAATTCTTTAAAGTACATAACTGCCTTAGTTCACACATTTGACGTCTTGAATGTTTGACAACTCGATTTCATCGTTTTACCCTGAGAGTTCAAAGTTATCGGCTATAAATAAAAATAAAACTATACATTGTTTTACTAAAAATATCATAATATACAAATATTTTAATAAACATAATTTTTAAAGATCGCCTTATCTCTAAAACCTTCTAAAAAGTTTTCTGCAAAACAGTTTTACGTTTAACACCGTTTGTTAATTTGTTAACACTGTTAATTCTATCATTTTAATATTACACCGTAAAACAATTGATTGTGTTACATTTAAAAAATTCGTATTATGAGTAAATTGTTCCATTGGTACTATTATTTTTGAATGATTTATAACAATAATATTATAAAAAGTATTAAGCTCGTTCATATATTTTAGAAAGTAATCAATTTTCGATAATAGAACCTAATGATGTTTACATTCGAAATGATGTAATTCATTTATAAAATAATTTATCGAAACTACAGATTAAATACTTATATATAATTTATACCAGAATCTCTAACCCAGTATTTATATTTTTCAAGACGCTATCGAAACATTATACCAAAACGACAAGGTAGCATATTATACACCACGAATATACGTGTTGTTTTTTTCCCTTTATTAATTATGAAAACATTTTATCATGACAATTATATTAAAATAGATGATAATTAAAACATATACAAAATAGAAATATAAAGTAAATATTCCTTAATTATAATAATATGATATTATTCAAAGTTATAAAATCCTTAACTATTATAAATTTATATTATACATTTATGTAAAGTGCGCATTCCGAAATATTATTGATTGAAGTTATTTCATAGTTATATTTACATAACAGAAATAACATAATAATTTCTAATTTATACAAGTGAAATGTAATATATAAAGAAATCAGAAGATAACGAAATATTATTATGACCAAAATTATACCTAATATGTTTAAAAATAAATTTTAATGTGAATAACATTCTTTGTAAAAAAAAATCTACTTTCAGAATAATGTATTTAAATATGTTCAAAGCTACAATGTATTTTAAAGTCACAAGACTTTAAAGCAAATATTTTTAATATCAATGTATAGTTGCTTTTCGTTTAATCTCAACTCTTATTATACCAGGCATAGTATACTACATTTCCCCAACGTTTAATCTGTACATTGATGCAAGTTTTCACTCGCTCCTATTTTATTGTATTACCGTTAAAGGACTTGCAGAACTGTTGATTATTATTTTTTAAGTTTTTAAACACACAAAATGGTCTCCCATAGTTATCGTGTTTTCTTGTCATTTTATATTACCATAATCTCAAACATGGTTATTTTAAAATCTTGATACCACAATAGATACATCAAGCATAATCAATTATCCTCTGACGATTCGTGGAGCAGCTGCTTACGTTGCCACGAAAGGTCTAAAGTTCAATAACGTTATGGTTTATAAACATTTAACGTGGACTTATAGCAATTAGTTTGTTACCTAGTCCTAATGTACTTGGACCATTATAAGCATTGCTATCTTGGTAGTGATAGTTTGGTAGAGTTGCATTTACGCAGATAACCAGGACCACAAGACCGCCCTTCATACCCAATTTTCTAAAATATCATTTGAGTATTAGTTATTAAGCAACATTGTAAAAGGTGAACGTCAAAAGTTATTTTATGAGTTCAATGTTTCAATTGTTATTATTATTGAATATGTAATTAAACAAGTTAAATCCGATCACGCGGCGTTGTATACAGGCAATTCTGGTACATCAATGTCGTGGGTTCTTTTTTTACGGTATTTTTCAAAACGATCAATTGCTTATTAATTATTATAACATATTGTGTTCAGTCAGTGTTAAGTTAAAGATAAATTTCAAATTTCGATACATTTTTAATCGCTGAATTAATTTTTTTCCTTGATTAAAAATAATTAAAACCGTCGAACGAAAATTTTAAAATTTCATTATCTTTATCTAAAGCGCACTTGTAAATAAAAATATAATGGTCATGCAGGTATAAAATGTAATACTTGCAGACATTAATTACTGTGGTGGTTTTATAAATCGTTTCTGTTTATCAGTAACATTGATTATAAAATAAACCTTTTACTTTTAACAATACAAGCGCAGGGCTGTAGAATTTTTCCCATTGCACACGTATTATTTAAAATTATAATCGTAAAATATAAACATGAATACGGATTAGAAACGGACGATCCCATTGTACTGATACAAATACTTATAATAGCCAATGAAAATTATTTTACAAAAATTATAATTTATACTATACGAAATCAAAATTTATATTTTGCGTGAATAGTAAATTGATTTTAACATATCAACAATAAATTGTCAAACGAATATTAAAATAAGAACATCTGAGGATTTTTAAATACTAATTTCCAATTCATAACCTTTGTAATATTGTTTTCTTTTGTAGATGTGAATATGTAAAACTTAATAATTTTATTGCAAACTAAAGAATGTATTTTTTTTATATGGTTGGTGACTGAACAAAATGTTTAATATTTCTTTAACTACCTACTTATATTTATTTAATCACTTTAAAGTAAAATGTTTTTAAATAACATTGGAAATCAATAATCTTTCATTTCATTTTAAATATATTATTTAAAAGAGCAATTCACTAAATTTTTATGTTAACATTCAGTTCTGAGAAATTTTCTTTTCGACATTATATACAACCCTTTATTAAAAATTTAAATCAAATCCTTTGGAGACCATTTAACTTTTGGCCATTATTTTTTCAATAATCTTGTATTCAATTGAAACGTTTTTATTTAATTAAATAACAAATATTTATATTAACATTGAATTCTAAGTTGAATTTAAATAATTTTCTTTGCAATATGATAACCTTTTATTTAAAATATAGATCAAATCCTTCGGGGATCAGGAAACATACGCCTATTTTTTAGATTTTGAACGGAGTGATGGAATCTATTTATTTTACAATGATGTGTTTTTTTTTTTTTTTTGTTTACGAAATTACATTATAACTCAATTTAAATATAAAATACTATATTATTATACACACATTTCAGACAAACATGTTAACTTCGTTCAGAATCGTTATTCGTATACAATGATATCTATCATTGCATTTAAATTTAAGAAATCCATTGTAATAATGACGTATGCTATAAACGAGGTGCACTCCACCCCCAACTGTACAGCAATGCGAGGCCCATCCGTTTTTTTTTTTTTTTTGTCATTTGGTCCTAATAAACATAGCTAATGAATATTATTTTAATTGACATATTTTTGACATGAGCTTGACTTATTTGTACATTGTGCGGTATTTTCATATCAAATTTGTACTTAGACAAGATTCATTTCGGTATCGATTTTCCTAAGACTGTAAAATACATGAGAAACGTACAACCTAGACCGACACGCGTCACATAATTATATTATTATAAATATTAAAATATAAATACACTACAATTAATAGATTATGCTCAGTGAAATCAATCAAAGGAGTTGCGTTTAAAATAAATTGGATGCGTTTCTTCATTTGAGATATTACATTAAATCATAATATACCGCTAACATTTGACTCGTCAGTCGTCAAATTCAAACGACACGAGTCTCGTCAAGTGATTGCAGAAAGTAGTCAAGTGATTACAGCTCGAATTTAATTGATTTCGGATAAGTCATTCGGGGGTTGAAAGCAATAAAGTTTAAAGTGCGTGAATTCGCATAAATTTGTTTTGTTGTGTTAAAATTTTTATAAAAGGAAAAAAAATTGGATCATTAATATTTACCTCCGGTGTTCATCAATCGTGAATATTCGTGATTGACAGGCTTGTAGGAGGGTGAACCCGGAACCGATTACAATAGTTTGTATTTGCAAATACTAACAGATAAAATATATAAATATGCAACTACATGCTTTTTCCATCACCCTCACTCCTATGGCCCTGCACGGCTGCACTTATTCATATCACAATAGCGATGACGTCGTATATGACATTGCATTATTATCTGTTACTTTTACTTGTGTTTTAAATTTTCATCCGCAGACATGACTTTGTTTTCGGGTGAAAAATGTTATTACGTTACATGATCACGTTGTTGTCGTCCGTTTCCGAACATTAATCTATCGATGCACGAAAATTACGTGTTGACGACCATGCGAATAACCTCGACTTCTGACTCATCACTATAATAAACACGCGTACGTCCAGGATTGATGTGGGCTACGCGCAGGACATTTTATTGCGTCGTCTACGACTACTAGTTCGTAATAAATTCCAAAGCATATTATAAAGTGCAATTGGTTTAATTCTCCATTCTGTTAAAAAAAAAAAGTGTTTACAATAAAAAATAAAAATATATTTTATAACCAATTACATTTCTTGTTTTGCTCGGAATCTAAAATTTAACGAAAATCCAGAATAGAAACATTAATTGATGAATTATAAATACAAATCTTCTGATATCTCGTAGTTTTATAAATATGACATTGATATTAACATAAATATATAAAAAAATATTGCTATTAGTTATCTTTATGTAATTGAATTTATTAAATAAATAAATTAAAGTGAAATCATACACATTAAATGTGTATAACGTTTATTTTAGATTGAAACATAATATTATCATTGTTAATCGAAATTCATGCGTAATCCAATACAATTTATAAAAAAATAAATTATAACTAAACATAAAGTATCGTAGTATTTGTTGTATCCTTCCCAACGTGTAACGGTTCATCTGAGCATATGACCAACCTTAATATAATAATGTAAATTTTCCCTTATGTTGAATTTAAAATTTAATAAAACTCATTTCATAACTTTAACTAGATTATTACACAAAAAACATCAAAAAATATTATACACTACATATTATGATTTAATTCCGAATCTTGAATATATATATATATATATATTATTTACTCATACCGATTTATGATATTAAATAATTGAATGAGCTCAACTTTTTGACTTGCATGCACACGTAGATTGAGAAGTATTAAGGTATGACGTAATATTTAGTGTCTTATGGTTATGATTTTCTTTTTACAAAAATCAAAAAAAAATATATAATTAATCACTATGCATTCTTACACTAATAGTATAACATGATAGTTTATACGTCAAAGTATAAAAAAAAGAACCCCCGTTAATACAGCCAACGCTTTATTCTTATCGAGTTTCTTGTGAGATAATAGTCTATAATATAATTTCTATACATTTTCACTAGAACGTTACAATAGCAATTTGCTGTTTCAAACGATCAAATTTCTTTTCGATTAATCATACCGTGACGGGTTCGATAAAATAATGTTAAGCTCGTTTAAGTAAAAAAACAAAAAATAAAATAAAAGAATGTTTCCGATTATCGTTCATACAAACTTTTGTTTTTGTGCGATGCTGTAAGCTCGTCCACGTAGCAACACACCGTACCCATCGTGTCTATTTAATACTCGTTGTGTTTTTCTAGTCGTGTCTAAACTGTCAATAAAGAACTTGAACTATCTCAGGGCATTTAATCAATATAGGAAGCGTATCGATTATAGCCTCGGAAAGAGTAACGGCTATTAAGTAAGCTTTTTTTTCCAACAAAAACGTTTTCACTAGACCATAAAAGCGTGCGTCGAACAGTGTAATAATGTAGCTCTTACGTTTCTTATGGACGTATATATATATATATATATATATATATATATATTTATTTTTTGTTCTTAACCGTCCCAAACCCACAACACGCGTTTACGAGACTATTTCGAACAGCAATACAATATCGGTAATTTATTTTTGATTATTAATTCGCTATATAGGTATAATACTGTAGTAATTTAAAAAATTATAATAATAATGATAGTTATCGTAAATTTATTTCAAATTTCAACCTCTTACAGAAATCTTTAGTTTACATATTTAAAAAAACGTAACACGATTTTCGAACGAGTGCGCTCACGCTTCGGTCTCGCGGATCCACCGTAATGTATAAGTATAAGTAGTTCTACGTTGAACATTGTATTCTCTGTAGCGATTACATTCAGATATTCGCATATTAAAGCCGTATCGAGAAAAAGCGAGGGGAAATTAAAACAGTTTTTCCCGTAGAATAATATTATTACTTTTACATCGACCCACCGCCACCCCGCACCGTGGTCGATGTACACTTCTTACACGCATTTTCGAGCAAAACCTAACCAGTTAGTACGCTAAGAAAGCACCTCCTTTGACATTTTTTCGAATATTTTACTGGGGCGTTCAATAGTTTCGCCAAAAATAATCACTGGCATTAAAAATAATAAAAAATTATAAATTTATATCATAAACGGTGATCAACTATTGTTTCTCATTGGCGGTCGACCGAAGGTAATATAGTTCCGGAAACAGTGTTTTACGAACAATAACTATAAGTCTTACTAAAGTATTAACTATACATTATAAACGCGTATGCATTAATATAGAGACTAAATTTTGCACACAATTCCTGTTAATATCTTCATCAAATGGATACGCATGCAGTCATTTTCATAAACCATTAATCGATAAAATAACAAAACTATTAGCGTGTAGTTTAGTTTTTAAAATGTTAATTAATATAACTAATTATGATTAATCGTGTGCATGTAGGTACTACGAAACGCTGAAAAATATAAAGGATCATAGTCCTTCCAGCGTTTTTCGCCAATTTGGATCCTGTCTATCTCAAACGTCGGTCTCTGTAGTCAACGTACGTTGAGCATATTTTAATTTTCTCAGCTAATTATCGCATATTAAAGATCACGTCAGGAGAACGGTCTGGGAACCAGTTATATTGAAAACAATATAGTCTGCGGAATAATTATATATCTACATACTTTCGGTCCGAAAGGTCGGTGCGACCGCGGTCGAAAACTCAACACTATTTTAACCGCACGCATCATCGACAAAACGACCGCATCCATGTAATATACGAAACGTCGAATCAAACATCTGTCCGGACAAAATAACGAGCCGAATCAATTTATTGTGGTGGCATAATACATCAACATAACGAGTATCCACCACCAATGCAACAGCACACCTCTTAACGTGCCGGAAAAATGATATGGGGCAAAATTGGCGATATTTGCTGTGCCCGAATCGCACTAATATTATACGCGGTACGATAATTCACTTATATTTCGACTTGCATCAACCTCGTATTGTTTTGTACATTAATATTATATAGTTACAGTTAGGTATTATTAAATCGTTTAACTACGGAAATACTGCGTTATGCAACAGTGCTGCAAGTGAATCTAGCGTGAATAATACTTGGTATATATATATATTATTAATATTTAAATATGGAATTAAGTGGGCTATCTTTTTTTTCGCATCAATCGGCAATAACAAAATGTTAATAAAAAATATGCGCATTCGTTAAAATGTTATGAAAAATATTTGTTATTATAATCAAGAAGTTACACAATACAATAATCTCTACTCACCACGCCTTTCAGTTCATTATTAAAACTTAATTTATTTTAATCTTTGGACGCTATCATTTTATCGTTCATTTTTTTAAAAAAAACTTCGTTAGTTATGTATTGTTTGATTGATTTATTTCTCTTGTTAAAATTATATTAATTTTTACCCCTGTAGCGCATTTCCATACCATAATATGGTGTATTGACTCGATGAAATGACTAGGTATTCTTCCAATCATCACAGTTTCAAAAAAATCCCAGTATAAACAAGTGAATAAGAAATAAAAATCGTTATTATTATTATTATTTTTTTTTTTTGTGTGTGTTTGTGTTTGAACAAGTTTCTTTAAATTAATTGATAATCATTTTATGTAATATTGTAAGACGCGTCTCTTGAATTTGTTACCAATTTCATTAAAATAAATAATCAAAAATCTTTTTAGCTCTATATAAGTCTACACAGTCTCTTACATAAATTGTTAATTTTGATTTTAATACAATAATAGTACCATTGTAAGATTGACTTGATGTCAAGTAATAATTTATGAATGCTTAGACAAAGTTTGTACCTTTATTATTTTATTTCTCTCGTCGATTTTATGAAACGGCTAGATAACATGTAGATGTATTGCAAACCATAGATATTTATTAGTGATAACTGAATGGGAGTTTATCGATTCCGTCGTATTGATATCGATTCCACCGAACATTTGTATATATTGATATACTGAATAGGTATGTAAAATGGTGTATAAGAAACTCAGTTTTAAAATTAGACACAACTGTTGAGTGATATGATAAAAACAATGTTAAGTACATTTCATTAGTTTTTCCTAATTATGACAACATGACTTTATCGTTAGGTTAACATAATATTTAATATTATGTTTCTCATTATACAGTTGTATAACTTGTATTCAAAGTGTAAACAAGTATTTGATTTGATATAAAATTATAGTTTTTAGTCGAATGCTGTATGTTTACGCTGTTTTATGTTTGCAAATCTCAAATAACTTAGAAAGGCGTGAGAATAAAGGCTGTCAAAGCAATAAGATTAAGAACCTTTTTCTGCGCCCCTCAAAATGTCTTCTAATTCGGGTCACAAATGTTGTTATCTAGTGTAACAATGACAAAACAATTAATACAAAGCTAAAAACAATAGTAATAGAACGTCCAAACTAATATGCGTTCATTAAACAAAACTGAAGAAACTCCCTCGTGATGTATTTTTTTTTCTTTTAATATTTCCTAAATTATTTTCCAAAATAAATTCGATGTCGTCATTTTCTACTAGTAATTAATGATTAAATATTTTCTATGATACGGCGTATTCTTCTTTTTACAGTTATCGACGTTTGAAAAACCATCATTTTATTATTATAAAAATATGGAAGTACCTATATCGTTGGACCCTTGGGAGTATATTGAAAACTATATTTCTAGTACGTCTGGATCGCATTGATTGATTCCACTCTTGAGAGTTGAACTTTTGCCAAATTCATGTGCTCGCTACCAGAACATGAGGGTTATATTATTATAGCTTATTGGAATATAGAATTCGACTGCGAATACTGCAGGATATGATATGTGAAATCACATTCGTAATTTTCAACAAAACATCAATATCAATTTTATTGCAATATTTATCTTACTATCATTAAAAAAAAAAAAAAAACAATAAATATTATTATTTTTCTGATAATTCACAAAAATAAATTAAGGCATTGCATATGTCATAGAATTTTGAATATCAAATAATAATTATTCAACTACTATCTCAGCAAGCTGCATTCGATAAACATTGTAGAATACCGAGTAAGTGTTAAAAAGTTGATTAGATAGTATATCTAGATGGTAAATTTTATAATCATTAGTCGTTCGTATATTGCACAGAATAATTAAACTATTGTATTTTTTACATATAAATAATATCAATTGTCATTAAATTTGTAAATATTTAGAAATATTTTAATAAGTACAATTTGTATTATAACTTATAGAGCATAAATTATTTTACATTGTCGATGCAATGATGTTGGTAAAAGCCAATACAATACAGTATTGTGTACACAAATACAGGTCTAATTATTGGGAAAACAGAATACCACCAGGGGCTCTGTGATGTTTACAAAATGGCCGTCCTATTCGGGTTATCATTTTTATATTTTCATAATGTGAAAAATATTATAATATAATCCGTTAGTTGTTACTATTTTTTTTATTTTTTTTTTTTTGGCTAATATTGTACTTAATATTTTACATATTTTATTTTAATTTATATTCAATATTTTAACTATAATATTTTCACTATCTTTAAAAAAACATATTTGAGTATGCAAAATGCACTAAAAGTTCAATAAATGCCACTGAAGGGGAACAAATACTAAAAAGAACGGATGGGCAACGCTTTGCTGTACAGTTGGGGGTCGAGTATACCTCGTTTATAGGATAGGTCATTATTACAATGGATCACGCGTATAACGGATTGGGGGAAAAAATAAAGAGAGATAATCGCCAGAAAAAAAAACCGTTCTCTCTCACGGAGATGTAAATGATGTAATTAGAGCAAACTTTATTTTCCGAAAAAATAATAATATATAAAACAGTTGTATTATACTGCATTTTCGATCTATCCGTGCACGGGGGGTGTCTCATCGTCACGACCGGTTATTATAAATAAACAGAAAATTATCATTTACGCATTACCTACCATTATCTTTGTACGTATGAACAATAATAAAACACGCACTCGCGAACAATACATGAGCTGGATGTCTCCTGTGCCCGTGGATAAGTACCGCTCCTATACCCGTTCATCCTTTTTGTGGTGCCTTATATAATATTTGAGTGTAGCTTGCCCCATCCCCCACCGCGATGTAACGGCCCAGCCATGATTCCGAAACACTGGCCCCGGTGGTTTTGATATTATAGTATTTATTTATTTATTACATATTGACGGACTTGAAGCCCAATATAATAATACAATATTGATAATAATAAGTATAAATATTTTAAGAGAAACTTAAATGTTCGTTATCCATGCGCATCATAGGATTATTTCTACAAACTTGTTGTCAGTCACTAAATATAAAACTTTAAAAAATTATACAAAAATAATCAGCATGCAATTTGCATGAATTCACTAGACCAATCTCGAATCTTGCATGATACTTAAAATAAAAAACGGATGGGCTTCGCTTTGCTGTACAGTTAGGGGTGGAGTGCACCTCGTTTATAGGATACGTCATTATTACAATGGATTTCTTAAATTTAAATGCAATGATAGATATCATTGTATACAAATAACGATTCTGAACGGAGTTAACATGTTTGTCTAAAATGTGTGTATAATAATATAGTATTTTATATTTAAATTGAGTTATAATGCAATTTCGTAAAAATTTAAATTTCAAACGGTCAAAAAAATTTTTCCTCTTAAGTCTGGTAGAATTTTTTTTATATATTTTTGAAGGTAAACTTATGGACAACCTAGTGTTAAAATTTTGAATCTTAAGTATAAACAGAAAAATTTTTATAAATTTTCAACTACAAAATAACTTGCAAATTATCGCGATTTTAACTTTTTTTATACAAATTTGAACTTTATGGGCTTATAAAAAAAATTTGAATGAAACCATCTCTGATACTTTTTAGTTACAATTAGTATTACTTATATTTAATCTTTTAATTCATTTTCAAGAGTTTTCGGCCAGCCAATTAAATTTTATAGGTGTTTAAAAAAATAAAATTTACAAAAATCGAAAATTTAAATTGTCTATAAATAAGTCAAAATATGTCAAAATACTTTGAAAACATAACCATGTATAGAGAACACCAATATAAAGATTTGGTGAAAATTTCAAGTTGTTGCGGTTTTTGGTTTTTGAGTTAGAGCATTTTAAAAAAATGTTTTTTGTAAAAACGTGAATTTGAGTAAAATTTCCTGTTTTTTCGTAATTTTTTTATCGTTTTCTTCGATTTTTTCAAAAAGTATTTAAAAATTTGAATTTTTAACTTGCCCAAGTACCATCTACATTCACTATTCTTTTAGAAAAGTTGCTGTTTAAGCAAATCGAAGCACTTTTTTACTGCCCCAAAAAGTGATGACAGACACAAAAAAATAAAATAAAGAAAAAAAAACACATATCATTGTAAAATCAATAGATTTCATCACTCCGTTCAGAATCTAAAAAATTTAAAAAAAATATTTGTGTTGGATAGTCAATATATCGAGGTAGAATATGAGCTATATAATATCACGCTACAACCAATAGGTGCAAAGAATCAATAAAAAATATTACAAAGAAATTGTAAAAGATTTAATTTTACTATTTAAATAGACTATATTACGGCCGCAAACAATTTAACATTTTAATGCAGTAGCACTTTATTTAATTTAAATCTGAGTGTCTCGAAATCGAATCACGGTCGTCTCGATAAATTTTTACACTGTTTTTATATATTTTTGTCTTCTTTTTACTTTTATAATTATTATAGTAAGTCTAGAATATTGGTCGCATCTCGGTTAGGTTTTAATATATCTTAAAAAAATTGATGACTCAATAAATAGCTGACTGATCTATCAACACATAATTCAAACTATATTGAATGGATTGGGCTAATATTTTGCATACAGATAGCTAATATGACGTATAGGAATCCACCAAGAAAGGATTTTTTTGAAAATCGCATTTTTAAGAGTCTTTGGCAATCTTAGATTTAGGCTCAAATGTATAATTTTATTCATTTTAACTGGTTACAAAGATAATATATTATTTTTTATTACTTTTTTTTGATTTTTTTGATTTTATGATGAATATTAAGTATTCATACTGTATCCAGGAAATGTTGCGAGTCGCTATGAGCCTATGCCTTATGAGGCTATGACAATTAAAATAACAATCATATGAGTAATAAAATCTAAAGGTTTTTTTTTTTTTGTTGTCATAGTGACTTGAACCTATTACTGGGTACTGTTCAACAGAAAAATATTACCTTGGTAACCAGTAATGAAAAAAAAAAAACTATAAAATTACATCAAAGAATAGTTAAGGTACCTTAAAGCTAACCTAACATAGATAGACTCTAGAGTCTAGACAATGTAAGGTATATAGTAACTATTATTCCTTTAGGGACTATGTCTCACTGTCCCAACCAAGACCGCTACGGCGCTACATGTGAAACCGGGTAATAATCACTAAATACCTACACAACAATACAATAATGCAATTATTATACAATAATAACAATAATATATTAAGTACTCATTAATTCACACACCCAAAAAAGTTCACTGCATATACCTATTAACTATATAATAGATCTATGTCTCCGTGAACAGCATACCTATATTGTGAGCGATCATATTACCCGAATAGAATAACTATATTTTTATCCACCAGAGCGCGTATCGTTAATCTCTTTTCCCAATAGATACGATAAATCTACATCGTTGTTCAATGTCAACGTATAATAATAATTAATATTACATTTAATACGCAAGACGACCTCTAGCGGAGTAATTTTTTTAAAAACTGAGACCGTTTTCCAAACAAAACTGATGAACTATATGGATAAAACATCAAAATTAAAAACATAATAATCAACACTTGGATTTCAAAAAATGAAAACTTTTATTTGCATGTTTAAGGTCAAAATAGAGTTAAATATGTAATTTGCTTTACGTTCATGAAATTGTTTTATCAAAGAAAGTAAAAGTACCTATTAGAATATTATTGTTTAAACATTTTAAATTAAAACATTTTTACATAAATTGAATAGGTAGTAGTTATTTATTATTAGGTTAATATTATATCATTCCAAATAAATACAATAATTTTCCTTATCTCGGATTACAAACTATCATTAAAATATTTAAATTAAAACAAGTTCACTTAATAACATTTTTGAAATGTTTTGTAAAATAAAAAAAAAATGCACTCGGTGAATCGTGAACTATGAGTCAATATTGGGATATTTGTGTTATAACGGCGTGTAAACACAATATTACGTTAGTACAATTTATAATAGTATCATCTGTCGTTCCATTAATCAAAATATATTTGTTGAGTGGAATTAGAAAGTATAGTAATCATTTTATTTCACTGATCATTCAATTTCTAAGACGTTATAAATCTAGTAATAGTATTATATATAGGAGCCTGACATTTCAAACAAAATATTTTTTCTAAACCATGTTTCTAATATAACGTAAATACATGCCGTAAAATCTGGGTTGGATATATAAAACATAGAAATAGTGATTTTTCGAACGGACACGAACGCGGACGATTCAATTGATCTTATAGAACTACCAGTTTTGTATTTCCGATCAAATGACTTTTAATTACATTTGCACAAGATTTCTTATCATTGTGTATTCACGGTTCAGTGCATTAGTATATCATCAGAAATTTTCAAATTCCATTTATGTATGGACTAATAAATAAATAAATACCTTCGTGGTACCTATGTCATAAGAAATGTAGTACGCGAAATCGACCTACCAAGATTTTGATTGTCTTAGGTAACGAAGGTAATGTGTACATTATATTTTGTTATGGTTTAACTTTGAACAGCCTAAGTTCCCGGCGTTCGAGCAGTGATTCGAAAATAAATATAGTCGACCAAATTTTTTTATTTTGAATTTGAAAATACTCAAATAAAGATTAAGGATAGTAAAACTGTCTTCTACACTCGCTATGGCATATCATTATATATATATATGAGAAAATAATGTTAATCCATAAAACAATATTATTGAAGTAGGCGAAATTCCTACACGAGACATAGCAGATAAAAAATATCTACACTACATACAGATACATCGGTATATGTATATGTCAACTATATTCAGTAGAAACAAGACATATACATGTACCGATGTATCTGTATGTAGTGTAGATACTCTTAGTTTTTTTTTAAGAAATATAGGTTGAATACCATTTTTTCAGTCGTGTTGTAAAAAAAATATATACTCGCAGACTTCTAAGGACACCTTTCGTTATGGTTTATAAAACCATCTTGCTTCAACCATGGTAAAAGCTATATTTCATTTCCAATTTTCCATTACAACAATTAAGACTTGAGTAACATATTACATAGATCATAGATGTTGAATGTTTATTTACAAAAATCACAGACATATAACATTATAATACTAATTATTACATATCCTCAAAAACGTCTAAACAACAGCGCTTTACGTAAAGTGATCAGCAGCGGAAAAGTTTTTGACATCGCAAGCGGGACACTTATTTTGTAGAGTTGTCGGACCTTTTCTTCTAAGACCGTGTTTTTGTCTAATATATCGAAACCCTACATCGATGTGTTTGTTGCGATGTATTGAAAAAAAAAATTATGTTTTTTAATATTATATTATCATTTTAAAGAGTTTTATCTGACTACTATCCTCACTCTTGAATTGTAACAGGCATTCAAATAGATAAAATTTTTCATATAACTTATTCAGGTAAACATCGATGTTTTTGTCAAAAATATCGATACCCTCATGACAATGACGTCATGGTAACATTCTCGGTGTTGGACAAATTAACAAAATGACCCCCAGCCATAAGACATATACATGTCAAAAAATAAAAAATACTCATGTTAATGTTACAATGTCAAAAAATGAGATTTATAAGTTCCTACACAGTTAAGAAAAGGTACGTTTAAATGTTTAATAGTACACGGCTACAAAAAGTATAGAAGCATGTTCCTACGCAGTTATAAAAATTACTTATGTTAGAAGTGTATAATTATGCTATTATATTATGAATAAAGTATTTGTATTAAATATTAAACTATATTGCATAAATTAAATATAATAATTATTAATTACTATCATTATATTATCTTGAAAAAATAATAAAAATAACATTTTATAAATAAGTCGATGATAGTAAAATAAAATATAATATAAATCATATGATGCGTTTCATAAATAAATAAATGGTGATAGAAAATACAATAATATATATTATATTAATACATCTCATCCATACTATATAATATTCTAATGATCATCTCATTTTTCCACCATGTAGTACAATACTTCCGCCCTACATTTATTATATTATCTATACCTATTGCATTAGATATAAAAATAATATTTCAATGAGTCTATAATGAAACTACAATTGTATTAAACCATACCGACTTAATTTGAATGCTTATAATAATACACAAATAAACCTATACGCTTTTATAAACATAAATATTTAATACAATATGACGTTTTCATCGAACTATACCACTATCTACTTATTACAAAATATTATAATATGATCATTAATTGCTCATAAGTCATAAGTTATAATATTTACTTGTTTCTTAGTACTTTATTATGAGTAATTTAATTTTTAAAGCAATTTTTATTTTATTCAATTACATTAATAAAGGTTTTTTTATTTTTGTATTAAGATCCGTATACCTACGGATTAGTAAACTGACAAACATTATCAGATTTCTCATTCTTATTAAAAATGTTGTATTGTTGACCTTAAATTGCGTGTATTGCGGTATTCGGGAGATATTTACCGAGTTTTCTCAGTTTTCTAGGCATCTTTGACGGCAAAAACTCCAGAAACTAATATTTTGTGTTACCTACGATAAACAACAATAATACATAAAAGCAATAATTTATTAACACGTAAATGAAATAATAATTATTTTTAAACGATTTTTCCAAACCAAGTGGCGGGAGTTGATCCTAGTAATATTATATTATTTCTTCGCTAGCTTATAGTCTACAGATTATATTCTGAGAGCCAGCCCCAAACGAACGAACGAAAGAAGTTTTCACAACAAATGTCATTCGAATTTTTAAATTGGTTGCAGAGTGCACATTGTCAGTTCACTTGAATAAATTCACAAACGTCGACCGCGCATTCGAAACAACTTTCTCAATATTCTGATTACTATTATTACAATATTGAATCATATACTGATGTGATGTATCCATACATTATTATTATTTCCTATCTCTGACGTTAAGTAACGGCTAATATTATAACAATACATTTTGTAGCACGGTGTGGTGGAACGGTCTGTCACATTCACTCTCAGTGGTGCGGTTAATCAGCGAGCTGTTTGCTACCACCAGTCGGATGGGTGACCACACGTCGTACACTACCCACGTGCTTAACCACCTTACTCTAAACTATTTATAAAAATCTACACGTAGAACTAATGGCATCCAAATAGAAACAAGATAAGAATGTATATCATAGGTCTCATGATTATTCTTATGCATTGCTATGTATACACTAATAATATGTATTTCATTACTTTCGACAGCAATAAACTTCCGACAGAGCGTATTTTGATACGACGATTTATGAAACATCGATTTTCATAAAAGTAAATAAGACACATAAATCGTAATGCAAACAAATAAAAATAAACACATTTAAATACCATTATAATAAATTAATAATTCATTTGATAAACTGGTCAACTACTTCTAAAATGCTTTGTTTTTGAAAATATTAATTTGAATACTATCTTAGTATTTACACACGTGTTACCAAAGCTTAAATCCAAAGCATTATTGTAAATAGCAAAATAAAATGTTATTCACTACTTCATAGACATGTATATTTTGTACGAAATACATTTTACCTTTTCTATTTCAGCCAATAATAGAATAAAATAATTTTAAGTGGCTTGCTGTTGATGTAAGACATAACTTTTTAACAAAATTGACCCAAGAGTCTAACAACAATAAAAAATAAAAGAACACTTAAAGTTGTGTACCGGCTTTCCATGAAAGCATAAATATTTATATTTCCAGTGGTCTCTTGGTGATTCTTATTTAAAAATGTTTTCATTTCGAATGTAAAATAATTTAAGTTTTATGATTTTGAATAAATAAGTATTTTGAACAAACTTTATATCCACGTATTGAAAATATTGAAAATGTTGAAAACACATAGTAGAATATTATAATTATTATTATTAATATAAATATTAATAATATATAATAATATAATTATTTTATTTAAAAATACCCTTCTGTGAATATATACTTCTACACCTATATATACACTATTTTCACCACACTAACTTTTAACTGACTAAATGAGAAGTTTGAACAATTTCAAAAACTAACTTATATTCTAAATTAGTTGGTTTTAATAATTAAGTAACTTGCCTGACTTAAATCAGTTGAGAAAAATGACTAACTTATCAAGTGTGCCTATGGTTGGACTCGATTTGGAATAGAAAAATATAATGTAACTAGTATTTCAAAACCAGGTGGATAATATATGTATAATATAACTAGTCGGTATTTGTTCGTAAATCGTGAGCGTTATAAATAATTAAATATACTCTCATCCAAAGAATTTAAACAGTTATTATTGTTTCTGGTATACCACGAATATTAAGAATCCAATTAAATGATTCTAAAAGATTTGAAACGAACACTGTATTACTGTTTTACTATGTGATCCCACAGTTATTTATCCAATACATTTTGTTTCATCAATCACATAGTTTAGAACATTGTTCATTAACGATTTTGAATTTAGTGTGTTTTACATGGATGCTGGTCTTTTCATTATTCTGTAATCTAACTTACGAATTGAATATCTGAACCGAAAGTATCAATTTATTTATACTTTGCAAGATCAGATATTGGAGGAAAATGCTACCGATAATGGGTGATTATTTGATTTCAGTTTTTTTTTTCAATCCTTGGGAAAAAAATATTACCTGGTAGATACCTCTCTAGATAAAACGAATAACTTTGTGTTTAATGGCTTGAAATAAACGTAAAGTTATCTCGGGCCATTTCATGTGGCGTCAAAAAATCGGAAAATTCCTACAAAGGCAATTGAGCAATTCAGATTGTTACCATCGTTTTAAAATATTACATGCTGTATAATAGCATGACTGATTATTTTCAATAAATATTGGTGAACTTATCTTTGATAGAATTTCGACTGCACATTATCAAACCAAACTTGTTAACGATAATTTGAATTCGCAAAAGGCTTACTATGATGTTAGAAACGCGTATTACACAACATTTATTATATTTGATCGGTGCCAGCAGAGTTACCTACTCCGCGGGAAAAGATGTTGGTGCGGATTTCTGTCCGGGATCGATCGTAATTGGCACATTTTTCAATGAGACGCATTGCACGTGAAAAGGGTACACAAATTGGGACGTTTTCTTTTTCCGTAGGATACGTACGAGAGTACGGGTTGAGTGGTCTATTCTTAGCCGAGTGAGAGCCATGCGTGATTCCTTTAGCTTAGGGGAAACGTTTTCACGGGGATTTTTTCATTTTTTTCGATTAATATTATCAACGTGTATGTTTTACCAAGCCCGATGCCCGTGACTTTATGTAAAATTAGCATATAGCAATAATAAAATTATAAAACGTGCTATTCGATTGTAGACCGAATTCAAAAATTGGCCATTATACTAATTATTTATATTCTATAATCGATTGATGAATTTGGTTTGAACAATTATTTAGATTCGAATTTATTTACCCATATCATGATAATGGTGATTATTCGACTCACCCGCGGTAATGGTTCAGGGATAGATTAGTTTTAAAGGAATATAATGAAAATGGTGCAAGTAATTTTGTGATTTTGTCGAAATAAAGAAAATTTTTCTTACTGTCGTTATAATATTAATAATATTAAATAGGTGAACACGGCACGTATCTTGTGTTACCTACACATCAGTTTTTCAGGCGTTAAATGTTATTTTTCCACATTAATTTTTCTTTACCGGTGCCATTCACCTTGTTCGGCGCATGTATAATCAATTTACGTACGTCAATGCAACGGTAGTGCCTAGCTCGGTATTACATTTTCATTCAAGGCGGTCGAGAGTTGTCTTTTTCCGTACCTCCGAAAACGCCTTTCTAGTCCTTGTATACCGCATCCGTTTAATCTAAAGACCCCGTTATAACATTTTCAAAACATACAGCGATGCGCGTTAGCATTTATGTTCAATATATTAAGTAGTTGTATATTTCCTACGTATAGGTAGGTCGCATGGTTGGAGGGTACAGGGGACCTCAGTCACATCCGCACAGCACTTCAAAAGCGTTTCTTTAACATTTTTCCGCGCATTCCACTAGACTACTAAACTGCTTTATTCCATTAACATAAAAAATATTACCAATTCATGAAAAAATGTATAGTACCCAACTTTTAAATAGACTGGTTTTAGATTATTTTATAATTATTAATTATATTATACGCGTCGGCTGAAACTAGCTGATGTTTCCCAGAAATAGTGTTTAACAAATGATAACCAACTTATGAGTTATGTACATGAATTGTACATAGTATAAATTCAAAGTAGCATTTTTGCGACATAAATTGTTAAAAAAAGAATGTTGATACTTATATCTACAATAAGGGCTTAACTGTTAATTATCTACGATTTTTGTATGTTTATGAAAAAGTTAACAATAATATTATGCGTCAAATGCTAAGTATTAATTAATTTAAGTTTATTTTAATTTAAATATATATATTTAAAATAATGGATAGAATAAAACTTATCGCACCTGTCAAATCATCCTGAAACATCCGGTTTATAATGATTTACAATAATATACAATATGATATAGTATAAACAAATCAAATCTAAAACATATAAATAACATGATCCGATGGACTTATTTACTGACTGCTTCATTGTCGTCGGCTAATCGGAACCCCTGATATTATGAGTATGAAATTTGGTTAATTATTTTGTTTTATGATGTAGAGATTCACTGTGAATAGGTTTTCCCAAAAAGAAACGTTAATTCTTGGTTGAAATTTCTAACACAAAATGAACTACGTACGGGTGAAGCCGAGATGTTCAGCAAGTATTAAATAATTTTATTTATTAGAGTATTTATCGTAATGAAACAGTTATTGTTTGGATTGCTACATGGAACGCATGTACAATAGTACAAGGATCATAGTCCCTCATGCGGTTGTTGCCACTTTAAGTTCTTTTTATATCCTCCACAATCTTACAGAAAAACGTTGAAAGTTGAGACACTTATTTATTTTATACGTATACCAATAAAGCTCAAGGCATACGAGTACTCTATTTGTTTCCATTTTGATTTTTAACATTTTTATCACTCCTTTGTTATAATATTATCAATGGCGTTGAAACTAAATCAACAATACCATTGTAATTATAGGCTTATACTAAATATATTTTTTATGAAATCAATTACTCGCTAAACGCTAACCATTAATGGCCGTGCATGCCAATTTATATTATTTTCTTTTATTCTTTTTCTCTTTTATTCTTGATAATATTTTCTTCGCGCATACTACCTACTCCACAACAATAACCAAACTCCAAACAGCCTACACACAATCCCTCAATAAATGACAACTTACAATACTCTTAAAGATATTATTTAAAGTGCTCCTTTATTTATTTAGGTCTTCGGTAAGGGTATTTTTCCGATAATTTATATTTGTATTGTTTCTTTATCGAGTAGTTTGTCGTAAATTTATTTTAATGTGAGCCAGCGTTGCAATAAGGATATTTAAGTATAAGTAACTCATATGTGTGTGTGTGTGTGTGTGTGCATTTAGTATCGTATAAGGCAATGAAAAGTATAAGCTATGGTTGAAGAAATATTTCAACAATTATTCTAAAAAAAAAATGTTATTTATTTTTGTGTAAACAAAAAAATTATTATAAGTGCTTTAAAAAATTGAAGTATTAAAAGTGAGGTATCTATAATCATATGTCATTATAATTATACTTCAAACATCTGGACACTCAATATAAAAAAAAATGTTTTTGAACTATTAAGATTTAAAAGTGAATTTTGTTTAACGTAGTATTTTAGACCACTCTGATTCAGAATCAAGCTAAAAATTATAATTTATTCTTAGATACATATATCAACCATTTTTGAATTTTTATTTCGTATTATATTTTAAAAATCAAAAAATCAAACAGAGTTAAATGGAATTTATATGGAAGTTATACTAAAAAATTAATATTATATATATATATATATATTTTACATGAAATCATAAGCTGAAAATCGTGTTATAATCATACAAATGCATACATAATATTATAAGCTAATGAGTAAAACACTCTAGTTGAGTTTATAAGTTTATATTGCCTGATAACGGAAAAAAAGTTGATAATATAATTATATATTATAAATAAATAAAATTCTGTTAAAAGTTAAAAAACAAAAACACTGATAAAAAAAACTAATTTATAAAGTGTATAGTATTTAGGTTATTAAAGTAATTTCTAGGTAAAAAAAAAAACAAGGTCATTAGAAAGCAGTTTGTAAGTTATAAATATAACGTAAAGTACTCGAATATGCAGAATTTAAACGGAACATTTATTTTTAACAATATTTCTCGTATGATCACTGAACAAATATGATAACTGTTAAGTGTAATTTTATCAACTCTATGTCACTACATAAGCATTGCTTATTATATATTTATATACATTACGCCATATCATAATTATTATTGCATCATAGTCTAGTCCCGTAACAAGTTAAATCGACTATACGATCGGAACATAAAATATAACGTATTAATTATGCACAAGTTTAATTATTCTATAATATCGTTTATTTTAAATTTTTAATACGATCAGAATTACGCTGTGTGAAGAACAGATAGCCATACCGAAGTTTTTTATCATGTTGAATTACTTTCCGACTGAATTTCAAAAACCTGGAAAGCCAATCATTGAACTCTATAGTATTAAATAAATATGGTATTCTTTCTAATAGGTCGAATGTCAACGCAATAATTAGATGGTTAAAATAATAAATTGGTAGATATACGATCTATGGTAAAATAATAAAACATTTTGGCATTTCCATGGTTTTTAGGGGTAAGTATAAAAACCCACTCATGATAAAATAAATGTAGAAAAAAAAGTTTTGATTCCGTGCCAATATTCTCAAACGATAATAATTATACGATGTAAATACATACTTATAAGTTGTAACCACTTAATGGTTTAAATTATTCTAAGATTATCTTTCCTCTTTAAATTCCGTGTAGTACCGTGATATATTGCGTCAGTTTGAAAACAAATCATATGACTTTTCAAAATTCGAAAATATTTCCTACCTTGAACGAATAAATAATTCTAGGTATATTTTATATTACTATATATAAATTAAACTATGTATTGTAATAAAGAAAATTTATTGCTAATTTGATATTCTTTATTTATACTTATATGATTCTTTATTTGTATTTTGTACATTATCTAATATTATTTATAATATTACTTATTATCTACTATTATATAATGGTACATTGCCATGTTGAAAACAGTTCAGCTGTTCAGCACACACTTTAAGTGATTAAATAAAAAAAAACAATAAAATATGTAATTTTTAACTTTTAAATTATTATCAACTTCTTATTATAATAATATGTAAGCTAGATTTTGTCAAACACATTACTTTATTAATTAGTATGAACTTAACGTTAACACTAATGACTAGGGCTCGGATTTTAAAGCATAATAAATAACAAAAAGAGCACAAAATTGTTTAAAAAAAGCAAAAAAAGCATGACAAAAAATACTACCATGTATTTACGTGTATTACACGACACGTAATATTTATAATCAATGGTTTAAGGTCGTTCCACACTAATGGTACGGTCACGGTCCGGCGATGGGTAAAATATAATATTTATATTAATTTTATAATTATTATTGCAGGTTTTCACATTTTTTATAAATTATATAAACATCTTTTTCATTACTATAGCATAACAAACAAATAAAAGTTCCACAGCTAGGATAACTGAAAAAAGCAATAAAAAAGCAAAAAAAGCATTTATAATAAAAAAAGCAAAAATAAATTCGTTTATTTCGAATCAGATTCACGTGAAACGAATTTATGTATAAAAATTAGATTTCTATCTTTAATATATAAAAAATAGCATTTACTTTAAAATCCGAGCCCTACTAATGACCATCCACAATAGACTGAAATAATTCAACAACATCTATTACTCGTACACAAATTATAATAAATATTATGCATGCCTATAGTAGGCTTGAAGTCTAATGATATACGTTGCATATATGTGACCTTATGTACTACATTTATGTGATTTATTTATTTGATAAAACGACTAAAATGTTCAGAATACAATTATTATTTTTACTGTAGATACATAGATGTATTATATAGATAGAACAAAGTTGAATATATTCAACAACTATTATTGACTTTACAGTTTACTTGAACCCTCCTAACTCAATATCGTGCAACCATAAGTTTATTATCCAGCCAAAAGATGGCACCACGTGAAACTGTGCAACTGCTCATATAAAAAATACATGAATTTATTTTGTTTCGTCCCAAAATGATGAAAACACGTTTGACCTTAAAGATTTATTCGTACTTACTTAAAGCTATTATTCGGTCTGATAAGTCTACATAAAAAATAAAATTAAAATTTTAATTTTAATTTATTATGTAATAACTAATAGCTAACATTTTAATATTATTTATATTTATTAACGTCTTACGTCTTAGTACATACTGTAATAGTTGCTATATTTTTCACGAATTAAACTTTTCTATGAAAATTATTCAATATCTCAATGACTATCGAATTTATCATTATTAATTTAAAATAGGTAAGTATCATAAAATATACATTTATGTATTTCTCTTGACCATTTACGTGTAATTTAATGCATCAGTATTTAGTAAGATATCAACAACAATAACCAAACAAAATATTGGTATTCTAATAAATTTAACCAATTAGTTTTAATTATGTTATTTAAATTGTTCAAAATTATATATTTTTCTTGCAACAGATATATGTTCATTTTTGCAATCCACCCCTGGTACTCACCCTCCCTAATATATATTTTGTTTATAAATAAATTGCATTTTTTATTACGTAGTTAACACGAAATGGACCGTGGTTACAATATTTCTATTAGGTACCCACCTATGTGTCAATTATATTAAGATTTTCAAAATAGTTAAGTTAAAAGTTTATGGAATCTATGCCTATTTTAAAATCAAAAAAAATAATAGATACTATTTTAAAATTCCTTTACCTATCTCATAAAAAAAAAATAATAATAAAAATAGAAATTCCTATACATAGTTAATATCGGTTTTAATTTTATATTTATAAGAACTACAAAACCAAAACCAATTTTTTGATTCTTCTTTGCTTTATTGAAAACGATAAAACCATAAATTTTTTGGTCCCAGCACTACCGAATTCGATGCATTAATCACGTATTCATTCGATTTTCGAACAATTAGCTATTTATATAATCATAATAATAATTGAACAGTCATAAAATATCCAACACTGAGTTACCTGATCGTAAAAAAAAAAAAAAAACAATAATCATACGATTTCAAACTAAACGATCTATAATATTTTATTGTACATATACTTCCTTATTTTCATAGCACATTTATATAATAACATTGGTCATTTGTTGCAGAAAGGGTGTCCGAAATCTTTGAGCTGATCGCAGTCTTGGTATGGTATAGGTACGTTTCTCCAATGTATAATAATATGGCACTTATTTATGATTAGCCACAGTTAGTCCTGGAATGATTAGACATGTTACCGTGGGTGTATATCGGTATACTCTTACGCAGTGTATCGATTTCAACTGAGATTTACGCGGTGATAAAAACCCTTATCCAAAAAATTGTCACGATAATATCTCTAGCGGTATTTTCATTCGTACTTTTTGTACGCGACCTCATATTATAAACGGTATAGTCTTTGCGGTGCACCTCATGATCTAATATTCTAATAATACATTCCTGAAATCATAACATAAAATATATCAATAACATCAATCTCGCGTGTTCTACGTGATGACAATGCATTATTCAACGCGGTCGGATATAGGCCGTAAAGGGCAAATACTAGGGATTAAACGCACGGCATAACATTAATAGGTGGTACGTTGCGCGTAGGGTGTACAATTATTAATTCAGTGCTCGGATTTTATATAGCAGCAAAAACTAATGAAATATACACTACAACTTGACCCATAATAATTTTTGAATTGTGCAAACCGTAATTTGTATACCTATGCTTAAATATATAATATATATGCTATAATATTAATGCTCTTGTAATTAAAATATTAAAAAAGAGAATGTACGTTTTAATTTTTCTTGTTAATAATTACTAGAGGACGTAATTATATTATGTTGTGTATTTTTTTTTTTTTTTTTTTAATAGGTATACATGCACTTAAGCGGAGGTTCGAAATATTTACCAATTGTTTAGTTCAAAAGCAGTTTTTTTCATATTTGAGAATATTTCAAGACAAAAGAATATTTGAGTAAAGATCTGTTAAAATTCATTGAACCCAAAATAAAATGCTTGCAGTGATGACTATAAAAAGTTTAGAAAGGTTAAATATTTTTTGAAATTTTCAATTTAAAATTATTTTATATTTTATTATGTATTTATATTACTTTCATTTTGTTTTGTATAATTTTAAAGTAATAATATAGTACAAAGAAAAAAATATTATTCTATAGTAAAAGTAAATATTAGTACAATGTAAATAGTTTTGTATATAAAAGCATATCTTAAAATAATGAGAATATATTTCAAAGTTTTATATATTTTATTATGAATTTCTTAGAATCTAAAAAGAAAAAAGTTATATCCTTATTCTTCAATAATTTTAAAAGATTATTATTCTATAGTCCTATAATAATAACTATTTGATATGCAACACTTAAAATCTATATAAATTATAGTAATTGATTTAATCAAAATAATGAATTTATACATATTTATTAAACAAATTGAAATCATGTGACCGCAGTAAAGTATAGCTATGGTTTTACATTCCATGCTAGAATTTAATACATAAAATTGCCATTTAATTTAATACAACATTTTAAGTCAAAAAATATATTTAATATTTAAAATAAATGATACAACAAAAACGGAATTTTTAGTATTGTAGTATCTTATGCAGTGACTTGGACGACGGGACGATCGTACCCCCTACTAATATTAATAAAAAGAAGAAAATTGTATATTTATAAATTTTTAAAATATCAAGTATTATACTGTATTTTTCGAATAGTATATCCTTAAAAATTTTATACATATTTTACATTTTGCATACATTATACAAACATTAAATTTTTTCCTCGGATACGCAAACAAACACGAGCACTGAGCAATTTTCGCCATTAGTTATTCAGAATACGTACAATATAACTTATAAGTTATAACTCTATAAGTTATAAGCGATAGCGCGGCAATAGTGTACATGCGGGTACGTTTAAACTGCGATATTTATATATATAATTTATATATAAATATATAATACGGATTTTGGACAGGGCAGCGTCGTCCATACAGTTAATATTAGTTAATATTTATTTTTAAAATTATCTAAGTATACGCTCGTCGATTATTATGTATTAAAGTACTATTATATATATTATAATATGTGAAGTCTTATAATCGTGTACCTGTACGTTTATACTACATTCTCATATCCGCAAATACGCAATACGCTTTTTGGACGAACAGCAGCGCCGTCCGTGATATAAATTGTATTTTTATTTTTACTGCGGCCTGTGATTATAGACGTTACTCTCACTACGTCAGGCCTTTATTCATAACTCCATAAATTATATAATAATAATATATACAATAGTTTACTTACGTACTATGACTACTATGTTAATAATACTTTGACAAACAAAATATTAAGCATAAAAGTAATAATATGTGTATAGTGTATACTGTATTATGTATTATTTTATTATACGTATAACTAGGGGTATTATTTTTAAAGTCGCTCCTCCACCACCAGCACCCACGGGCTGCCACTGATCTTATGTATAGGTCAAAAGCTTAACGTATAATTCATTTTTAATGTAATTATTAAACATAAATCATTTGCAGGAAATCGTCAACCACTACTCTGAAGGCAGTCACATAAGTATTTTTGTGTAATTCTTTTACCTACTGAAAAAAAATTCGAAATTGTATTGTAAGTGACTATCTGAATGTATAACAAAAAAAATGTTTTTCTCTACTAAAAAGGCTAATAGTAAAAATTAAACTATAAGTTTTTTAAAAATATTTTGTAGAAAAGGTGGTTGAGAGATTTTTGAAAATATAAATAAGGTGTTGAATAAAAAAAGGTTGAGAAACACTGGTTTATTGTATACAATTTAGTGTTTTGTATAAGTCATGATGCTGCTTCTTAAACCACCGATGTAATCTTACTGATTATTATAGATAGTTGACGAAAATCATTTGTGTGAAATTGCCCGCACGCGTCCTGTTTGATATCAATAGACATTATTGTTTTGGGTATTACGAAGCGTTTATGACTATATTGGATTTCCAATAATTTGATTAAATTCACTGGTCGATAACGGTTTGGAGTGTATAGAACAAGCTGACAGCCTATATTAGGCCATTGGTTTTCGCATAATACCGTTTATCGACATTTTGTGCATGGTTCAATATTTGACACCAATCACAACAAAAATGTATTTTTGTTTTGGGTAGCGTTTGATATATTATTATCCGTACAAATCGTACCTGTCCAAGTTACATGTTTGTATTTATTTTGAGTATTTTTTTTTAAAACCATAAAAACGCATTAATATAAACAATGCCATAATATCATGACGGTAATTCTCACTACCTATGCAAAATCTACTAATATTAATATAATATTATACACAATACACAGAATGCAAATGGTATAACGGTAAAATGAAAATGAATATGTATTTATTTTTTAATACCAAAGTAAATATATTATTTTACACGATGTTTATAATCTATACACGCGGTAAAGTATGCGGACATACACAGCGAAAAATGGATAGACAGCGCTTTCTAAGTGAAAAAATAGTTTATTTTTTCGTACTATACGTTTTTGTGTTAAAACCTTATGGCATTTATGTATACTACATAGTATTGTGATTTTTTGTTCTCTCGATAGTGTACTGAACAAATTCTCCACCCTCCCCCCTCCCTACCGGTATCGGTCGTATTTTTGGACACCTTTTACTTCACCCGATTAGCGGGAGGTTCATCATTATTTTATTATTATTCTTTAAACGAAAATAATGGAAAATTTTGAACTCACCAATTGACCGGACAGTGGTATTCCAGACCTACACAACAGTGCCTTTATTATGTACCATTGCTGGGAAGGAAAAAATATAATATATAATACGAGGTATATGTTGTATTGACGAAGGGTCTGCGTGTAGTAGAAAAAAAAATCCCGAGGGTAAATCTATATACGTGATGAAAAAACACACAGACACACACACGTAAAAATAGACCTGTACCCACACGCTTTGACTCCGGAGGGGGCGTTATTTCTTCTTTCTTTCTCCCATCTAGAATAATCTCTCATATGGCCCTCTCTTTGTCGCATTCAATTCCACTAAACTACGCACGCTCTGTACCAATACCATTTCGTTCCATTGCAGTGTAAAAACTAATACGCAGAAAAAAATTCAACATAAAAATTATAAGAAGTCAGAAGACATTTTTTCAGAGGTGCTAATCATGAGTGGCTTCCTCCCTTACGTTATCCATGTAATTTACTATAAACATCATACTTGTAAAAACATTCACTTATTGTGTTGCTATATTGTACAAGTATAGATAGAAAATATCTATTACTATTAAATATAATATATATAAATATATATTTCTATTAAATAAAGGGAGAAAATAAAAATAGAATGTAACCGTTTATCGACACAGATTTATTTTGGACGAAACAGTTTAATTTGATTCTATAACACTAGTATCGTACAATGATATATTTTTTTTTAGATTCTGAACGGAGAGATGGAATCTATTGGTTTTACAATGATGTGTGTTTTTTTTTTTTTTATTTTTTTTTTTTTGTGTCTGAGGACACGATTTTTGGTAGTAAAAATGCTTCGATTTTCTTAAACAGCAACTTTTCTGAAAGGAAAGTGAATTTAGATGGTACTTGGGTGAGTCACAAATCCAACTTTTTCAAAAAAAAACGATAAAAAAATTACGAAAAAAACAGGAAATTTTACTCAAATTCACGTTTTTACAATAAACATTTTTTTAAAATGCTCTAACTCAAAAACCAAAAACCGCAACAACTTGAAATTTTCACCAAATCTTTATATTGGTGTTCTCTATACATGGTTATGTTTTCAAAGTATTTTGATATATTTTGACTTATTTATAGACAATTTAAATTTTCGATTTTGTAAATTTTATTTTTTTAAACACCTATAAAATTTAATTGGCTGGCCGAAAACTCTTGAAAATGAATTAAAAGATTAAATATAAGTAATACTAATTGTAACTAAAAAATATCAGAGATGGTTTCATTCAAATTTTTTTTATAAGCCCATAAAGTTCAAATTTGTATAAAATATGTTAAAATCGCGATAATTTGCAAGTTATTTTGTAGTTGAAACTTTATAAAAATTTTTCTGTTTATACTTAAGATTCAAAATTTTAACACTAGGTTGTCCATAAGCTTATCTTCAAAAATATATAAAAAAAATTCTACCAGACTTAAGAGGAAAAATTTTATGACTGTTTTAAATTTAAATTTTTACGAAATTGCATTATAATTCAATTTAAATATAAAATACTATATTATTAAATAAACATTTTAGACAAACATATTAACTCCGTTCAGAATCGTTATTCGTATACAATGATGTCTATCATTGCATTCAAATTTAACAAATTTATTGTAATAATGACCTATCCTATAAACGAGGTACACTCCACCCCCAACTGTACAGCAAAGTGAGGCTCACCCGTTCTTTTTTTAATTTACAATATACGAGTATATTATAAGTTATAACATTTATAGCATTTACTATTGAAATAATAATTAAGGGCAAACAATTATAAGATGACCGCAAAAGTAATTTTTTGAGCAAAAAATATTTTAATATCTTTAAAATACATTAACTGATTTACATATATTTTATTAAATGAAGAATTTATGGATTTCCTTCACTTTAAAATTTGAATACAAGTCGACCAATTATATCATTTTTAATAAGAACACACTTTCAATGAATACGTCGTAATTTGTATACATTTTCTTGACGTTTATATTTATTGAAAATAAAATTTAAAAAAAACAGCCTTAAAGTAGAAAATTATGATAAAATAATGAAATTTCTATTATATATAATATAAATAATAAATAAGTAATTTGTTGTATACATATTTCTCCAAATAAGCACCTATATTGTTTTCTCTGATCACATTTTAATTTGGTGTTTGTTTAAAATTAAATAATCAAGTGTTCCAATATTAATAATTTTCACTAAAAAAATTAGATACTACATATTAATTGTAATATTTATTGCAAAAATGACTATTTAATTTTATTCTAAGCTTTGTTTCAGCATTAAAAACAAAAGATTTTTCATATAATGTCAAATTATTTTTGATCATATTTAAGATCGTTTAAATTTCAAAAAATAATTTTATATTGCTTTTTGTACGATTCAAAAATTTTAGCAACACGTCATTGAAGAATATTTTGTCACCGCTTTAGTATGACTACCACCAATCATCATTATGAAAAAAATAAAAAACATAAAATCATTTTGTACAATATAATAATGTTTTATATATGAGCATATTGTATTTATAAATACATAATTCATATATATATATATATATATATACATATATAATATAAAAGGTATATTATACTACCTGAATAATTTTTGCTTGGGTAAAGTTTTGTGTTAAAAAATCCGACAAAAATATACTAGTGGGTACTCACATCATATACCTATCGAAACCATACTGACCAAATTTTTTGCTCAACGAGGACATTTTTTCCATTCTTATTTCTTACTCCTTTTCTTCTTTTGTTATCTCATTAGGAGTAAAAAACCTAATCCTAGGGAGTTTCCACAGCTTAAATCAAAACTACCAAATATCATACTCATAGCTTCATCCGTTTTGGCGATGATGAATCAGTCAGTCAGGACGCATGTTATTCTATTTAAATATATGCTATATAATATTATATATTTATAAGATACGTATAACATACACATATAATATAATATGTGCTATTTAATATATCACTATATTATGTAGTTTAAAACAAAAAAAAAAGGGCAAGACTCCTAAGTCGAATAACACTCCACGGTCGGGAGAAAGGTATTGTTTTGTTCTTTAAACTTGAAATCAATGTAATTATATTTCTCAAAAAAATATACTATACAACTTTGCAGTAGTAAAAATATTGCAAGATCAAATAAACTATGACATCTATAATATGCATAAATCGAATACATATTTTCGGTATTTAATTAAGAAACGTTAGTCTTGAGTTAATTGTTTATTTGTTAATTGTTTATGATTGTTGTGTGTTTTTCTGCCAACCTAAAAATGACCGAAATTTAAACCAAATCACTTAACAGACGATTGCATCATTTCTATATTCTAACCTTGAAATAAGACTATACCTATACGAAATTGAGAAATGTATGCTTTATTTTATTTAAAATTTAAATAATATGTTAATAATATGTGAACTTCATTTTATTATTTTTAATAAAAATATAGTCTTTAGAATATTATGTAAATAAAAGTCAAGGAGACATTTTTCTACTATAATGTTACTAAATGTATTATTTCAAAGCATTCCACAGATGACTTATTAACATAAACGAATAATTGGAAATATTTCCAACTGCGCCAAAATATTACAAGCTTATATACAATGTAGTAGTATATTATGGTATAGGTACATATTACAGCTACACAATAATAAATTGTATAAGACTAAATCTGTTACTTTTTTAATATTTCGTCAGTGAGCATGAAGTTTTGGTTTATTTACACTTAATGACATTTTCAAATTTTTATTTTTGTAAAAACACATGATATTTATATCTGACATGTTTTCATAGCTTATTTTAATAAATGATTCATATATTTTCAATTAATAGATATAAAAAATTATGATCTATAATATTTTAATTTATCAATAATTTTTTCAGAAATTATATAACATTTCCATTTTTAATAAACGCCATACTCAATTTATAACTTATCCCATTATTAGTATAAAATATATTCATTACAAACACGTGATTGTGGATAGTATATGGCAATTGACAACAATGTTTACTAATTTCTATTGAAAAATATAAATAAATTATAAATGTCGATTGAAGGAGATAATACGTAAATTAAAATAATGATCATTATTGGTATTGATTTAAATATTACGAGGCTAATATTGTGATAAGCTCATTATATGATAAATTATGATATATTATATAATATTATTTACTAAAATATTTAGTATTTATATATTTAGTTTTTATATTGTGAAAACGATAAGTAACTATTAAAGATAATTCCATAATAATAAAGTGTAAATAATTGTTTAAAAATAATATACCATGATTTTTCATGATGTTTTATTATTATTTATTAATCAATAATAATAATAAAAAAAAATATATTATAACTTTTTACTATGTATTGATTCAAAATTTATCAATATCAGACCATAAAAACATTTATGAGTGGGTACGATGTTGTATACTTACTATAATACGTTTTTAATTGATAAACTTTTATATTATTATATACTGCAGTGGTCAAAAATCATAACTTTCATAAGTAACAAAAATATGTTACACAGGTATTACATTCGGTTATTGCGTTGTCACCAATTATATTGTATAAAATATTTTAAAACAAATAGAACCAGTTTATGTTTAAATAATGAAATACTTATATGTATATAAACACGTTAGAAAATACAATTTTTTTTTTATTTACTGACACAGCGTTTATAATGTTTTATACTAGCGTTTTATACATTATTTTTACTTATTAATTACTATATTTACGTATAATACTATTACTATCATATATTTGTAGTACTTCACAACTTGTTTTTTGAATACAGACGCATACAACGATAATATATTATTCATTGCAAAGTATGTGTCACCCTACGTTATATAGTTACAGGATCTGAAGTCGTGGAGAATTGCATGAAGAATAAATTGCTCATCAAACCCTCTTAATATTGACATTCGAAAATTGTGAAAAGTAAAACTTTCTCTTATTCGGATACCGTTAACAATAGAATTCTCAGTAACATTGAACATCTTCAAAACGAAATAAACACACCTAAAAACATGTGATCAGAGCTACACAGGTAAACACGGGAGTAAATAATGGTTCATCAATATCGATAGCTAAGGTGATTTTTTTTTTTTTTCATTGAATTTCATGGCCACCTTGTAGTATTATTTAGTCTTCCAACGTCAATATTGCTGTATATATTTATTATGTACCTTTATACAAATAAACACCAAATCGAATAGTTGAATTTATTTCGACTTCAATAACACAACAAGCGATCCCGCATGATTAAAACGCATTGAGGCATATTACGAGAAAAATACATTTTATAAATTCTGCATACAAATGCCTCTGTGGGATAAAACAATAATTTGTTTCAGCCCTTATGGAAGATGTTTCCGAGTTTGAAAGCAGAGATAAATAATACTATTTCGCCCTCAAATAAATGATTTTGAACGTATGTTGTTTTTGTGTTTAATTATACAAATGTTAATTACTTTAAGAAACAATTTATTCAAAACTTTACAGTAAATCTTTGCCAAATTGGAAAAAAAAATCATTCATAAAAATAATAACTACCCTTTTATAGTAATTTTGTAATTTTAAAATAATTAATTTAAGATTAATATAAGTTTCAAAAGTTTATGTTTTGTTTTGTGCTAAACATAAAAACATAAAATTAAAAATTGTCACGACTTAATCTACAAAAAGTCTAATTATTTTGAAAATACATCTCGCTATGTTATAAAAAACTAATTAACTTTATGTTATGTTTTAGATGTTTAATTGTAACGCTTCTTCGAATGCAGTTGGATTTTTCACCATCTCAAATCTTAACTCATCTATTGGACCTAATAGTTTTACCATTGTCATAGAAATTAAATATATGTTAACGATTGAAATCATTATGTTCTGAATTAGGATGTATATTGCTACAGTATTTTCGTTATAATGGAATTATTGCATTGCATGGTAGTAAACAATAATAGAGGAAGCCGGGTGGCGCACCCGCTTCAACTCGCGTCCCCTCGGAAAATTGAAAAAAGCAACGAAACGCCCGATACTAATACGATATTATATATATATAGTCATGGTGATAATGATAAACTTATGCGTTTAACCCTTAAACAGTAACTGTCATTTATTATTATTCGTGAGCGTACTATACGATGAGCAAATAAACACTGCAGCGCAGATGAAACTCGTATAAATGGAAAGAAACGTTTGTATAATGGTATTAAATTAGAAAAGTGTAAAGTCGATCGATTCATTTCAATCGAATATCGTGGTCAAACGCTTTGAAATTATATGACCGAGGCGATTCGTCGTACGTATAAAGTATATAGGTACAACCCAGATGGTGACTCTGAGAATAGAATAATATTATTATTGTGGAACGTGTATTACGGTTTAAGGAAAACGAAGAAGTTGGTCGTTTGAACAACGATATTACATTTTGGGACGTGTTGTTTGCCCCTCGGTGGTCGGTAGTATATTATATACGAGTACGTCATAACACCATAACACGTCCCGATCGTTTTCGATTAACACGATAAAAATAATAACATTGTAATAGTTTAACTTGCGTATAATATGAGTCTCGACATGTGGTTAACACGCGACAACACGTAATAATATTAGAATATTATAGCATAGTAATATTATTGTACGCGTGTAGTGTGCAATATTGCGGTAGTTCGTAACCTCGGAAAAACGTAAAATGATAGTGGTCCGAACTCCGAGAAAAATCCGCTCGATTCCAAACACGATTAAAGATAACATAATATTATCTTTAGCTGTGATTGCAAAACAAAAACTCGTCGTGCCGAATGCAAAATTAAAAACGTCCAATCCACAGTTATTACTTATTAGTGCTATTACTCGAATGAATAGGATTTCTTTTCACTAGTAAAGATAAGACCGTGGTAACTGAAAAGATAATTAAGTAAAGATTTTTGCCTAATGATTTCATAAATAACCTCCATAAATACGAACGTTTGGGAGATTTTCGAAAAGTACAAAGGATGGGAAATTGAAGTGTGTATAACGGTTTTCAGCGCATTGCATAAGCCAATTGGATAGGTACGAATGTACGATGCAATGATCCGAGTCAGTGGCCAACGTCAAATTTGCGTGAGTCTGTTGGCCGCGGTTGTGGTACGACATGTCGCACACCTCATTCTACAACTACTCGTCTACACCTTTTGCTGTTCTCCACGGTTCTCGGTTGCGGTGTCATCCGGGCAATCCGGCACAGCACATCAGACGTGTACCGTATACTACCCTCGGTGAAAACTGGCGGTGACCGTGGGTACAAAATAATGTAATGTTTACCCGCATATACATCGTCGGGCCGAGGGGGGGGGGGGGAAACCGGTTTGCGCGGCGCGCTCCCCGAAAATTGCCGGGGACACAACGCAACCATCCCCCGCGACTCGACGGCCGAGAGGACTTTCCGACACCGGTCGGAGGGGGT
Organism: Chaitophorus viminalis; assembly: GCA_025469195.1. Lineage (NCBI taxonomy): Eukaryota > Metazoa > Arthropoda > Insecta > Hemiptera > Aphididae > Chaitophorus > Chaitophorus viminalis. The sequence goes on from JAIPRK010000081.1 coordinate 407,659, forward strand.
GTAGGCGTGTGGGTCGCAGCGTGCGTGGAGGGTTCCGGGGGGGTCGGACCCTTTGTACCCGCCGCCGGGTGCACCTGCCACCACTGTGCTCCGCGTGTGCGTGTGTAGGCACCGTTGGCGCTTGCGCGTGCGAGTGCGTGTACAGGCGCCAAGCCTCTGCCGTTCCCGCCAGAGGGGAGGGTGACGGTCCTCAGCGATGGTGTATATTTGAGAGAGAGTGAGTGCGTGTGTATGTGCGTGTATACGTGTGAGTGTGTGTGCATCTGCGTGTGTGCGTGCGCATGTGTGCGTGTATGCGTGTGTACGTGTGAGTGAGTATATGCGTGTGTGTGCGTTCGTGTGTGCGCGCGCGCGTGTGTGTGTTGATGGTGGTGGGGGGGGGGGGTGGTAACGAACGAAGGCGACGGACGGCCGCACGTGACGTTACGACCGCACGACCCGTGTACCCTAGAGGGGGTTGCCGGCGGCGGCGGCGGCGGCGTACGTACCTCGTACGGTGGTGGTGAAATTCAGTAACGTTCCCGACGTGTGCGAAACGTGTCACGCTGCTCTTGTACCGCCGACGTTTTGTCCACATTCTGCCGCCCCCATTCCCCCCCCCCCATGACCGTAGCGGCGTGCTCGTCTCCACAAATGCGTTGTCAGAGAGTGTGTATGCCGTTTAGATCGTCGTTGTGAGTGTCGTTTTTTTTTTCTCCCCCTCTAATTAATAAAATCGTATTATCAGTTGTCACGATAATAATATACGTTTCAACGCTAGCGAGCATATTATACCCGCCGAGGAGTACACCGGAAACAGCTGCAGCAGTGTAGTACTACAACTGGGTCGAAGTAATTTATTATTATTATTATTATTGTTATTGTTATTATTATTATTATTATTGTTATTATTATTATTATTATTATTCTTATTATTATTATTATTAATATTAATATTATCATCATCGTTATCGTTGTTGCTATAATTATTGCATACGGCCGAAAACGTTTTACGATACTACAGGTTCCGTTACCATGATTATTGTTTATCACGGTATTTAATGCAGCGGTAAGCCGGTACTCGGAACGGATTGCGTATCGTAATGATATAAATTATATTTATTGCAAAAACATCCCGCAAGTTAATATTATTGTAGTAGATTGTAGATATGGATGGTTTACGGTTTTAAATTATTGTACAAATCAACGATAAATTATTTCGTATAATATACGTACGACGGTTGATTAACAACTGAAGTAGTGAAGTGGTTGCGTGGGTTTACTCGATTCGTAATTATACTGAAAATCTACTATATTATTATAATGTATCATAAAACCCCTCCCCCCATCTTTCATCCGTTCGCGGATTATCGACACCACCGCCGCAGCCTACAGGTGAAATGGACCGCACGCGTGCTCGTTATCATCGAAAACACATCAGCGTTATTTACCTATTCGGCACTGTCGCACTAACACACCACACTCGCCGATAACAGTGTTATGTGCTAGTAGTCACACTCCTACGTCGTCATCGCGGCGGCGGTTGTCCTAGGATCGCACACCGCCGCTTGTGTTACTGGACCGGTCCCCCCAAAACTGGTTTATATTATATATATTTACTTAGCATCGTCTGAGGCGACGGGGAACCCAAACCATAATTTCATATACATAATATTATATACATATAATGTACCTATATACTGATTTCTGTACATGATGTTATTCAATTTTATACGGTGGTTTTGAGATGTTCCTTGGCAGCGGCGGGTATAATATGTTGTTATGTCGTTCGCGAAGGCCGTTCGGCTGTTGCACAATGCTGTGTTTGACGTGAAAATTGCAGTGCAAGTTTTCTCTCCACAACGATTACACAAAGTCTTAGGTCTCATTATCATAATATCGTTGTATGTGCGTGATACTACGTCCTTCATTGAATAATCGTCAACGCATTTCCAAGTTTCCCATTTCAACGTTCACCGAGGGGTTCGGGTGGAGGTAAAAAAGGACACGGGTAAGCTAAAATAATTCTGGTACTTTATACCGCGTATTTCGGTAATTCCTTAAGACCGACTCGTTTATGTAGACACACTTTATATTTACGCTGTGGTGAACTGTCCCGGAATACTAATATAATATGATCGAAATTCGTATCATTATACACTGGTAAATCACCATACCATACCGTTAAAAATATTCCAATGTTTAAAATTTTGAATGTTTTCATAGCCTTTGGTTTATCTAATTTTACTTAAGTGTGCGTATACAAGTTTTGTTTGAATAAGTATATTGTGTTCATTGGTGACACGGAGTACCCAAATCTTTATTCATAAGCATACCTACAATGAACATTTTAATGACATAGAGCCGTTCGAAAAGTGTTTATAAACAGTTATAGATGTTTTTAAGGGCTTGTGGAATTTACGGACGATTCTGCATCCTGTTTCAATACAACACTTTATCTTAGGATAAGCCATAAGCGAACACTTGTTAAGAATATTGCGACGGTAACTGTAACATCAATCCAAACCTATTCCTATTCGCACAAACTCTCCGGCAAAATCCATGAAATCCGGAGGCATCCAAGTCCGTTACGCGGATTTGCGCGACACGCATATTGTTGATGATGTACGAAAATAACTTAGGTACTATAAAATTATAGTACCCATAAAAAACTATGTAATACCGTAAAATTTGCAAAAACAATAATACATTATAAATGTAATATTTTAAATTCTTGCTGCATAAAACAAATACTTATCCTGCTATTCTTATCGGAATTCTATAATAATTAGTCGAGTTGCTATTTATAGGTCTTATCCCTGATTAGCATTATGTTACTTACTCGTATTATTGTTATTTGACGTGCGATATTCGTGCCAGACTCGAAGTCCCACAGATCCAAGGTGAAAACAAAACGGCACTCATGTTTGCCCCTCGGCAGACCTTGTCGCCGTGTGTCCAGGACACGTCATATTATAATACCACGTTTTGTTAGCGTATACCGGCTACCTATCATGCGCACTATAATTGATGATAGCGGTTGGAAAAAAAATTAGGCCAAATTTTATCGTTTTCATTTTAATCTTGTGCACGAACCTAAGTCATAATATTCGGCGTTCATATACATATATATACTCGCAATATATATAACTGGTTTCACGCGAGTGTTATAATATAACGCCATGGATTTATGTTAATGACCTCGTTTGGAATAATATCGTTAGTGAAACAATCGTGACATATTTTGTTTTAGTTTAGGTGATATAACCTACTCGTCTCTGAATCGCTCTATTATATTTTTAATAGCCCAGTTTTACTATACAGCATTCTATTATGCTGCTATAATTGTACCACATAGCTCCACAAACACTTGACATTGGTGTTTTATATTGACGTTAATTTGTTTTGATTTTATAAATTATCTTCGCTTACACATAGAAAACGGAATAACATAATTTATTATATTACCATAAAATATATAATATGTTTAATAATTTTCTCTCGTTGTACTCCAATTCAAATGTTTTATTGTTTACATATTTTCAGAAAATCGAATTGAATAATATAGGTATATATTATGTATATTTTATATATGCTAGTACAACAATGCTATGGTTAATAAGTCCATACTGATAATAATACTAAAATATAGACGCATATTATACGCATTGGATACAAATTACTTGATTACGTGGTTAATTGTGGCACGTGTCCAAAAAAAGAAATTCATAAATACCTGCCTACAGTGAGATAATATGATAAAATAAATTAAAAACTGTTTACAGACGTGTTCTCCATTCGGTGGTTTTTATAATAAATGCATATATAATAATATGTTAATGTAGACTATGTTAATATATGTTATTTATATTTACTCGAAACGAAAGAGAATACTATAAACAGAACATAAAATAATCCATAGACTTCTAAACACATATAAAAGTAATTATCTAAGCCGAGCTAACCGATTATTGTTATTTTCAACTGCAATTTGTTCTTGAAAAATTTTTTTTCTTTATCGTCTGAAATCCTAAAAGTCTGATGACATACGAAGCTCTAAAACCGTCTTGTGTAGCATCGAAGGGAACCTCATACACGCACTTTCCTTACGGCTCGCAAACTTAATACCTGGGATCTCGTATATAGGGGCTTCCTTCGTGGATTTTTCTCCCTCCTCCTCTTCCTCTTCTATTTCCCAGTGCGGCAGTGCACTATGTATATATACACGAGTGACGAGAGCGTTTTGGTCGCCGGGTCGATATTGTGTTTCACAACATCGTGGGGGAGATATATATACGCATTCAGGGGTGCCGGTACGGACAAAACAAGACCCCTAGAGGGAAGTCCCTTATTCAATCCCCCCACCACTCCGCGCTGTCACCCCTCGCTTACAATCCCGGTCACCCCATCCACTACTACGGGAACCCCCCATCGTGGTGCCCGACCCCAGGCGGCGTATAGCAGTTCCGCCCCGAAACACCGCTGCGAACGCGGGTCTAAAAATACACGGCCTTCGGCAACATTAATGTAAAAAAAAATTCTCCTCGAGCTTTTATATTTTCACTTCAGACGTTACCAGGGCAACGTACACAATTTTTGACGGTCTACTTTCGCAATGGATTGCATTTTCATTCTGAAGTATGACCGAAGTATGACCGCCGTTAGTTATAACAACTCAGTTATACAGTATGACTCTAAAACCCGATATAATACATAATATTACTCTGGTATTATATGAACATGACTATACTGTGTTTTTTTTTTAATTTAATATCCCTACTATAACTGTTTATTTTCAACATCTCCGGTATAATATTATAATCAACTTCGATTCATCTTCCAAATCTTTCTAGTATAAGAGAAAGTCACACCCGCATGTGTCTCCGTCTTACAAGATAAAAACGTTAGACAAATCAAGTTTACGTTTAGGAGTTTAAATGTTATATTATTAGTTATAGTGTATAGGTAAACTCACCTATTATCAACATAAAAGGGAAGACAAATTGTTTGGTATGTTTGTTAGGCGGATCTTTTATAAATCGTAATATTTCATATTATACTTACTCATAACTCACATTAAAATTAAAATACTGTTAATAACTAACCAACAAAACACAGATATTGATCATCCTTTGATGTTTTATAATAGGTCAGATCACTTTATTAATAAAACTATAACTGCACAACATTTGAACAATTAAACACAAATTCGTTATATTACACATACGTATGTGTAAGGCTACGTATACGGATGTAGTGTCCTCTTAACTGAAATATAATAAAATGCCACAAATACGGTTTATCGGCGTATATTGAATGCATTTAAATCATCCATACATATAACCTATAGGCTATAGTATAATATAATCGTCCTAACATAAATAAATCAATATATTATTTATATGTTTTATAACAACAGTATATATGTAGACGTCATCATTTAAGCCACTTTGTAATTCGTATTTGCTTGTCAGCTTCAGAAGCACACATCCGGCCGATTTGGTGGGGCCGGCCGTGCACACGCTAATGATTGTCATAACAATAACATTACAACCACCGATTGTGATATGACCGAGTATACCTGTTTGTCAACATGGATCGTCTGACATTGCGATTCGCCTTTAAAACGGCCCACATACCGCGGTCAGACCTTTTTTTTGTTATAACTTATTATTATAAGTATAACCAACGATGACGTAGATACCTACAGTTCGATTAACGCGTCAATTGTGGTATTTCCCTTCACCGTCTCAATATCCATAATATATAACATACTCGGAATCCAAGAATTCTTTGAGACTTTCAACAAAAAAAATCACGATTTTTCATCATATTATAGCTTTTGGTCCGCGTCCTTTTTCTCCCCTCCAATTCACCCTCCGAAGCGTATGCTCTCCCTGTATTATTTCGTGCAATATTATCGACTCTGGATTCCCCCTATACCCCCACTGAGTCACCAAGCAAAGGGTCTGTCCCCCTTGTTTTAATCCCCCTTTCTCGCTACTCCTCCCCCCAACGAGCACACACACACATACATATATATATATACACACACACTTGGGGCTCGCGCTTATAACGATCGCTACGCCGGTTCCCTCGTGGCAGAGCTCCCCTCTCCCTACTCCGTACACGAGTGAAACAAAAAAAAAATCATTCTAAAAAAGGGTTGCTAAACATCCAGATTGAAGAGCCAAGTCCAGTATCACGTGTTGGTAAAATGATAGTAAAACATTAGACTTCACGAAGAATCGATACTCACCAGAATATTTACCGAGTATTACATCACTAGACATTTTATTATTCTTAATTTTTTGAATATAATATCATTTACATAATTTACAATATTTACTGATGATTACGTTTGTTATATTGTTTAAATCTTTGGATGTAGAAATATAAAACTAAATATCAGTTGATCATTATATTTGAATATTCCTGGTTTTTTTTTTAATAGATTTTTGTTCTTTTAAAGTTTCACTTTTTCATATGTTTTTGTCATGTAAAAATAAAAAATAAATCACATTAATTAAAATAATTACAATTTTGAACATTTACATGCTAGTATGCAAAGTATAATTTAAAAAACACAGAATATATTTATGGACATTTAAAAACGGTCGATGGAAAAAATCCAGAACAAAATATTCATTTCAAAATCAGATGAAATTTCATTGAAATTCATTGTTGATTTAGATTAGTAACTTATAGTGTCCTGTATTATTATTTCATACATATTAAAATGTTTATATGTATAGCTGTAATCAACAATAATTCAGTCTACTTGAACCACACGTTTTCAAACACTTAGAAGTCTTAAAACTCATAAAATTAAATTCGTATAATAAAGGTGAATCCTATTGGTGGTACTGCTTATATTGTCTAATAACACCTCGATATATTATGTGATTCATGTGATTCGATTAAAGCGAAAAGGTTTTTTTTTTTATTCCTGACTCCGGCTACAGGAAAATAATAGTAAAACCAATTACAAATTCCACGTTCTCCGATTATTGAATTTTAGAGTTCTTGAAACCGACTTGACGAGGGACATAATTTTCCCTATAGATTCAGTATTATTACTGTAAATGTTTTTAAACTGTAGTCGCAGCGTTGGTGCACATATGCGGGACCCTCGCTAAGGTTTTATAACGTTGCCCCATAGTCGGGACATGCATGCAGCAGGTCTATCCAAAAAGGTCCGTCTCCCCCGCCCGTAGTGTACCCGCCCCCAACCATGCACCCGTCCCTTTCACGGTACACCGTATATATATATACTCGTATATGTACATGTTTTGCGAGCGAGTGCGTGCGTGTGTACACATTACTAAAACCAAGGCCCCCCGGCACGATGCTCGGGTACCTCGCAGGGGTGACCAAAATGCTAGTTAATGTTAAACGTCTAAAAACGAAAATGTACAAAACATATTTTAATCATAATTCTTATTTTACGTGTATATTATTTAGCGTATACAACAATAACAAATTGTAAATGTTTTCAGATTTCACTTTAATATTATATTATGTTCTTATTATTTTTAATATTTTATTTATATGTAAAAATACAATAAAATATAAAACTCATATGATTTTTTTTCATTCACCTACGTAATATATTATATATAAAGCGTATATTATGAGTGTAATATTGTAAATGTTTCTGATTATTATTATTATTTTAATTTGTAGATGACTAACGATATGGAAGTTGGCAACAAATCATTTCACCTCCGATGGAACAATCATCTGGAGAATTTACGCGCACTGTTCGAATGTCTGTTTAATGAACAAATTCTTGTTGATGTAACAATCGCATGTCAAGATGGTCTATTGAGAGTAAGATTTTTATTTTTTTTTTAAAAATGTAAAACCGCTTATTCGTGTTTTTTCTCTAACTAAAATGATTTATGTTTAGGCACATAAGCTTATTTTATCTGCGTGCAGCCCATACTTTGAGACAATTTTTCAAGAAAACCCATGCAAACATCCTACGGTAATAATGAGAGGCGTTACGCTAAACGAAATGCAGAGTCTGTGTCAGTACATGTACGTGGGGTCTGTTGAAGTACAAGAGAGCAGTTTGAGTTCTCTTTTAAAAGTAGCCAGAGAGTTGCAAATCAAAGGTATATAGTACATTACCGATTTACATTACAAGCACCGATTTTTAATACAACAAAACATTTGTTTATAATGTTATTTGATCGCTTTTCAGGTTTGTCTGAGAAAACTGTATCCAACGACCAACCGTCGAAACCCAAGCCGACGTTCAATTACACACCGATTAAATCTGATCCAGATGCCAGTAACAAGTTCGAAATGGTAAATATTACAAGGTTTTCACGATTTTGACAAACAATAATAATATTGTGTATGTTTCAGACAAACGGTAGCACTAGCTCGGCCGAAGCGGATTCCCGGACATACCAAGTGCCGTGCGAGGACGATTCATCGGATAATAATACATCTTTCGAGCACTCGAACATGCTGAGCCCACAAGTGATGATGGATGAGCAGACGGACGAGAACAAACCTACCATATTGTCGCAACCGAAGTATCAACCATCGCAAGTAGATTTCCAGGCGTTCATCGAGGCCCAGAACAAAGTCAACCTGACTGGCTCAGTCGAGTGTCCAACGTGTCAGCGCACGTTCCTCAACAAACAGAACCTTAGGCGTCACATGCAGACGCATTCTGGACTGAAGCCGCACCAGTGTACGTACTGCAACCTGTCGTTTTTGAGGCTGTCCCATTTGCAACGGCACCATAGGACCCACACGGGAGAACGGCCATTCATGTGCACTGAATGTCCGAAGAGTTTCTCGAGGTCGGACAAGTTGCGGTATCATATTATGCAGCAGCACGCGAGCATGGCCCATCTTCCGGGACCCAAGCAGAGAGGTAGACCGAAAAAGGTCAGCATACTAAAAACTGTCTACTGAGACACTGGTATGCCAATTGCATGCCTGTGTACACAGTGTCTTGTGCAAACATTTTTTAATTGTATGCTTGGATTTGTGTTATTTATATTAATAAGTACCTCTTTGTATGTGTTACAGTTTGATTCACCTACCGGTAATGTGGACGTGACCATGGTGGCGAATATACAAAACTTTGAAGAACAATGCGTACCAGTGCCTGTACAAGAACTTCAAGAACCATTGAACTTGGCTCATTAGATCTCTCTGCCATTCTTAATTATTTATTTATTTTTAAATTTTTTGAAAGAAGAGTGTTCTTAGCTTTTTTAATTAGTTACTAGTAACTAAGTATACACCGTTTGATTCTCATGTAAATAATAATTATGAAGTTAACGTGAATAGATTTCATTAAACACTTTTTCTCTAAAGTGAACTTATACAATTTATGAATTATGTATTATTTATAGTTCAATTCAACTATAATGCTATGTTGGTGTTTCAATTTTTTTTTCTTTTGTGACAATTTTGTATTTAATGTTTAATCCAAAAACATGTTTTTTTTATCTCTTAATTAATTATATTTAACATAATATTGTACACTATGAATAATATTGTTTGATTAAAAATAAGGACATATAAGAATCTGGTACAGTTTGTCTCCAATATATAAGTTTTGGTTGATTTTTATTCTCAGTAGTATTTTACAATGAATAAATACTGATATGTATTCAATTAAAAATTAATATAATATAAGACTGATAAAAGTTATAGAATAACAATAACCATTTTATGCAATAGGAATCAAACTTACCAGAATGATTTAAATGTATAAAATAAATTTATATCTATAATATATCAATATATCTATTATTATTATTATTATTAATATTTTTTTTTTAACATAATATATTAACGATCAAGTGTGTTATATCATTTTATAATTTATACACATAATACATTTATATATATATATATTATGTATTATAAACTTAAATATATATTTATAAATTAAATTGAATTGTACTTTTGTGTGTTTGTATTTACCTACATATTTTGTTTTAAGTATTTTTTTTTTCTTTTTGTAAAGTGAATATTTTATTGATAATTAAAAGCCAACATTTACTCTTACTCATAATTGTATACTGTTTTAAGCATTTGACGAAGGAGCTAAACAGCTATTTGAACCTAGGCTTTTGAAAAAACTACCTGTTTTACTTGTCGGGCTCTGTTGATTCAAAGTCACTAGATTGCAACTCTGGCAACCATACTTCCTTAGATGCCTATTATTCACATGCATTAATGAATTTTTCAATAATCCTATTTGTGTAGCCAATTTGAATATTTCTTCTTTGAGTTCTTCATTTTCTGTCTGTAGATTATTAGTTTCTTCACACACCTCATTCATCTCATATGACATTAAACCTTTAGCCTGAAGCTTTTTTTCCCAGTGGTCCCCTTGCCCTTTTAATACTCTTATCACTTTTGAACCAAAGACCAAAGCAATGGTAACTGAAGTACTCAATTGAGTCCGGATGAATCCTAATGTGTACTTGAAATTTGGACCGATGTCAGGAAATAGAAAAAAACTAAAATCAATAATGACTGTTTTAGTGACCGATGACAAAATGTGTAATATATTAATCTTACTGAATTGTCATCATAGTTATGTTTACTATGAATATGTTGTAGATAGCGAAATTGATCAACTGTGCTTCGTTGTAAAACGATTCTGCGTTTCTCACGACATAACACACTCGAACACCCCATGCCAAGAACAATACTTCACCTAAACACGAATAATTTTCAGTACAAGAAATAATGTGATACTATACATATATTTTAATGAGGAAGATTTAGGTATTGAAAACCTACCACATGAGAGAGTTTTTATATTTTTCAATCCATCAAATTTATAATTATTTCAGAGGTACATTTTTATAACACTAAGATCAATATTATTTATTATATACTAAATATATTTTATAAATCTGTAATATATTTTTTTATACAGTCCAAAAAATTATTTGATGAATATTTTGATATTAATATAGCCCAATAGTTGTGTCAGTTAAACAACCAGTAAAAATAAGTTATTAAAAATATACCTATTTTTAACATTTATATAGTAGGTAATAGGTATAATAGGTATCTTATTTTGCACAAGTATATGTCATACTATGTTATAATTGTAATAGTTATTGATTGATTTAACAGAAAATATTTTGGCATGGATTAATCTTATTCTGTTTATTCTGCCATTCTGGTTATAGATTTCATAATAGAAACAACTTTTCAGTAAATAATTTGTCTGGCAATAAATCTATGTTCTAGAATGATTATTCAATAAAATTATATTTTGTAGTCAACAAAAATCCGTTTTTAATAATTTACCACTTCTTTCTATTTGATGTAAAGTATTAAAAACATTACAAAGCATAAGCGATTTTTTAGTTTCCGACGTTTCTGTTGTGAACAAATTGGGCTTATAAATAATAATATGATTCATAACTACGTATATTCATAATAAACCCATATAAAAGTTATTTTTTTATTAAAATAACGTCCTCAATTTAGGTACCTATTTTTTAAGTGTAAATAATCATATGGTGATATGTTACAGTCGTTATTAAAGACACAGTGGTGAATTAGCATAAACGCATTGCCAAGTACTTTCATTATTGTGAGGTAACGTAAAATGTTCTAAAATGGTTTGAACTTTAAATCAATGAAAACGGTTACAACGAAATCTCTACCTACCGTCATAAAATAGTTCATAGCCCATATATACATATATACTCAAACCCAATAACTGATCGTTTTAATGTCGTATACATTTTTTAGACTAAACGATACGTTATATCTTCAATCGTTTATCTTTTTTCTCTTTTATACACTGGTAAGAAAACCATTATTTAAAACTATTTTAGCCACATTGCATGTTAGCAGCTCGATTTTTATCAGCCTTGTAAAGTATTCGAATAAGAATATTTGAATACTTTTTTTGTATTCGAATACTATTTTTAATATTTTTTTAAAAAAGTATTTGAATACGTATTCTGAATACTTATTACTTTTATTTGTACTTCTTATTCATTAAAAAAATACTTTTTTCCAAACCAGAAAAATCGTTTTAATTTATTTGCTAAATTAATTTTTTATCTAATTTTTTTATTAATAATCGTGCACATTATAAATCATGAATATTAGTTTTATTCTTTGAACAAAATTGAACTGGGTATAATATTGTTATTTTTATAAACACCAATATGTGCTAGTCCGTAGGCCCGTATCGCATGTTGTTTTCGTCTTGTACCTACCTATTATTATTAGAATAAAATATTCGATTACCAATAATGCTTATTAGTTATTAGTTTATTAATTACAAAATTATAAATAACTTATGATTATTCATCGAATTGCGGGAGATTTGAATTTATTTCATTATTCATTGGTATCTGATTAATGGTTTAAAATGTTTAAATAATTAATTATAACTTATTTGTTATTAGTTATTAGTTATTACTTATTACACCTACACGTCAGTGCTGCCACTGTAAGCACTAACAGACTAAACAATCAAAATCGAAATGTCGACAGGAAACGTACTTAGCTTTTGGAAATAATATTATCAAAAATTTACAATTTACAATAGTAAAATTTAGAGATGTAGTGATAGAAATATATGCGTCATTATCTGATATTCAAAATATTATACTTAGCGAATGAGAAAAAGTGTAAATCAATAAAAGCTCATTACCTAGTCATTAAATTATGTTTCTATTGAGAATGAAACAAACACATAATTATCAAAAAGGCCTTATAAATTACTTTTATCATTGAATGAAACACCTTCAATTAAAAATGTTTCCATAAAATATAACACTCTCTTTCAAAGTAGTGCATACTGCATCTATTTTAAAGGTTTTTAGTATCGGAGGCACAGTGTTCACAAAAAAACGTAATCGGTTGAAGGATGACTGTATGAAACTTTGAAAAAGTTATGAAATTAAAATATAATGTAATAAAAATGTATTTGATCATAATACTTACCATAAATTACAATAACATTACTATTTATAAATATATTATATCGATGCATTATTAATTATTATATTTGTATAAACTATTAACTATAAACGTTAATTTCCAAATATTCAAAAACTAATAACAACTAGTGGGAAAAAAGTGTTCTAAAATTATTCGAATATATTTTTTAAGAAGTATTTGAATACGTAGATATTCTGAATACATTAGTAAATTTATAGTTTAAATCAATGATTTTAGTCTTAAGAAGCATTTTATAACGGCAAAATTGTTTTAACTATATAAATTTATATTAAATATTAATACCTACAAAAATAAATAAAAATACGGAAATCTGAGATCCCACGGGATAACCTTGGTTTATATAATATGTCGTGTACAGGTGTCTAATACCTATTGAGTTTTTTAGAGTACTTTCACGTGAAGTTCAACTTGAAATACTATCAACTATTACTGAATAATCCTACATACCGACAGCCAGACAATAATCCCACCAGTCGTTTGAACATCTCCAAAATTTGAGCTCCGTATCCTTTTCCTTGCACAGCACGGCTTGGGGCGGGTCGCTCAGCGTCCAGGATCCCATGTAAACCAATATTATCACCAGTATCGGCGTCATCCATTGCAATAGCTGTTTGTCAGTGAGCTTCAGTTTGTGCGCCGATTTCACTCTGTACGTCAACGACACCCTCCAAGTTTTCATCAACAGCGCCAAGTACGTTATGCAAAACCCGAAATGTCGTGCCCATTTGGTAACCACGCACAGCTCCTGGGTACATTCTGGGAACATTATACCCATCTGTGGCAACACAAAACCACGATATTGGTCAACGGTCTAAGACAGATTGAATCCAGAAAACGGTTACCACTGTCAAAGGCTGGCAAACGTAATACGAGAAACATTATGTACTTACTTATAGTTGATTATTTAAAATAAATAAATGACGTTCGAATAATATTACTACGACTTATCAACCCATAATTACAACGTTATTGGACGAATTATGTAATACAAATACATTTATTATGTCCATTATTATTTAACCGTCTATATGTAGGAACAAAGTGCATAAAGGATGGATAGTTGTAGTTTTTAAATCATTCGTTGAAACGATGTTGGTCGGTTGGATAATAAATAAGTTACACTTAAAAAGTGCAGTGACCAGGTAGTGAAGTATCAAACATAATATGAACATCGAAAATTTTATCTATATAATACATATATACGAGTATAGTACGGCTAGTGTACGAAGGACGGCTAATCATATTCATTTTAGTCGTTTAGATAATACTTTTGGCTTATGTCAACATTTCGTTCCACCAAAACAAATAAACATTGATTAAAATTAAATGGATAAAATATCCAATATATCCATCCGATATAACAATTAATGTAATAAGTTATTATTAATAAGTAATAACTAATAATTAATAAGTAATAAGTTAAAAACGAATAATTATATTGATCAATTCAATTCTACTGTGTGAATTATATGTATATACGATATAAAACAATATGTTTATATAGGTGAGATACAATAAATACGTAAATTTGATTAACTGATTTTTTTTCAATTCAATAACATGTACAAAATGTATATTTTATTATCTTTTTCACATACTTACTTCCGAATACATGATAATGCAGCCGATCAACGTGATGATTAAGAACGTCGGACTAGCGATCCGGAACACTTTGATTCGGCGATTCTTGTGAACGAACCATATCAATATCATGGTTGATATAATACAGACGATGGTTATTCCAAGAAATGTACTTCTGAAACGCGTGTTATTGGATAATGTGTAAATACTGTTTTGTATTTGTGAATTTTCAACACAGAAAAAAAACTGTTTGGTATCTTCTTTTCTGGTTTACCTTTGTATCCACATAAACTCGGCCATACAGCTGCCGGGTCCTTCACACACATCACATCCCTGCCAGCATTTGTGACACGAATATTTCTCCTCGATCTCTCTAGGCAGAGCCGCTGCAGAACAATAATTATCATGATTATATATACATATTATGTAAATTAATTGGAAAGTCAGTAGTTATTAATCTTAATATAATGAAGATATTGAAGTTTTTTAACATAATATGTGACTTATAATCCATATTTTACCACGGTTAAAAAATATCCAAAATACAAAACCACCAAAAAAAAATTTTGAAAATTTTTGAAAATATCCACTTAGTAGAATTACCTATAAGTTACTCTAAGAAGAAAATAATTTTGAAATCGGTTGATTTTTGAATGAATGAATGCATTTTATATTTTCAAAAAACACAGCAAATTGTAAAATCATACGGTTTTTTTGATTTTTTTAGTAATCGTATTAATTATACTGTTAAACATCTTCAATTTCAGCAGCTATTTATGTCCATAATAATTTTAATTACATTTCAACTTCATTTCAGTTTAAATTAAACTTTGAATTATCTGAGAAAACGTTAAAATGTTTGATATTTAAATTATAATGATTGACATTAAAATATTTAAAATTACCTACCTAAATAATGATATCAATAACAATATTAATTATACTTTTTTGAAGTCACTGTGGTGTCATTACTATTTACCTAGATATCATAATTTTAAAATTTTATTTATGGATAATGCAGGTGCGTAGATTTTACTCTTTGGCTCTTTGGCTTTTATTATTTTCAAAATAAATAAATACCATTTCTAGTTTCTACGTTATCGGATATTGTGAATTTCATTTTAATACTTATTTAACGAAAAAATTAAAATTAAATTAAAACTAATGTTAAATTAAGTTAAAAAAAATCTACGCACCTGCATTATCCGTAAATAAAATTTAAAATGTAATTTAAATTAATACGGACATAAATAACTACTGAAATTGAAGATGTTTAACAGTAATTAATACAATTACTAAAAAAATCAAAAAAACCATATGATTTTACAATTTGCTGTGTTTTTTGAAAATATAAAATGCTCTCATTCATTCAAAAATTAACCAAATTCAAATTCTTTTTTTCTCGGAGTAACTTATAAATAATTCTACAAAGTGGCTATTTTCAAAATGTTTTTTTGAAAAATCAAAAATTTATTTTAGTGGTTTTGAACTTTAGATTTTTTTTAACCGTGGTAAAAGATAGGCTCTAAGTCACATATTATGTTAAAAAAATGGAACTACAATATCTGCATTATATTAAGATTAATAACTACTGACTTTCCAATTAATTTACATACTATTTATAAGTAATATGTATAATAGGTACATTGATACCCATGTATGCGCACCCATCTTTATAATACTATTATAACAACAGTAATAATAATAGTAATAAATAATTTATCATCGGTAATCTTCCATTCAGTGGCAGATTTATATCTTGGCGGACAATTTTGGTGCAACCACTAATAGAAAAAATCATCGACAAAAAAATGATTGACATAAATCTTATTTATTTTTCATTCCATGCACACTAAAATTGAATAGTAATAATATGAACGAATAAATGAGTGTCCAAAGGACGACAATTTTATCATTTTTTTTTTTTTTTTACGTGATATCATTGATATTATAAATAAAATAAGTACTGTGGTATTTTTATAATCAAAGGTCATAATATTTTCTAAAATTTATTGAATCGTTATTCAAAATATTATGATAATTAAATGTTTTTGATATCACATACGTTCATATAGATTATAGAGTACTAGCTCTTGTGACCTGGCGTTGTCCAGTTTCATTTGCCAGTATAATATGAATATATGGATGCAAATAAGAGCAGGTTGAAAGCTGTAATTAATCAAGGAACCTACGCTGTATTATAATAATGATTATCTACATTATAAAAATAAATTACTGATAAAATGTCATATTCATAGTTTAAGCCTTAAACTTTAAGGGGTTCCGACTAGGCGTGCTTTTCCATACTATATTCCCTTACCTCTTTTAACTTCCTTATAGGGGATGAATTTTCAAAAATTCTTAGTAAAGGCCTTCATTGTAATAGCTATCTGTATAAAAAATGTAAGCATGGTCTATTCAGTGTTAATACACCGTTTGTATTTTTTTTCCGCGTTGCGCTAATAGGTATTGTAAAATAAACAAATGTAAATAAATAATTAACTACTCAATGAACTTATATAGAATTGAAATTATGCTCAAAACCTGCTCTGCGATGTATACTATTTTGTTTTATTTTTTTTTTTTAACCATATAATCGGATGAGTAGTTTCAAAGAACATGCATGACAAAGATTTTCGTCCTCACACTTATGTATATTGATTTTTATTTATGTCAATAAAAAAACCTAGGACCTATATTTGAGGATTCCCGGCAGTGGCGGCTCTAGGGGGGTCTAGGGGACGGCCAAAGCCCCTCCAAACTCCAAAAAAAAAAAAAAAACGGGAAATTAATATAATATTATACACTATTATTGACTTGTGTACTATTTTTTATAATATTTTGTACTGATATAGATAATATGTGGCACTGATATTGAATAAATATATCAAATAATATTGAAAAAAAAAATGTGTGTGAAGTTTTATACCCCCCCCCCCCAGAATCAAAACCTAGAGCCGCTACTGATCCCCGGTGCATTGCATACCCAGCAACCCCGCGCACCGATTCCTTTATACACGCGCACGACAACAGTGTAGTAAATGTTCACCTTCCACTAGTAACCCGTCGAACTGAACGTGCACCGAATAGTATCCCGGCTTGCACACGCACCAATAGTTCCCGGCTGAAAACGGCCGATCGCCCGGCTTGTACACGCAGTCGGTGGTCGTGCCGTGACACTTGTTGGTCCCGTTGAACACGTTGGAGCCGTCGGACTTTTCGCACTGGTCGATCGTCACCGCGGACAGATTGGCTTCGACTATCACGCTGTGTATACAGACAAATATGAAATCATTTGAGCCCTCGCAGTTTCGACTATAATATACCATATATACGTATATATTTACGGTTTTTATTTATCAATCTTCTCGACTCAAAATCGCCATTTAAACTTTAAACTTTTGGCGAATCGATACGATAAGAAGAAACTATATGTATAGGCAGCATATAAACCCTTCGCATTAAAAGCTCTATGGAATTTAAATCGCAATAAAATTTCGACTTCTAACGACTCACCACACACGCAAAAACATATTATTTCATAAGGTTATATGATTATATTATTTATAAGGTTATATTATTTATAAGGTATATTTCATAAACTAGTGGTGTTCCCATGGACCCTTATACATTATAAAATAATTTAAAAATGTTAAACACTGAAAGTATAAATAGCACATAATTATGTTAAACAAATAATTTACTTGTAAAAAATATTAAAGTATAAAAGTTGTACTCATGCAATTATTATGAGAATTTTGTTGCTGAATTTTGTTTGCTAATGAACCAATCCTTGGACTGTAATTTGGTTGCTTAAACTAATTCGGTTGTTCAGTAATTGTTGAATACACGGTGCACTTAAAACTGTTCTTAGACGATTCCTCACCATTGATTTAATTGAATTCATTGAATAAAATAGTTGCTCACATACATAAATTGATTCAAACATTATGAACAAAAGAAGTATTAGTTTTTTTATAGATGCAAATGAATTGGAAACATTTTGGAAAAGTCATACTAATAAAAATCATACTTTCCAATTTAACACTATTACCAATTTGGTTATTATTCAAATTTTAATATATTTAATTTTTAAAAATATTACTTTCCTGAAATTCTATATTAAATCTATTTTTAAGTTTTCAATATTTAACCTCAGAATAAAAACTAAGTTCAAGTTCGTCAGATTTAATATTATGTCAATTATGTGGGTTTATTAAGAATTCTAAAGTTGGTTCTAAAGTAAAAGCTAAAAATAATAGTTATTTAGTAGTGTAGATATTCGATTCAATATTTTATCTTTGATATCTATATACTATATACTAAATATTTTAGTCTACTACTAGTATTTTTTAATTACAAATTGTTAAGAACATATTGTTTTTAATATAAAAGTTTGATTGTTTTGTTAAATTATAATTTTTCAGGTTGAATTATGGAGAAGTTGAATATTTTCAATGACACTGTTTTGTTAATTTGTGCCGTGTATATCAAAATTGATACACACTTAAAAAACGGACTTTGAATGCATTTTTCCCTAAAAAACTGTTAAACCTTATTTTATTGGAGTCTTAGAGTAACAATAAAAGAACAAAAATGTCGTAGTCAGAATGGTCAGTTTTATCATTTTAAACCCGGCACTAAAAGTGTTAAAAAATTGCGTGTCACTAAAAGTGTGTGAGTGTACCATAGGTTTGCCACCTCTGGAATAGCGTAGGGTATACTACATAATATGCGCTGTAAGCTCTCAACATTATTTTGAACATTCACTGGTATACTATTCGTATGTGTTCTCAAACAATGCCAGTGCGTGAAGATATATGAAATATAATAAACAAATTGATTTACCAATAATTGGTTAATAATTGTTTAATTTTTGGCCTAATTTTGTAATGGATATTAATTTTTTCTTCCAGACGATCAGTTCATTACTATTTAAATCTTTTTTGTTGATATTTACACATTAAATCTATCCCCTCTATACCATCATCGCATCAATCATAAAAATTGTCGTATTGAGATACTCGTCGACGTATAGTACACTTTCAATAAAACCAAGGGGAACATCACTGCATCACTCTACAGCCTGTAAAAGGGTGCAAACTAAATCCAGAAAGGATGAAATGTATTATGATTTATGATGACATGCAATATTATAAATATGTATACTTTATTATACATAAGGAATAAGGATTTACAATAATGTTGCGAACTTGCAACCATGATTAAAAAAATTATTTCAAAATATGTTTAGACTTTACATATTATACGTCGGCAATAGATGTTCAGGACAAGAAATAGCTGAATGTTAAATATTGTTCTCATCAGTCGTTCTCCGATATGTTTTCTTTTTTAAATAATGCTGATATTTTTTTAAAAGGTCATTTTTATGAAACATTTATATGCTAAAATATCAAATTGATGGTTGATATTGCAAATATATGCGCTGTATGTAAGTGATGGATTTATTATACTATATAGGTATATAAATGGATATTTTTAAGTTACAAAATAAATGTGTATTAACGAGGTAAAAATTATAAAATATTTTATATTCAAACTTACGTAATTTTATTTTCAAACGTAACTTCTACGTGCTCCACAAAACTTTTTTCGTCACACCTCCAATGCGTACTGTTGGTTTTGGATTTTATTGTGGAATATATGTTATCTGGTTTTTTATAAGTCCTGATCTGTTGGTCTCCCACGTACACTTCCAGTAATATCAGCTCTGGTACCGAGCTCCAGAGCCATTTGCAACCAGCCGTTAATAGTTCTAGACGGAATACAATTTATGGTGAACATGACGACCGCATAGACATAAATACGTTGATACGTATAGAATAAATTGAAAAAAAAAAATAGAAATATCATATGGATTTTGTAATAACTTATGTTTGGATACCATTATGTATAGATAAATTTAATTATAAGTAGATAATATTAAATATTTTCAATTTGCCAAGTATTTATATGCTTAAGCTTAAGGGTTAAGGCGCGAATCAGTTAAAAACATAAACCAATATAAAGAAATATTAATATTTAATACCAATACCTGCAGAACAGTAATAGGTCACAAAAAATGTTCCGATTAAGAAGAGCCACTCGGCTCTTATTTCCTAACCCCTCAAAAAGGTTAAAATATTCATATTGGTATATGTAATTTGAAATCAATGATTTCAAAAACGTGTAATAATTACATGGTGCCCTTTGAAACCATCACGATTTCGTGTACAATGTGTGGGTAGTATTAATTTTCAATGGTATGTTTTAGGGGGATTCTGGACCACTGTGTGATGTGCACGATGAAAACCTATACTTATACACGATTGCGTTATATAGTTACTATAGTATTAAATGATACATACATTTTACTAATATATTTAAACTAACCCCGCTGAATGGTCACATCTTGTTCGCTCATCGACCTGATCAAGGAGAGTTTTTGTTCCAAAGACGCTCTATGCCAGAACACCAGTGGCATGTCGTGTTGGTTTTCGAAACATTCAAGACCACTGCTATTTCCGACAGTCGAAGCTCTGACGACATCGATAGGCAACTGTGTGATGTCTGTGGAGCAAAACGATACTTCAAAAGTACACAAAAACAGAACGCTAAACTCTAACAACAAACGTGGTACCATCAGAACAAAATAATATGGTCGCTCCCGTAAGACACTAAAAGTGGAAATGATTAGACCATTAGGTTGTGACCGGCAAAAATGAAACGAAGCCATATATACGAAACATATTTTTTTATTAAAGCCGTACAAATGGTGGGGAAATCGAATGCAGCTCGACAACGACTGTGCGTCTATTAGTAATTAATTTTCATTTCCTAAACGGCCATAAGGGCGACCGTCACGTCGTAGTGTTCGAGCGGGCTAGTGTGTGTAGGTGCTGTTAACTCGCACGAGCGCACACATCGTGTTCTTGGTGAAGAGCGTTATATTGTTTCTTAGTTTCGTAAGTATAATGTAATAGTGTAATACTATAGGGAATATTATTGTTGTATTACATTCGGGTAAGCTGTTTACTTCAATAAAACTACTCTTTTTGCCTTTTATGACAATTCAACAAATTATATTTTATTTATTTATTTTATTTATACACATTTAATTTATTATAAAAACTAATGATCCGCTCATAATATTGTATTATAGAACTAAGTGCTTGAAAAAATTACAAAAATATATAAACAACATTTCCAATATATCATACTTTATGTATAGGACTGTAGGTGTTAATTGATTGTTTCTTAATTCATAAGAAAACGTCAACCCGCATAATAATTACCTAATGAATAATAAAAAATGTTGACGTGGTTTCTAAATAATAATTATTATTACATACACTTAATCATGATGATTTCATATGCAATGAAAGTGTCCATATAATATCAAAGACACTTAGATCAGTGGCGTAGATAGAGTGGGCAATTAAAACTCTCACTAGATCTCGCGGGTCTAGGCGTAAATCCGGCCCTATACAGAATATTATAGACGTAAAATTTATATTATTGATATCTTTTCTTTTTTCTCTTCAATTATCATATTGTAAATATAAATTTGTTTTGTTTTATTTTCTCTTATTAATCTATTCTTTTATGTATTAGTCTACTTATATTTAGGCTTACTATTTAAATCTCTACATTAAGAACTCATCACCTTTAATATAAGCATTGCTTATAGAAGGTGAGCAGACTATTATTTATTATTATATTATATTCAACTGTATTAATTGTATGTTTGAAAAATAAATAAATAAATCTAAATCTAATAAAATAATATAGTCATATAGGCTATCCGTTACGGTAATAATATGAAAATGAAATCAGGCGCGGGGCAGTATATAATAATGGGGTGATAAATCCCCTTTTCCTCCCCTCATTTGGCCGTATCAAAATGTATTATTTAAATTTAATATCTTGTGTTATCCTATGTAAATGTATTATTATATTAATCGAATTTTATTTCAATTAAACACATTAAAAAATGTTTGATAACAATATTATGACAGTCACCGATATCTATAAATATTTTCCATAATAAGCAATTTTATTATTTCATCACGAACTATTGCAAGTATCGTGTAACGGCCCTTTTTTATAATCCACCCCTTCCGTTAATATAGGCTGAATGAGATAATATTATCTCAGAAGCACCGTTTGACTAGCCAAATTATTACACTTTAACATAAGATATTCGTAATAATAACGGTAATCGTTTCGGGAGCTCTACTACGGCGGTAGATTAAAGCGGCCCATACACGATACAATTAATCGTACAACAGATTGTACAACTTTGTTTGATACGATTTCACAAACTATTATCCTAACGCGTATGGTATTGTTGTACAAAGTGTAGTACGACGAGATGAAGTTTGAACTTGCATAACATCTATCGTACGACAAGTCTGAAATGCGACACAAATTGTGACGCTCCTACCAATATACACGACGAGTTGAACAACTTGTAGTACGATAAGTCGTATGAATGTGTGTCGGATATCGCGTACTGCAAATTGATACAACTAGTACATACAACCGTTGTACAATCTGCCGTGCGATTAACATTGTATCGTGTACGGGCCGCTTAACTACGGTGAACCGTAACGGCACCACGTCGTGCATGGGACTCTGGTACCCGGAGGCGCTCCAATTTGCCTCACCACGTGAGCATGTGACAAAAAACAACAACGAGTATCGGCAACCGGGTAGGTAAGACGCCTGTGTGTGCACGGTAATAACCGTCGTGTGTGAGTGTGGGTGGCGTGTTGTGTGTGTACGCGTAGCGAGTGCCGCACGGGAAACGTCCGCGTGGTCACAAGCGAGGCAAACCGACGGCGGCGGCGACGTAACCGCATGCGATCCTAATACTCGTGCGTCCGCGATGTGAGTAACACGTGTATTTTTCACACGCACACACGTTGTCGGCGGCGTCTATGTGCATTGTGAGAGCATCCTTCCGTCTCTGTCAATCACACGCGTGACACAGGAGTTTATACGGACGTTTTCCATTTCCAAACGTATCAACGCGACAAGGATAATCAACGCGATAAGGATTTTGAACACTGATTGGAATTCGTTGTGAAGTCGTCTTCAAATCGAATTTGTCACATTTTTTTAGATATACTCGTATAATATATTATATTTAAATTATGTCAATATTTGCTCTTTAAATTCTTATAAAAAATAATTGTGCATATGTAGTTCAATTATTTTTGAATGACAGTAATAACAACTTCTGTGGAACCTGCTTTTATATTTTCAAGTATTTTGTCCCAGCCAAATTTTTTAACAACAATTATAAATCAATGTTTCAAGAAAAAAAAATATTTAGAAAATTGAAAATTTCAATTGTCTATTAATAGGTAAAAAATTGTCAAAATACTTTGAAAACCTAACTCTGTATTGAAAATGCTAACATAAACTTTTTGTGGAATTTTCAAATATTTTTGGTTTTTCGTTTTCGAGTAAGACCATTTAAAAAAAAACGTATTTCGTTAAAAAGTGGTTTTGCATAAAAATTTCCGTTTTCCATATTTTTTTTAGAGTTTTTTCTGACGCTTTTGAAAAGGATTAAAAATGTTTAATTTTTGACAAATTTATGTACAATCTACACTCAGTTTCCTTTCAGAAAAATTGCTGTATGAGTAAATCGAAGCATTTTTACTGCTCCAAAACGTAATAACAGACATGAAAAAAAATTTAAAAAATTACATCATGGTAACTATATGGTAAAATCAATACATTCAGAATCTAAACATTAATTAAGTAATAAATATGCAAAATATGTAAAATACAATTGGTGTTATTTATTAATAGATTAATCTAAATCAGAAAAATTTCTTATCAAATTTCAAATACCTTTTATCAATAAATATATTAATTTACAATTTACATATAAATTCGTTTCCTTAGTTATAAGTACTGTTCAGAATCTAAAATACAATGTACAAGATGTATGTTTATTATGAGAATCTTCCTTAGTTAAGAGAGTTGATAAAATAATTTTATTAATAATAGAGAATATCACTGGGATAAAAAATAACCCAATTGGACCAAATTGGCGAGTTCGATGATCCTGGAAACCGATTATATATAATTTATTTTCAATACAGTTTAGAAAAACAATTACTTAATACTTAACATCAATTTGTTCATCTTTATTTTTTTTTACTATTTGATTGGTCATTTATTATTTTATTTGAGCTCAATATTCTTGCTGTTTCAAATATAAATGTTTTTTAAAAAAAAGAAGGTTATCTTTATAATAATTTATATTACATATTATAGTAAATAATGTTTGAGAAAACAGCCTTCGGACCGAGGACGATTGTACCTGTTGACGATCGCTTTTCAATATCGTAACTAGGGTCCCAGAAGCATATGTTTCGGAAACGAGAATTATTGACCACGACAAAAGCGATTCATGAAATCATAATTTCTATCATGAAATGTGATCCATAAAACGTAATTATATTACTATTTATAAATTTTTCACGATATGACGTTTCAAATGGCGCATTTTTGAGAAAGCAATATTATTTTTTTCACGATTTCAATATTTTAATATGGTAACAAATATCGTGATCGATAGTGGTATTAATAATAATGGACAAGATTGTATTTATTCATATGAACATATTTACATCGATAATTTTTTAATACCAATTAATATTAATTAAATGTTTTTGACTTTTTGCAATACAAAGTACTGTTTTTACAAGCCAATAAGTAATGTAATGACTAATGAGGATACATTTAAACATTGATTATTGATTTATAATAATAATAATAATAATAATAATAATAATAATAATAACGTGGAAGTCGTCATGACGTCAGCGCGCACATGATAACAATAATAATTTCAATAATAACCGTACATAGAGTATTGCACTTGTTATTGCACGGCTTTGATTTTTGTGTACCAGGATCGCAGTAAGCAACGCCGGTGCCGGAACGGTCCATTGAACGACATCGTTTGCGGGGGAAACATAAACGGCACAAACCCCGCACAGCAGGATACCATAATATACACGGGCGCGTTGTTTTCGCATGACCCGTTTGCCGCTGGAAGCGTCTCCGCGCGACCATGTACTTTGAACACTAGATGGTGACACTGGCGTGACCGTGGGGACACGAAAACGTACACGACGGACGTACAGAAAGACGGCAGTGGTCCATGGGCACGATTTAAGATAATAAATATAATGGTTACCCGATCAGCTACGATAAAGTGACCGCCGAATTGACTCTTTGATAGCCAACCAATAACTAGCGCTCGTGTGGATTTATTCGTAGAAATTGACCACTGTGACATTCTATTATCATGGGAATTAATAAATATTACCACGAAATCGTGAATATTATCATCATTATCATTATTAATTGCTTTGATTTATGAGCGCTAGATGTTAGTTCGTACCCATGTCAGCTGATTTACTGAGTCAAACCTGCGGTCACATCCACAATGCATGTAACATAGCTCGTTGGGTAACCATTATATATTAAATCGTGGTCCATGGACGTGTTTCCCAATTGTATGTTTAATAGTCTGTTCCAGAAATCAACGCCCAACAGCACAACGTTCTACGCTATTTTCTGCACATAATGTTATTATTATCAAGGGTCTTGTGCGGTGTTTGCACTTATCACATCATAACGTCATATTCCGTGATGTCCCAGTAGCCAAATGGCTTTCGATATTGTTGAGAAGAAACATTTCAAAAATATCTTAATAAACATTTCCCGAACAGAAATGAAACGAAATGGTTTTTATTACAAACCTAGCTTAGAGACCATCGTAGTAATATTTTAGTCCCGATAAAACGGTCCTACGCTCTTAATGGTTAACGGGCATTTGTTTCTTCCTTTGTTATTTTTGTGATCTTGTTAAAAAAAATACAGCAAAAATATAAACAAGTCCTCTGTTGCACTCAACAAAATAATTACCATAAATATTTACCATAATATTATACAGAACAAATTTTTCTACGACCATTCTCTATAAAAAATATACATTATAAATACCTATATTATATTATTATTTTAATATTTATAACCGACGATACGACGAAATGTTAGTTGTTTTATGTTTCTGTATTTACTGATTTTTAAATGTTTATATATGAACAGCTAGAGTGCGTTGTAAAACACGTTTCGAATAAAATTTATCATTAATTACACCGAGTGAAATAAATGAAAACCATTTGACATATTTTATTGCCCTATTATGCCATTATGGGTATTTTATGCATCACTGTAATATTATACGTATATGTGTTTCCCATGAATATTCATAAGATATTGTTGAAAAATATTAGTTAAATGTAACCAGAGAAAAATCGTTATATTCGATGTCTGCATTATCGATTGCTCATTGCTAAAATGTAAAATCAACCAAAATAATACGCACTTTGCATTGAAATCCGGGCCCTAGTTATTACACCAATGCTAAGCTTAATATGTGTGCTTCTACATCTACCATGAGTGACCTTATGGCTTATAAGACAAAAGTATAAATTTTGTTTGTACAAAATACGCAAACAATGTTAGACCATCGGCATACCTCGAATATAAAAACGTATATCTACACGAAATTCGGTGTTATCTACAATAATTTTACGTTATATTTTGTCTTATTCATGTTTAATAATTATTGTTTGTTAAATGTAACGTTTTCTAAATAAAAAAATTGACCATATAATAGTCTTAAATAGGTAGCTACATTTAAACAGATCTACTAGGTAACAAAATTTAGGTTCAGGCGATTTTTTTCTAAATTTAATTACGTACAACATATTATGGATGAATCAGTAAATTCCTAAAGTTTTAAAAATAATAACAAAAATCAGACTCAATTTGACCAGATAGAAAATTCAGTTTATATTCATAAAATTCGATATTTCAACTTTTAGAAATTAAAATTGACCTCTATATTTTCTGAAATATTATTATGGATAGTTACTGAATTACTGGATAATATAATATGTTTTATATTCTAATTATTTGTAGACAATAGTTAAAAGTATGTATTGTTTTCGAAATGATTCTAAAATTAATTATTATAGTTATTAAGTAGTAGGTATTGTAATAATATATAATAATAATAATATAATAAGTCTATAAAATATACTGCAATATTTCATCGTATAAAACGATTACTTTAGTTCAAATAATATTTTACCTTAACGATTTAATAACATCAACATTATGTATCTATTTTCACCTGAAAAGTGATAATTAAGTCATAAATATCATAAATATGAAATTATTGACTGTTGTTGTATGAAATATTCGACCTTGTATTTGTTTGTTTTGGATTTTTTTTGTGTATTATTACTATTTATTAGTTTATTACTATAATTAAATAATAATTACTTTTGAATATCTGCTCAACAAGTAATGGTTTATGTTATTATATCAAACATCATTATAGTTTTCTACTACTACTATATAAATACTGACCACTTTATACAAAGTCAAATTACAAAAAAACTATTGCTAAATATTTTATTTTCTCAAAACTATATGGACTTATCCCGCGAGCGTGCATAAGATATACTATCGTATATAAAAGTTTAATGTATAATTGTACCACAAAATATTAGTATTTATGAATGTTTACTCGTTCAAATAAATAAAAAAAACTTGTACTTGTATTGAAAGTTTCATGTTTGCACCTACTACATCTACTTTATATCCAACTTGAATATTGAATGAAAAATGTTGTATTTGAACCATGTTATATAAAAACAAAAACAAAAATTTTTAAAATAAAATATGCTGTGTTTCCGTTGTTGATTATGTACAGGTCAATGTTAACAACGCAACAAAACCGTTGTACATAAAACGCACGTATAACATATAATATATAAATTAAATAAATATTAATAAAAAATTATAATATTGTATAGGGGCTGGGTGTGTAAATTAATAATCCCAAACACCTACTAAAATGTTCGTGTTGTTGCTACATTTACGCTGATTTTACTATGTGCAATTGTAATAAATAGTACTGAATAGAAAATGGAAGGGTTTGCCGATCAAAACCTGTACGTTAGTGTGTAAGTGGTTGTGTTAATGAGTATATATTGTACGTGTGTATACTTAAAACTAGAGTACAACTAAATAAAAAAGGTTTAATACAACTATAGGCTGTATTGACGAATTTGACGATATAAAAAATAATAATTATAATACTTTCTGTTAATTATAGAACTTTCTGGCCCAACAAGTAATCAAGTAATAATATTAATAATGTAATTGTAATATGTATAAACGAGATTTATGGGGGCACCAAATATTACTCACAAATTTTTGGGGCACAAATTGGCCAACCTTAACTATATACCTGGAACTAAATAATAAGTAGCAACTACCCAAGTAAGATACTAACATTTCAGTATTTCAAATTACAAATAAAAATAAAAAATACAACTAACAGCGATGAGTGCACGATTCAACAGTAGGTAGTAAATAAAAATAACAAATCAATATAAAATAGTTGTCATTACATTTTATAGCGCGAGCACGCGCGTCATAGGCGCAACTAAGATTAAAATTCTAGGGGGGCTACAGTCTTCACCAAAACTGTAAATTAAAATTGCCAATATATTTTTTTTTACCTGTAATACAAGAATGACATAGAAAAACCATTTCATAGTCAACTTTATTTATTTATCACAGTTTTAAATTAAAATAAAACGAATATTAAAATCAACGTAGATTATTCTGTTATCTACTTGCTGATAACATATTGAAATAGCTATGATTAAATAACTTCAAAATATTGCAAATATATTGAAAAATATAGTTTTACATATTTTTATCAAAATTATAAAACTTCGTATTGAAATATTTTCTGTAGGAAGTGTAGGAACAATACACAAATTATTAGCTGATTATGATATTGTATATTTCATCAAATGACCTTTATTTAAGCCACAGGGAAGACACATTTGTGGTTACCCATGGTCGAGTTAGAATTACGTAGGTAGGTAGTTAAAATCGCATTGAACGTTATTGACTATAAACCTATTGTTGAAAAAAAATATAATTATTTGGGGAAAATCAAAATATAAAAGGGAGCACAAACAATTTAAAATCAGTACAACTTTGCAGAGTTAGCAGACACAATCGATTTCATTGATTTATTATAACGAGAACCAAAGAAAAATGGCAGCTAAATTCACTTTGGTAAGTCAAAATGTCCAATACAAATTATATTTGTGTATATTATTAACAACTTCATCACTATTTTAAATATGTTTTATAATTGTCACAAATAAATCGATGACTTTCTTTTTTCAAAATAAACCAATTGTAATTTCTATCTCATTTCAACAATATATTGATATAAGTATGTGAGGATATTTTAAACTCAATGTTCGATGTTTTCCAAATAATTTTGTAAATCATTTAATCATATTTAAATATAAAGTATATTATGCACATAATATGTATTCAAAATGCAATGAATTTCATAAATAAAATGTACTGTGAGAACACAAATATTATTGTCTGTTAAAGTAAAAACTATTTCTATGTGCAATAATGAAAAATTTCGAAATTTTTTCCCGTTGGAAGTATCTATTTATATTATATTTTAAATAATATACAGATCATAATACTGTTATATTTTTTTAATATACACCACGATGAAAAATACATAAAATATTAAGCATTTAATATTTTTAAACTAATTTAAAGATGAAATGCTGTTAACAAAAGTTTTTATATAATTGTATTGAACTTAAATGGATATTTAAAACATCTTTTATGATTTTATTTTCGTTATTACATCGATTTTTTATGTTGGATTTTTAATACGAGAAGTTGTAAATAATAATACATTCAAAGATCAATTGGTTAGTTCAAAAAACACATAGAAATAAATGGATGAGTCTAGTAATAATATATTTTTCAATTTCATTGATTTTACATGGTAGTATACTTTAAATTTTAGACTTTTAATTATAAAAAAAAAATAAATACATGGGCAATGGAAAAGCGATTATTCGTTTAAAGATTTGAAAGAGTCTTATATAGTTAACAATAAGTATAGGTTTTTTGATATTTTGTAGATTTTGTGCTTGGCGCTCTTTTCCGTCGCTTTAGCTGTGCCAGTTGCGCAACCGCACCAAGTGGAATCGAAAGAGACCATGAAGCCAGCGGAGACATTTTCATTTGGTTTCGGTTTAGGACATCCTGGATTAGAATGGCATTCACCGTTTTCTTACCGAAGTTCCATTGGGTACAACAGTGCAATAGGTAAGATTAAATCATTCGCATGCGAAAAATAATCTCAATTTTACTTTTAAAAAATTGGAAAAAGATTAGTAAAAAAGAACGGGTGGGCCTCGCTTTGCTGTACAGTTGGGGGTAGAGTGTACCTTGTTTTAGGATAGGTCATTATTACAATGGATTTATTAAATTTGAATGCAATGATAGATATCATTGTATACGAATAACGATTCTGAACGGAGTTAATATGTTTGTCTAAAATGTGTATATAATATAGTATTTTATATTTAAATTGAATTTTAATGCAATTTC